>JAJEJO010005657.1:94964-228126 GCA_020662805.1 Glaucomys volans | reverse complement strand
GTGGGAAATGCATATTCTCAGGCATCCTTGATCTATTAAACCAAAAGTCCTGGGAGTGGATCCAGGGGGCAGTGTTCGTATAGGCCCTCCAGCAGATGCTTACTCCCGATGTGGTCTGAGAGCTACTTCTCAGTACCATGTCCTGAGTTATCCCTTCCATAGTTGACATAAAGCTCTGGGGATGTCCAACCACAGAGAGAAACAGACATTACTCCACAAACTGATGCCTTTGGGTAAATAAAAATCCACCTGATCTCTAGAAGAGGAGTGTGTGTGTGTGTGTGTGTATGTGTGTGTGTGCGCGCGCGCATGTGCTGGGAGGGTAGGTTTATGGTCAGAAATAGTTAAGAGCTGGTTGATGAAAATGAGCTGGGAGACCCACATGGCTCTGTGCTCTCCCCATTCTTGCAACCACATCAGGCTTCTTGTCTTCCCTAACCCTGGGTCTTGGTTTCCCACCTCAGATTGGTTTGCAGAGAAATAAAAGAGGCGTGCTTGGGGATATGGCCATTTCTATTATTCTGGGAAAGGAACTGGAATAATCTGTTAGTTGTCAAAATGAGGAAATCCTAGAATGTCTTTGAAAGGCAGACAAGCATAATCTTCCCTCCTGCTGCAACACAGCACTCCAAACCAGGTGTAATTAAGTATTTCAGAAGGAAAGTGGAGCTAAAGTAAAACCTAGTCATTAACAAAGGGAATCTGAAGGAACTCCATTGGGGAGAGGTTCCAAAAACAAAGACCTGGAAAATAAATCTGTTCTCTGGAATAAACCTTAATTTCCACTAAATTGGTCAATTTACACCATGGGAACATAATATATTTCTAAAGCTGTTTTGATTGACAACCCAGATGAACAATTACTGGTCCATCATTCTCTCTCCAAGGAGAACTCTGACAAACATGGTGTCCCTCCTAAACACGACCGAGAGCCTAACTCTCATCAAGGTGCAGTCCTCTTACAACCGCCCTTACCAAAGAGTGAAATATTTACTTCTACCATTTGGAGAAGCGGTTTTCAGTCCACAAAACGAATTTGCTAGATGCAGTTTGAGGTTCATTTAATGTAGCCAGGTCTTAGACGGTCTTTAATTATTGAATTTGTCTTCCTGTCCTTTATTCTGAAGGTCAAAGTAACAGCCATAGCCCTCGAGGCCACATTTGGCTCTTATGTAGAATATAGACTGATTCTGCCCTCTGCCCAATGCCTATTTATAGGGAAATGTTTTCTATGGACACTTATAAAACTTACTAAATCAAACAATACTGTCATTCCTTAAATTCAAATTTTCTCTTGGTTGGTTTAAATATCAATTAAGTAGGCCAAAAATTCTATATTCATTTCACTTGTGTGTTTTAGAGTTAGAATGAAATAACATCAATTAGATACTTGCA
Organism: Glaucomys volans; assembly: GCA_020662805.1. Classification (NCBI taxonomy): domain Eukaryota; kingdom Metazoa; phylum Chordata; class Mammalia; order Rodentia; family Sciuridae; genus Glaucomys; species Glaucomys volans. The sequence goes on along the minus strand of JAJEJO010005657.1, from coordinate 226,731 downwards.
TTTGGGTGTATGAGGGTTTCTGTGAGTGTCAACATTGGGGTAATCTTGTGTTGCCCAGCACACATACAGAATATTCTCTTTAACCAAATATGATACCTAGGAGAACACCATGAAATCACCTTTTTAAAATAAAACTTTAATAAGTAACATGACACCCAATCCATGCTGAGTGCAATTTAATAACTTTCATATTCATGCTGAAGGTGAATTACAGAAACTTTCAACTTCTCAAAGTCATCACATGCACTAATTGTCGTTGTGCTTTGGTAGGTGCCAATGATCCAAGAGGTGCCAATTAACCGAAGGCCAGGAAGCAGAGCTCCCTCCCGGTCGCTCTCCTGGCTCTTGTGCAATTAGGACTTGTGCAGCTGCACTTCGCTTTGTAGGAGCTGCCAGTAGCAAACGGGAGACCTGGTTGCCAGGTAAATTATTAAAAATATGAAGGTAACTAGCGGACTGTCTGACTCACGTACAAGTCACACCGCTCAGAACAGCACTGTCACAAAACCTGGTCTGTGCCAACTTGGAAAACAGTGACACACCGCAGGGCGTGTTGGCACATGCCTGTGATCCAGTGACTTGGGAGGCTGAAGCAGGAAAATTACAAGTTCAGACCAGCTTCAGCAACTTAGCAAAATCCTAAAACCCTATCACAAAATAAATGATAATAATAATAATAAAAGGCTGAGGATGTAGCTCAGGGTAAAGTGTCCCTGGATACTATCCCCAGTACAAAAAAAAAAAAAAGGAAAAAAAGAATAGAAAGAAAAGAAAGAAAAGAAAAAGAGAAAAAGGAAAATAGAAAAAGCAAGAAAGAAAATAATGACACTCTCTTTATTCCTTCCAAAACAAAATCAGAAACAATAAGCAATCCTAATCTCCAGACTTTAAATCAGATTTGCTACAACAGCCAGGCAATCCCAGATAACATCAGGTAAGATGCCTAAGACGCCCTGACCTCTGTGAGGGATGGGCAGCACCTCTGTGCTGGGCTTGTGGCAGGAGAGGTCCCTGTCTGCCTTTGCTCAGAGGCACTTCAATTGCCTCAGTGATGTCAAGTCTTCCCAAAAAACAGCCTGGGGCATGTACAGTGGCCTTCACAGGGAAATCTGAACAGATCAGGGATTTACCCCATTTCTGTCATTACTTCACCTCCAGTAAAACTCTGAGAGGTCATTGAAGGATTTCCACTAATAGGTGACTTATTATTTTTAATTGACTGAAAGAATTACAGAGGGCCCTTTGTTTCAGAACAGCAGGCAAGGAGAGGCACCACTCCCCAGTGGACAGATCTCTCCCCCGGAGCCTTAGATGAGCAGCGTCCCTGGGCATGCTAGCAGCAAATGACTTTCCCTGCTGGAGTGTGCCCCTCCTCCCTGTATCACTTCAAAGAGTGATGACAACACGGCCCCTCCCAGGGCTGCTGGACCTGTGGTTACCTGTTACCTAGTGCCCTGGCCTTCTCAGCGGTGGCCAGCCTTACCTCACACAGCTGCTGCTGCTGCTGCCAACAGCTTTATATTTCTGCTTGGCTGCCAAGACTCTCATTCACAGCTGTGACCCTCTGCAAAATGCACTGAGCCATTCCTATGAGCTAGACAGTGGCCCAGATTCCCCGGGGTCACCAGTTACTTTGGGACACCGAAAACCTCCCTGGCACTTTCTTTACCCTGTGGGTTTTGGAATCAGAGAAAGCTGGGTTATAATCCAGGCTCCATCATTACAGGCTGTGCCATCATGGGCATGTTACTTACCCTCTTGAGCCTCAATTCCTCTGGGTATCAAGAATGTAATGTAAATTGTCTAACAATGTCTAATGATGTCATGTATAGATTGTGTAGCTCAGTGCCTAAAACATAGAGCAAAAATCAGCATTTCTCAGTCTCAGGACCATCTGCAATTTGGAAGGAATAATAATTTGCATAAGGGTTGGCCTGTACATTGTAAGGTATTGAGCAGCATCCCTAGTCTTTACCTACTAGATGCCCATTGTGACAACTAAAAATGTTTCCAAACATTGTCAAATGATCCTTAAGGACCAAAACTGGCCTTGGTTGAGAACCAATGTATAAAAATAAAAGTAATAGTTTCTAATATTACTATTATCATCATCATTATCATCCATTAAGACATAGAATACTTCAAGTACGTCATTGGAAATGCCAATTTTTTTTTACAAAGAAGAAAAGAACATGGGATTCAGAAAAATCAGAGAGTTGAGCTTACCCTTACAATGATCCTTTCAGAGATGTGGGCAGACAACAGATAGAACTGATCTTGGTTAGCAGCATACAGTCCAACCACCAACATGAAGTATCTATTTCAGAAACAGTAGACCAACACCAACACATCAGGGAACAGATACACAATTTGTGCAATCAAATACCACCCAATAGTTAATCCACAGTGAACTCACCTAGATGAATTTACTTATTTAGAGACTCTTTTCCCTTCTGCTCTATACTGCACCCCCAGGGAAATGAGAGAGCAATTGATTCACTTGCTATTGCCCCCCACTTGTCCTATGTCCAGTTGGAGGTGTTTTGTGAGTTGTTTTGCAGGCCCTCCATGGGCAGAGATACTGGTGGGAGCATGGGCTCAGCCCACCTGTGCTGACTTGGCCTCCCTCACCAGCTGCATTCCTGGGCCTTCAGCACAGCACCACTCACAAACACAATGGGAAGTCACCAGAGGTCCCTGTGTCTAGGCAGGGCTAGCCCACCATACTGGATCATTCCCAACCTGACCTCTGGGCTGTGTCTCCTGTACCTACCTCAGGTCTTAAATTTAGTCAACAACCTAAACCTTCCTTCCATTTGTTCTCTGCAATTTTCATCTCTGTACTCCATTTGCTTCTTCAAATGCACTATTGATGGAGACAATTTTAAGATCAGACTATTCCTTGAAAATCAAAATAAAAACTATCCCTATTAGAAAAGCTTTGGCTTTACAAACTGCATGAAAAATAAAACTACCAAATTTCTTCTTAACACTATATAGGTTCTTTGATTCCTAGAAAACAAGAGTTTTTCATGCATCTAAAATAAATCAGTAAGAATAATGAATATCACCACTATTGTTATTAACTACTATTGAGAACTCAAAATATTTCATGTGCTGGGCTAATCAGTGTACTCAGTTTATATTATTTCACTTAAGTCCCTAAAACAACCTTATTAGAGTTGGAATTCTTGGTGTCACCATTTTACAGGTACAGGAAAATGTGTTTCAGAGAGTCTCAGTTACATGCCCAAGGTCACCCAGCTAGCAAATGGCAGTATCAAATGTTCAAACTCAACTCTGCCCAACACCAAAACCTAGGCTCTAAACTAATGGGTCTCAAAACTTAAGCATTGCATCACCATCACCTGGAGTGTTTGTTAGAAACAATCAACCTACTAAATCCAAAACTCAGCAAGTGGGCTCAGCAAATTGTTTCTAACACTCGCTTTGGTGAGGCCTGAGAACTTGAATTTCTAACAAACATCCAGATATTGCTCTCTCTACTAGTCTTGGGATCACACTTTGAGAACCCCAAGTCTAATTCATGAAGGCAAATTTATTTTCTTTTTTAATCAAAAAAGTTACAGCGGTGCTTCAGGATCAGCACACATGCACAGGATCAGAACACAGCAGTCAGTCCTTCACCCAAGAGGGCAATGAGACCTGAACAGATGGTTGCTCTGGAGAGTCAGCAGGATCAGGGCTGGGCAGGAGGGCAGGTAGAGTGAGGAGTGAGGATAGAAGAACAAAGACATCCATGGCAAATGGGATATACTATTAAACTGAAAGAGCCAGAGAAGGGAGGAAAGCAATTTAAGGAGGCCCAGTTTGCCAGCTGGCAGAGCCAGGAGGACCAGAGAGCCCCCTACACCACTTCCTGGTCAGGTAGTGGGCTGGCCACATGATGTGTGCAGTGGCACCAGTACCTCTGGTCAGGATTTGGTTTCCCCTTCTTTCTCATGTTGTTTGCAGTGGTTTCACTGAAGTGTAATCGTCCCAGTGTTACTTTGGTGACCTGGTCAGCCAGTAGGTCAATTCTAAAATGAACAGCAGAAACACCAAGAGATGATAAGAGAACACAGAGTTCCTGATCATATCCAATCCATTCCTTAGACTCTCAAGTGTGTCTGGTGCGCTTAGAGCCCAGTGCTCATCACACTGTGGAGGACAGTTTATTCCAACCACTGATTACTAGTCAACACTTCACAGCATGGTCAGAAGTGGCTGCCGGGGAAGGCCATCTAATGACTTTCAAGCACCAGGTAATGCTCACTGGCAGAAGCTCCACCCAGAGTTTGTGACACATGAGGACTGTGCTCTTAATATACTGCCTATGGGTTCTGTTATTTTCACAGCAGGGAGGAAAGATGCCTTTCATTTGTGCTGTTGCTATAGCACTCACCTCCTGACAAGCAACTTCTCTAGGTTCTTTGGGAAGGACTTGGTTTCCCTTTCAGGTACTTATCCTCTCCTAGGCTCGTGACAGGAGGCAGCCTCCTCCAAAGGAAGGTCATGCCCAGCCTGCTCAGGCAAGGGAGAACCAGATGTACCAGCAAGCTGAATCTGTTTGTTCAAGTAGCTGGTTGTTCAGGCTGTAGGACCATCTTCTTCCCAGCCCAAATGGGATTGACTGAGGGTCGAAGCCCTGAGCTGTCCTGACTGCCCGCCCAGGCAAAGGAGCCAAAGAGCAAATCCCATTCCAAGTAATTCTAGAGAATGAATCCTAACTTTGGACTGCCATATTGCTATGGAAACTACCAGTGGTGCATGCTTTCTATCTTGGAACCCATTCAACCATCTATCAATGTATCTTTAAAAGTAAGAAAAATGGACTGTGTGCACAGCTGGGATCTGGAACCTTGAAAAGAATTCAATCAGCACCATGCTAATTCAAATGAAAAATTGAAAGGAAGACATAGCTATAATCTACTTTAAGAAACCAAAGTTATTAGTAAGGTTGTTAGTAATAAAGAATTATTTTTAAATGGATCTTTTAATTAAGAATTTTTGCAATGATTTCAATGTATTTTATCAACCTTATTTTTGTTGATAAACACGCATTCATAATATTAACATACTATTACCAATTTAAATTCTAACAGTGAATTTCATCTTAAATAAGCAAAGCAAATTAGATGATAGATCTTCCCAAAACAGTCACCAAGTAATTCAAAAAAGAAATTCTTACTTAACAGGATTGAAAACCTTTTTGCTCCTGTCTGCTTGAGATTGTTCGATAGCAATGATTTGATTGGTGGCTTCAACCTGTATAGAACAACAAAAAGTAAATTATTTAATGAATTAACAATATTTATTTACTAATAAAAATGTTGATTAGTAGAGAATATTCCAGTACTTAAAAAGTTCTCCAAGACACCATGCTGGACTTTGGGCAGGAATTGTAAATCAATGAAAAAACATATAAAACCATGATTCTTGCTTTAAAGCAGTGCACCATTGATGAAAAAAACAAATAAAAACCTATAAGACTAAACAATGAAGACACAAGACAGCAGAGGATCTCAGGTAAGCAGTGAACACAGACTTGGCTACAGATGGTTGAGACATCAGGAGGCAAACACAGGAGCAAGACAGCTCAAAGGTTATATGCATTCATTCTTTATTTATTCATTCATTCTATAAATACTTATTGAGCACCTGCTATGTTCCAGGGACTGCTCTAAACATTAGAGATAAGAAGTGAACAAAATTAACAAAAATCCCTGCTCTTGGGAAGCTTATATTCTAATATGAAGAAATGATATGAAATGTAACTAGGTAGAATACAGGAAGTGGCGTTTATTCAGCACCTACTACATACTTTTTTTGTTACTCCATGAATAGTAGAGTCTTATAACATGTAGCTTGCAGGTATTGCATTTTAACAGTCTTTCTGGAAAGCAATTGAGCAGCCAACATCAAGAGTTTTAAGAAAGTTCACATATTTGATGTCTAAATTCCCTGCTAGGAACTTTGGCCTCATGCAAAGCTGAGTGCATATAGATGTTCAATGCAGTTTTATTACAGCCCTAAAAATATTGGAAGTGAATGAAACTTCCAGTAGTACAGGAATTTACATTATGCATCTACATGATGGAAAACTGTATCATCTTTGCAAACAATATTTTATGGGGTTCTTAATAATATCATATGTTTTCACAATATGATATTAGCAATAGGAAATTAATTTAATTTAATTTTATTTTTACAGATTATGTGTTGCTTTTCTTTTAGTTTTTGATGGACCTTTATTTTTTATTTATTTATTTAGATGTGGTGCTGAGGATCAAACCCAGGGCCTCACACATGCCAAACAAGTGCTCTACTACTGAGCCACAACCCCAGTCGAGATTAATTTTAATCACAAGAACAATTAGGCTACCAAATGATGCATCCTGAATATGAGTGGATTTTATTTCTTCTTCATACATTTCTATTACGTTTCACATTTTTTACAATGAAATAATTTTAATTCCATAGTAAGAAAAATGTTTTATTGTTGCTTATTTACTTGTTGTTTGAGTTTATTTATTTTGTAGATGCTTTAAGAGCTCAGTTGAGAGCACAATAGATGATATGTATGTTAATCAGCTTTTTGTCACTGTGAGAATACCTGAGAAAAACAACTTAGAGGAAGAAAGATTTATTTTGGCTCACAGTTTCAGAGGTTTCAGTCCATGGTCAGCTGCCTCCAAGGCAGAAAGATCATCGCAGCCAGGAAGCAGAGGAAGAGGAAGGGGAGGGAGGGTGGGAGAAAGGACCAAGGACAAGGTAAAGTCCCTAATGGTCCCAGTGACCTATTTCCTCTCATCATGACCCACCTGCCTACAATTTCCACCACCTCCCAGTAGTCCATTCAATTACTAATCCATGCAATCAATTCTCTCATTGATGAGGTTAGAACTTCATTGGTTTACACCCCACCTATAGACATTGTGGTACTGGGGACAAAATATTCAACACATGAGCTTTTGGGAGACATTCCAGACCCAAACCATAACATTATACTCAGCAACCAAGCACTGTTTTAGGATACCCCATACCCAAGCCCAGGTGGACCATCAGAACAAAATATGTAGATAATGAATTCTCATCCCTGCTAAGGAGCTGGCTATGAAGCGAAGGTTTAAAAATACCTTTTGACTACTCAGAAGTCACACTAAACCCAGCTCTGTCACTCACAAACTTGGATGGATTATATAACATCACAGGCCTCAGTTTCCCCTCTGTTAACCTATGGAAAAGGGACACTGACTAAATTAGTGGTTCTTTGACTTTTTAAAGTCAGACATATCTCAGAGAATCTGGTAAAAATTATGAGTCTACTCCATTTGAAAAATGCACCAGCATCACTAAGAATAAAATAATTAGGAATAAATTTAGTAAAAGCAGTACAAGATTTATACACTAAAAACCACAAAAACTATAGTCCGAAGAGGTGCTATGCCAGTTTCTGAGCTCAGGCTTCAGAAATTGGCAGTATCCACTTCCTATATCTGGGAACACTTTCTTTAAGCCCATTCACCAAGCAGTGAGAGAGTACAAACTATCCCTTAGCAAGATGGAGAAAAGCTAAGACCTCCCAGCTACAGTCCCATTTAAGCTCCAGACTGTGGCCAGCCCAAATGTGACAGGCGTGTGAGTGAGCCATCTTGGAAATGGCCCAGCTGAGCTGCCCAGGGAATGGCTCCTGAACAGAGATGAGTTGTCATCGCCAAGCCTGGACCAAGTTGCATATTTGTAGCCCAAATAAATAATTATTATTTTAAGTCAGTTTTGATAAGATTAATTATGCAGCAATAGATAAATGGTGTACTTAATTAATGGTGTCTAAATTATATATTAAACTAAATAAAAGACTTACCTTAATTCCAAAAGCTTTCAAGTAAAACATTTCTATTGGCTTTAGGCCCATTTGGGTTTTAACAAATTTTGGACTTCCCCAAACTTGGATGTGGATGGTTATCTGAAAATGGTTCTTCTTTTGGCAAACAAAAGCTTCATCTGCTGGTGAGAAATTAAATCCTTTGTCTGTGACAACTTGATAGCCCACATCAGGTCTATGAAAAGAGGAATCAAAAAACCAATTTTGCAAATATTTTCTACACATTTTCTTTCATTGATGATATCAATTGTATAAACATTTCAAGAAAATATATTGTTGGAAGTGCCTTTTGCTGTATTTAATCAATATATTTCTTGAATTTTTACTGAGGAAATGAAAATAATCTTTAAAACACAGCTGGCTCTCTCCCAGCTTTTTATCTTCTCCCAGAGAAGCAGTTCAATTTTTGCCAAATGGAAGCACTGTTTCCTTAGACTGCCTGGCCCCTTTGTGCTTTCTAAACACTTAATATGACTCCACAACACAATGGAAAGATGTAGGCTAGAAGTTGAGAAATCACCGTATTACTAGGAATATCTAGGATAGAATTAATCTTGTTCCTTCTTTTTAAAAAAAAGTCTCTTCAGCTCTGTCACAGTTACTCAGATGAGTGAATATTAAGTCCATTGGTACACATATGAAAAAGAGAACTGGTCAAAATTACCAGGAATAGTTTTAAATCAAATTAACCAGAGTTAGTCACTCTGTTAACTGGAAACCTGTTTTTATTAGAGTATGGTCTTTTCCTTTGTATCTTCCAATCTGGTAAAAGCTCTGGAAACCCACCATAGTGATTTCCATGTTTAGGAAGAAATGGGATGATGGCCAGATAGCTAATCAGATTTAAGCTTTATTTGTTTTATCATGGCTATTTTTCTTTTTCTTTTTAAATTCTTCTAAATTTTTAGTTGTAGAGGGACACAATACCTTTATCTTATTTATTTATTTTTATTTGGTGCTGAGGATCAACCCCAGTGCCTCACCTGTACTAAGCAACTGCTCTACAACTGAGCTACAACCTCAGCTCCTTACTGCTGTTTTTTGATAGCAATGCTTTGTATGTAAGATGTTTAATGAAATACTCTAAAAATGTTAATTAAAAGAAAACAAATTAAGCACATTCATTATCAAGTAGAGAATATAAAAGTTGGTGAGTTTTTCCCATGCAGGTTGTAGATACAGAACATGATTTTTAATTCATCAGGGTTCCTAAATATGGATTTCTTTTCTCAGGAAAGAAGCTCTTTCTCAGAACCACGAGTAATACACTACTATGTAGATCACTGCCTCCTGGGATCTCAATTTGGGTGACTGCCATTATAAGAAACAACATAGAGTTTCTAAATTTTGCTCTAATTCCAGAAACAGAAAACATTAATGGGTTTCTCAGGAAAGGAGTGTTCCTGTTCTTTGTAAGTTAGGCACCTCCCCAATGGATCAAGTCACTGGGTCATTGATTAGCTGATCAGTTCAGTAGCTGATCAGTTAAAGGCTTCACAATCATGGTCCTCCACCAACAGCAAAAGATAAATTCATTGAGTGAAGAATTTAGCAAAACTACATAACTTAGGTCATCTGGGAAATTTATATTGAGCCAGGTTTCTAGAATTAATCAGCTAATTTGCTCCCTAAAGCCTAGATGGATAGAATTGTATAAACTCACTACAAGGGGTAATAAAAACTGTCTTGGTAAGGAAAAAAGGATTTTTTTGTGATGTTCCATGATTCACCATCAAAAATTCTAAAAGAAGGTAGATTTATGGCCCAAAGATGAGCATTAGCCTATAATTTAAGAAAGTCTCAATCAACCAACAAGAATTATACTAAAGATGATTCTGAGCCTTAAAAGCCAATCACTGATTATAGAAATCTACCAAAGAATAGCAATTCTGTTTTTTGACATCAAAAGTTAAACATCAAGTCAACTAAACTGATGTCTAAAAAGCTGTTTTATAAGACAAGTTTGAAACTTCTTTCAGGATGAAAGTCAAATAAATTTTAATCCCTAATTTCATTGCTTTTACATAATTTAGGGAAAAATTTTGTAATATAGTATATATAACTACCAAAGAAAAAGCAAGTGATTTTCTCTCTCAATGGCATGACTAGTGAAATCACAAGAGCCTGAGTTATAATCTGGATGAATCTGCCTTCCTTTTTTGCTTAGGAAAAGTGAATTATGGCTAAGTATTCAAAGTAGATCTGCCTCTCTACACTGAGTTGATATCTGTGTTCTCCCTTTTTTCCAGTTCAGTGGAGCAGAGAAAGGCTGTTCAAATAAATTTAAAAAAAAAAAAAAAACTCTTAAAGGAAAAAGAGATAAATAATACTTCAATAAATTGATCAACTCAGATGCATAGAGATGGAAAAGCATTAAGGGTTTTAAAAATCATGTGCCCATGTGTGACAGTGTCTTACATTGGTACTCATACTTCAGAGAGAATGTGAACTGCTCCCCAAGAAAAACAAATGAAGATTGAGACTCAAAATCAAAACCTATCGATCCTTACTTTCATTTTCTGATTTCACACAGTAGCAAAGACATAAAGTTATGACATTTCAATTATACAATTAGCAATTAGTTTCCTTTGCATCTTATTAAACACACCAACTCCCAAGGCACTTAACCACTGAACTCCATCCCTATTTTTTTATTTGAGACGGTCTCACTAAGTAGCTGAAGGCCTTGCTAAGTTGCTGAGGCTGACCTCAAACATGCAGTCTTCCTGCCTGAGTCTCCCTAGTTGTTAGGATTATAGGCATGTGCCACCACATCTAGCTTAGGCTTTATTTTAAGGGAAATATCTCTTCCTTCTAGTCCAACATAAACATCCTAATGATAAACTTTGCTATATTTGAATTTGGAAAATACCAAGGAGGTCCTCAAGTTTATTGCTCAACGTGTCTCATTTCATATTGTATTTATTACTTGAAAATCCTATTTTTTAACCACTGACATTTTTTAGTGTATCAAGAAGTCATTTATAATCAAGGAAAGTCATAGAAGCCTTGGGTAGATAAATTATACACTAAGGAATAAAGAAAAGCATGTTAAAGAGCAATAATGCATGAGTGCACATTTATTTTTTTAGACTGTAGTGTTGTAAAATAAGGTGAAACTTTTCTAATTTTAGGATAGTTTGTATAATTTGATTTCAATTTCTTAATATAAAGAAACTACCAACTATGGTTGCAAGCTAAACATGCAAAATATGCAGTATATTGACAATAATTATATGCAGCATAGATTTTAGGGTTGGTCACTAACAACTTAATGTGACCCCCAAAATATCTTCTGTACTATTATAAATTAAGTGCAGGACTAAATGTTAGTGAATTGGGAAAACTCAATTTTCAGCTTTTAGTTTAAACTGGGCATGAGATCCCAGAAAAATTCCCTCTCCCTCCAGCTTTAGTGGGTAAACTATAGTGAGAGTTATAAATCTGGGTGCTGAAGGCCAGAAGTCCATGTTCCAGCTATTCTTCAGTTAGGACACAAAACAGGTATATGACAGACACTTTCTCGTTGACCCATCCTATTTGACAGGGGTGGCATCCAAGCCCAAATACTTGGGTTCAGTCCTGAGATTCAGCACTGCCCTTCCCCTCAGTCTCCAGCCCACCCAAAGGCACTGGGAAGGCCACTTACAGTTTTTCGTATTGACTGTTTAATAAACTATGCCAAGGAACACTTTGGTATGGCTGCCACTTCAGGGAAGGAGAGCACTGGTCTACAGGCATCCCATTCTGTCCCTCGATGTCAAGGTCCTGTACTTCATTGCTGTGACTCCTACCTGTCACTGCAAAGAAACAGGTGGGTTAGATTCTTCCTATTAGACTGTTCTTCCCAGAGTCACAGGCAGCTGCATGGCACTAATGAGTGGACCATGTACAAGGCAGAGTGACCTTGGGACAGGTACCAAATGCTGGGAGGCAGGAGGCATGTTGCTGCCTGTGTCCTCATCTGTAAGACAAGCAACTTGGGAGGTGGTGGACACTTGTAGGAAATTGCACCCTTCATATCCATCTTCTCCTTCCACCATGTGGTTCAGAGGTCTACACCCAGCCCCAGGAGGTTCTTAATGGATCAAAGTAGAGTATTCGGTACTTGCATCAGAGGTGGCCATGTGGCCTGATCCAACCCAAGCAGAGTGGATCTCAGCACTTCCGGGGATGTGGGCTCAAAGATGCTCACTCTTTTCTATGAGGTTTGAACCCATGAGATAACGTGCCCAACAGCTACTGGCACCATTTTGGGACAGGAGGGAAAAGCCCACCTGGGAATGAAGCCATACCAGCAGAAGACAGTTAACAAAGAGGGGCACCTGGTCTGATGATTTGATTTGAGTTCTGGGATCCAAGCGTACCCTCCTGAGATACAAGAGCCAGTAGAGCCCCTGGTTTTGAGGGGTTTGTTTTGTTTTGTTGTTCTTTCTTTCTTTTGCTTTGTTGCGTGAGGCAGTCGGATGTTTTTGTTTTCGTCAATTGCAACCAATATATCTTAATTTGTTAGTTGCAACCAATATATCTTAATTTGTTACAGGTCTTTGTGGCACCAAGATTCTGTGATTCCAACTACCTTTTTGAATTTAGATTAGTTATTTATTCACTTACAATCTTACTTCCCTCTGTTGCAAAACAGAAATTTAAAATGTGCGCTGCCCATCTTTCAAGCATAGAGAATAAGATAATAGAGGTGAAAACACCTTGAGAAGTTCAAAATAAAGTAACAGAGTTCTTGTCAGCATGCAACATCAACTCTATGAAAATTGCCACTTTTGTTCGTCAAAAATGGTCAAACAACAGCCATTTCACAAGGATGACCACTATTTTTGCATAATCCTTGCGAGCTTCTTAATTTGAGTTTGCCTCCCGATCTGTGCGATTCAACCTCAGATAGTGTTTATGTTAAGTGCTATTGGTATATTGGCTGTTTCCTTTTTCTTCTAACACCCCTACCATCACTCACGCCTGACGTCAGGAGTGAAAGGGAAACAGTGGGTGTTGGCAAGACCAGGTGCAGGCTGTCAGCAATAACCCAGAAATAGGACATGAATCTCTACTGAATGTGCCACTTAGCCCAGAGCTTGGGAAATGCAGGAGCAAAGGGCTGGGTCTGTTTTTACTCATCTAACTTTTCCTTTCTCGAGGCTTCCATTGAGGACTTCTTGAAATAAGTAAACAAACAGAGCTGCTGCCAGTTGCTTTTGATCTCAAATGTCACAGAAAATGCAATTTTCTTGGAGTATAGTCATCAAATGTCACCTAAGCAAAACATGTATTTTTGGTTTTTATAAGTCCAAATCTCCCATGTTAGAGAAATTTCTCAAAATCCTGAAAAATTTCTTACCATCTAAGGACACTGAAGGGGGGCAAAGCTGGAACTTTCTCATACCCTCACTCCTCCAAAAGCTACCTGGCCTAAAATATTTTTGAAAAAGTAAATAAATAAATAAAATCCTTCCATATGTCTGCATCTACCAAATTCAGAGAAAGGAGGAAACTAGTGCTTCCCTCTTTCTTTCATTTCTCCTACAGTGGAGAGAAGGTCAAGGAAGAGTCAAAGGGTTTGAATCACAACTTTATACCTAATGACGAAACATTCCTAAGAAAATGATTTAAGCTCTCTGAGTTTCCAGGTCCTCATCTGCAAAGTGGGAGTAGCCATATATATCTCCCAGGGGTGGTGCAGGGATCCCAGGAGGAACTAATGTCTGTGAGGTGCTTAGTCCAGCAACTGCCACCAGTAGGCATTTAAACAACACTGCCTTTGGATATTATGAGTGACATTGTCATTATCACCTATACTTGCTGCAGCTAGGGGACTCAGATAGCCCTAGGTAACTTTGGGAAATGCTTCTTGGCCTCCACATAACTCTATATAACTATTGGTGGTACCTGGCTGCAAACCAGCTAACACAGTCCTCTTCCTACTCAGACCTGGCAGCAAGGTCAATGAGCCCAGGTACATGACCAAAGGCCAGCTCCACTCCTCCAGACACTGATGGGGAGGGTGGTCAGGGGGCTGGGGCCATTGGCATATCCTCAGAGAACATGATATTTCCTGCCTTTCCCATCACAACAGCAAAGAATTCAGAACAGTAGGAGTGACACAATCATGGCTTCCCTGCGAGCTATTTATTAGCTGGTAAGGCCCCAGGGACCACAGGCCCACACTGAAATTCCAGATAGAAGCTGAGCCCAATGCTAGGACTTACTACTACTACTAACAATAATAGCTGCTACACTGGGTGATTTCTCTACCTGGGCACTGTCCCAGATCTTTCACCTAGTATTTTACCAGCTCCTAAAGTCATCTCCAATGCAAGGATCCTTTTTTTTAAAATAAACTTTCTTTAGCTAAGTATTTTACATATAAAGAAAATTACACAGATCATGAGGACACAATTTTTCACTTTCTTATAAAAGTAATTACCATTCTGTGTAACTACCATTAAACCAAGCAACAGGTCACACTTCTCAACCTCTAGGAGATCCTCACAGGCCTTCTTTCAATAATTAATTTCTCCTGCCAAAAACTGAAATTGTCCTAAAATCTAACCAATAGAGGAGTTTATGGAAGTGGAATAATACAATATGATATGTTCTCATTCTGGTCTGTTCCTGGGTTGGCAGATATGCTTAAAGAGAAGCCACCAAACTTTTCTAGAGCTGTTAGGAAGCAAGGATTCTTAATTTCATTAACCAGTATAGAAACCGAGATTCAAAGTCCTGACAGCATTTGCCCAGAGTCATGGCTATTGAGTGGAAGAACTGGGATTCAAACACTCCTCCTCTCTTCATGCAAGTCTGAGGATCCCTTGAGAAAATCTAAGACAGAGAGAAACAGAAGTGTGAAGGCAGCCTGAGTCCCAACCTGCGAAGGAAATAGTGAGCTTGCATCTGACGCCTTTCAAAATATCATGTGTACTTTGTTTTAAACAAATCTCAGAGATAAATAAAGTGGAAATTATGATTCTCGTTGGATAATCAATAAAAAAATCATCTTCTGAGAGTCCCCAGATGCCAGAGAGATGAGAAGGGCATTTTCCTGATTTTACAGGGTGAACGCAGTCAATGTACCTTTTGCCATGGGCCAAAGGTGGTGTCTCTGGGGCTGGAAACCCCTTTCATATTTGAGGCTCAAAATATAAGAAGGCTGAACCCTCCCACGGAGGCCATGAACCTCTTTTATTTGGTTGAGTCAGGCCAAGCACCAGCTAACAGGAGCTGCCTATCAGTGGTTTTCTCTCTAAGCAAGATTTTACATCTGCTCATACCAACCCAGGAATCTTACATGCAACCTCAATAAATGGGATCTTGGAACCCTTGGCCAACATGTACCTTTTAGGAAAAGCCTTCATGATTGATTTAGAAATCTCCCGTTAAAAAATTGGCAAACCTACTCCTGCCTGTAAGACTGGCATAAGTTCCCCCTTCCTCTCTCAATGTGTTCTTTCCCCAGGACCTTGTAAAAATGCCTGTCCTCTGCAAACTCAGTAGGAGATCTCCCTAGAAAACTTGTGCTAAAAACATAAACTGTAATGAAAACATGGCATTTGGATTAACTGTCTTTGCCTTTGTCTCTCCGCCCCCTCTGGCCCTGGGAACCTGCTCATTTTCATTCTTGAACAGTTGTCTGGAACCAATTATCTTTAGTCAGCTTTTTAGTGACCTTTAAATAGGATTTAAACAAGGGATTCAGGGTTTCCTATGTGTTGAGACATTTCAATTACTCTTCCAAGACTTGAAGATGGTTTAAAAAAAAAAAAAATCAATGCCCTGTCTGGGACAGGCAGCAGAAAAAATATCACAGGATGGAGCTTAACACTGGAAGTGGCCAGAGCAACAATTCAGTCTTGGAAGGTTTGAGTGACTTGCCCTGGATCGCCCAGTGAGCTGGTGCATCTGTAGGAAAGTGAACAGATGGTTCCCTCGTCTGGCTAGGAATTTGTTCAGCCTTTATGTTTGAGAATCATAAAGAAGTTGCAGGCTAGATGCAGGGATCCCTAAAGAAACTAGGGTAACCTTGCTCAGGAAGGTGGACAAAGAGCTGTATGTCATCAAAGGTGGGGCTTTATCTAGCACTTTGTATTTCTAGGTTTGGTGGGTTGGGGGAGTCCAATGCTGGTTTTGGTGGATCCACGTAAAAGGAAAGGCGGTAGAAAGAGGTTCACCTTTTACAAGACTGGATACCCAGTGCAGTCCTAACATAGCAGCCCCAGGGTACAGTGATATGTGGGACTGGACTGAGAGGGTGACGTCACTGTCCCCTGAAGGACCCCCACAGCCCATGCTGAAGCTGAAGCCAGACATCCCTGAAAGGATCAGGGATGGCTAAAAACAAAGGAAGCAACTCCAGGTGATGAGAAATCCACATGCATCTCCTTTCAGTGTGGTATAAACCTCTAGAGTTTGGGGACAGGAGTAGGAGTAGGAGCCCCAAGAGGAAAACGCGGTGTTCTGACCAAGATGATTCGTGGGGAGAGAAGAGATTCCCAATCCCTGAATTTGGGGCACTGTTCACACTGCCTGCATTTGAGTATTTACAGTGGCTACTAGATTTGGCCTGGAGTATTATCCTTTTCCCTAGCAAATGCTCTGACAAATGCTAAGGAAAATTTTGAAAGTTCAAGGCTTCAGACTCCCAAAGACCATTTGTTCCCAACTTGATCAGGTCTTTAAGTTCAAAACATGATGTATCACATGGTAGATAAAACAAAAAACCAGACAGGCTAACCACTTGGGCATCAGAGGGAAGACTTCTAAAATGATTTTATATAACTTCAAAGATAAACCAGAAACCTGCCAATGTGAATTGAGTGCAAAGAAAGTTCAACTCTCCGCCTTCCTTCCACTGGAGAAATACTCTGAAGTCTTGCTTCTCAGAGGGTCTTCTGTGACCCTGTAGTAGTTGCCTCACCTGGGCACTCAGGTCTCAGATTGATTGAGTCAGAATCTGCATTTTACCAAGATTCCCTGGGTTAATCTATGCACATTAAGCTTGAGGGGAGCTGCACTCAAGAAAGGAAGGGGCACACCAGCAGGCCTGCAGCTTGCATCTTCTTCAAAACATTGCTCCTGAAATCTAAAGACTGACATTTCACTTGCACCAGAGGGACAGAAGGGCGGCTCTTCCTGGGAGCACCTGTGTGACCCCATCTGCATAAAGGGCATTGAGAGGGAAGAAATTAACTCCCAGAGCCTATCACTGCCCTCCATGAGAGAGAAATAATTTTGTAGGATTATTCAAAGGTCTGTAAAAAGCTTCAATCCAATGGCCAAGACACTGATGGCTTTGACTTTGTCATAGCCAGATTTGCTCACTTGATCTGGAGTGGTGGGCCCACACTCTGCAGTCCTCGGAGTCATCCAGTATCTGTGTGTACTTTCTCTTCTTGGCTGGAGGCAATGAGGCTCTAAAATCAAGGAACCAAAAGGGAGGTTAGGCTTCTTTGCTCTCCATGTTACATTAAATCAAATTTAATTTCCCAGGTCTCTGCTCTCAGCCTTCCTAAATCTAATCCCTGTTAGTTAAGATTCCTTGAGCCCTACTAGTCTGAAACTTAGTGTTGCTTTATCCAATGAATCTGATATTCACCTACCTAAAATATAACCTGACAACATTCAAAGCCAGACTCGTTGGGAGAGAGACTTAAACTACAGGTATAGGTTTTACAACTGAGAATGCTTTCAACGTGGAGTTTTATCACAATTTTTATAACTTTTCCTCTCTTTGCCATTTTCCAGGCAAGGAAAGGAATAAAAAAGAAAAATAGCAGAAGGAAAGAACCTTCCTTAACGCTTGATTGACAGTTTTCTGAGAGCTCATTTACAAATCCCCTTGAGTCATCTGGCTAAGCCTGCATAAGCGCACACTGCTCCCTCTGTCACCTGGAATCTCCCTATAGATTTCTGACATTTCAGCTTTTTGTTGAATGAGGACCTGGGTTTAGTGGGTTTTTAATTTAAAAGATGGTCCAAGCCAAGAACACGGGCCTCGGCGTGACCTATCTGCGTCTCAACACTGCCATCTGCTGGAAAGGCTCGGGCTTGCCGTTCTCTACGTCACCGCTCGGGCTGCGGGCGGCTCTGAGGCTTCCTGCAGAGGTCTCTTCTAACTATCTTGAGCTTTACCCGGAGACGTGGCACAAAAGCTGCTGATGGTGAGAACAACTTGTCCCCAGATGGGAAGACCCGGACTGGTCCAGAGAGGTGGCGGGATGACAGGCACTTGGGTAGCAGTTGTAAAAGCTGCCCTGGGTTCGGCTGGAGTCGCTTCCTGCAGAAGTGCTCAGCGGGGGGTGCGCAGGCAGCATCCCAGGGGCTGCTGCTGAGTGGAGGAGAGCAGCCCGATTCCTCCCAGCTGCGGGCCTCGGGGTCCAGCAGCACGTGCCTGAGGGACCACACAAGCAAAGGCCTCGTTTTCTCGCTGCTCAATCCAAGAATAGGAACAGCGCAAGAGGTGAGGGAGGTGGATCGCACTCACCTTTGACCTGAGGAGGAGAGCATGGGTCTGATGTAGAATAGGGTGGGGTATCTGGGAGCTGCGGTTGCCTGAGGATTAGAGACATGGATTGCTTTTTTTGTTTTGTCGTATGCTATTCCATTATACTTTTGTCACTAACAGGAGGCAGCCCTCAGTGTACAGCACCCTCGTGATGGTTCCAGATGTATCCGGGGATAGAGAAGCAAAGCCCATCAGAATAGGACCAGTGCCCTGTATCATGGCTGAGTGACCCGGGCTTTGAGTGCCAGCCTTTGTCCTCCCTAGCCGTGTATCGGTGAACAAGTGCTTAAGTTCTCCAGGGCTCCACTTCCCCACCTACAAGACGGCAGCAATTATCACACCTGCTTCACAGTGTGGTTGTGAGAATTGAAATAATGTCCTAAAGCCCATGACATAATGCCGGGAACACAGCAAGTGCTCAAGAAAATTTAATTAGCATCATTTTTGTTCTGAACATGCTTATACCAAAATGAGGGCTGAGCACACTGTTCAGGCTAAGGCCATTTTTTGCAGTGGTTTTCCATCTATGTATGCTCTGAGGGATCCCCAAAGTTTTTGGAAGGAGCTCAGAGGTCTTGCAAAAGAACATATTTTTTAAGTGCCTGGTGGGAAAATAATTACCTTTTTCTGTTTTATATATCAAGGTGCAAGTACAATTTCATTTTAAGAATTGAGTACTACCACTAAAAATGTGTGAAAATCTCCAGTCCAAAAGACCTACAAGTTCCTTATCATCAGAAACCCTATTTCTACCTCACACACAAACATCACCAACTCTACTTGATTCTCTTGCTTGAAGAGTAAGCTATATTGTTCTTCCCAGTTGATTAAGATTCCAGTAAATAAAGAGAATTTGTTTTTACCGTTTACTAGAAAAGTTATGTTGATTCCTCAGATTGTTTCCTTACAATTTATTTACTTCCTACTAATAAGGGATGAGAAAATATACATTTACTTTCCTCTAAAAACAGCATCCAAATAAATGCAATGTAATACAGAAGCATAAACACAAAAGGATATAGAGAACTTGAGTAGAGACCACAGCAGACCATATTTCAATAACATGGTGGCAGACAGATAGGATGGATGAGAAAGGTATTAGCAGAATGGAAAAAGCAAAAAACAAGAATTCCTGGAGATGGGGAAGGACATAGGGAGTCAACAATAAATAACCCAATCAAACAGGACTCCAAAAAGCCCTGGACACTAGAGTTACCTTGAGTCTCTTAATTAAGGGGTAAAAGTGAGGCTGAAAACAGAAAGCTTGGATAAAGTTTTGGTTAAGAAACAATTGGGCCTTTAGATCCACTTCCCCACCCATCACCCCAACATAAGTTGGAAAGGTGTATTCTCTGGATAAATGGAACCAGGGACACTGTAGTGCATGGTGTCCAAGCAGAGTTGAATACAAAGGGATGCATTAAAAATCTACATGCAGTCAAGCACAGTGGCGCACGCCTATAATCCCAGTGGTTTAGGAGGCTGAGGCAGGAGGACCACAAGTTCAAAGCCAATCTTAGCAACAAAGTGAGGCCCTAAGCAACTTAGTGAGAACTTGTCTCAAAATAAAAGATTAAAAGGACTGGCAGTGGTTAAGTACCCCTGGGTTCAATCCCTGATACCACACACACACACACACAAAGTAGAACTGTGAGACCCTTCCTCAATTCTGCTTTGAATGCATCCAAGCAGATTTCCCAAGAAAGAAATTGGAATACCATTCCCAAGAAAAATTATTCAGGGAGGGAGGAAAATATTTTGAAGTTACCAAGGAAATAACTAGCCCTTATCTGATCACTCTACAATGAAATCCATCCTTTGAGAATAATGGTGAGCACACAGCACTTCTTAAACCTGAACAAACAATAAAAGACCAGATATTTTCAGAAAGCCTTTAACACTAAAGACAGAGAACTAACAACTAGATCAAGAAGGAATGCAAAAGAATCACCAATTGCTCTGATATGACTGGTAAGCTCCTACCAGACCTGACCTTCGGGGCAGGGGGAAGCAATAAAGTACCCACCCAAAGACAATGGAAAGTGGACAAAAGCATCAAGATTGGAGGAGCCCTGAAACTTAGAGGAAGGCCCTGGCCAACAGTGAGTTACCTGTTTACAGCTTTTTGCCTGAAGGCTAATCAACCTTAGAACACAGAGCAGATAAAACATCAGTAAAAACCCACAATTGTTCTGACCTGAAGAATCAGAAGACAAAATTTGGGACAGACATGGCTGCTGAAAAGTGAAAGGGAAACCTTGCAAAAGAGAGGTACAGAGAAAGGGAACCTGTATTCTATGTATAACTGCCCAAGTCTCTTGCAGACCCCTGAGCCCTGGATGTGTGGGGCAGGAACTGAAATGGGGGCTACTTCCCAAGAGACAGTTTATGGTTTGAGTCTAAGCAAAGCAGTTGCCTACTCAAACAAGAAATTCACTCATCAGAGAAACAGGAAAGAATCCCTGTGTTTCATGACAGCAATCAATGTTGATGGTTTTAAAATTGAGATTTTAAAATTTTACATCTTTTCCTTAGAGTTTACTCTCCTTTCCAAACTGCACCACAGCTGCTTTTTTATTGCATTGTAATTTAGTCCTTTCCATGGTCAATGCGTTTTAATATATTTAGGGAAATTTTGCAGTTCTTTTCAGAGAATTTGAAAGAAAAACTAATGATAGCTTCCTTCAAAACTAAGCAAACCATTAAAAAGAAGGGTGATGATGAACTTCAAGAAAAGCCCTGATGCTGGAGGTTGTTTCTGCACTGCTGAGTCCTCCCGATTTGAAATCACTGTCAGCAAAGCACATCAGGCTGTGTTGGCCTTTGTGCTCTGAATTTGTCTCCTATGCTAAAGGTATTTCCATGAAATAGACAAACACCACCAGAGAGTGACAGGCACTGAGGGTCACTCCTTGAGTGGTCAATACCTCTCTAGCTTCTATAAGAAATAATTGTAAAAATCAAGAGATTTTTAGCAACTGATACAAAATACAATAATTTTCCTTCTGTACTATTTCCTCTTGGATGAACAGCTTGGTTTTGTCTTTTGGGGGATGGATGGAGAAATACAGTCTCCTGGGGTTGAATGCTACACAAACCATAAGAGAAGGGTCCAAAAAAGTCTTTACCCTCCAGCTGGTTGAGTTTATATGTACATCCATAACTTTCATGTGCTGCCCCCAAAGCAGCCAGTAGTTCTTTGTCTTGCAACCATGACGAAGTACTGTATTGACCAAGGGCCTAGTATGCTCGTGATTCAGCTGTGCAGGACCCCATACAGTGTTACAGCATGGTCCTCATGTGACTGCTCACAATTCAACAGTCCAATTCCAGTCTTCTCCAATGACTCCCTGGTGTCTTCCTACAACACCAACTTCTTTAAGGCTCCTCTGCACCTCATGGTGAACTCAGCTCAGCACAGTGCCCACACGGAGCTGGAGCTTTAAACTGTTTATGGCCACAAATATGCTACCTTACTCTTACTTGTCTTCTTCTTGCTGAGTAACATTAGATTCTCTGCCACTGTCTTTCTGTTCCCACTTGAGTGGCATGACAGCAGTGCAGTATCCAGGGTGAGGGGAAGGGAATGGCCTACCCAGGAGCAGGCCATAAGGGAATTCATTGTCTGTGGAGAATTTTAAAGCCAGACAAGCCTATAAAGAGTCAGTCTATCACCTGGGTGCCCTGCCAGGGCACACTGTCCTTAACATACTTCCCTTGGGATGCTATTGACAAGGAATCCATCTGTTTTACTCACTATTGTACCTAATTCCTCAACACTAAAAATAGTTGTTACTAAAGATTTTCTAATTTTTCATGTGCAGGATTTATCCCCCAACATGGATTTTCACATTAAGAACATGTCTTAGTGTGTGTGCGTGTGTGTCTGTGTGCACACATACTCTACAGGACCAAAGCGTGTGGTAGGTACTCAATACTTGATCAAGATTGGGCAGAGTTGGTACCCTCCATTCTTAAGTCAGAATGGGAAAGGGGTTTGGGCAGGAATGTCAGTGGATAAGGTAACCCAAGAAAACCTTTTAAGATAGGGCAGCAAGAAACAAGACAGGACAGATGTCACACCTCCCTCCCTCCAACCTTGTGTTGGCAAACCTAGAGCCCCGACTCTCTGACCACCTCTTTTCTGCTGTTTTTAGACACAGAGAAACTTTTTTGAGAAGCCACTCTGGACCAAGCAGCCTGCTAACTCTTGCACGTGTGATCTCCTCTCCTCTTTACAACCCCCATGTGAAAAGGGACTGTTATTGTCCCTACTCTGCAGGGCTGAGACCCAGGCTAAGAGAGGTTCAGTCATTTACTCAAGGTTATTCATCTGGCAAGTAGTCACACTGGATTCAGGGGATCCACCACCAGAGTTTACCCCCTAAATATCAGGATGTTTGAAATGCAGACCACACTAATCCAATTAATTATTTCAGGTTATATTGCTTTGCACAAATATCCTTAGAAAGGAGGTGTTCAGGGTAGTGTGTTGTCCAGTCTTCCTCTTACTACATCAGTTTGAACCTAGGAATCAAGCCCGTCAGCGAACTCAGCTGTTAACAAGGTCTTCCCGCAGAAAAACAGGTACCTCACGCCCTCTTGCAATATCACATTGAAGAGCTTCTCAGCCCTGCTCCGTAGGCAGCAGAATTGAGACGTGCAGCTGGTAATCAACTCCTAATTCTTTTTGCCATCCAACCCCAATAAACGATGTCCTAAGTAAAACCCTGATATTAGATGCTTACGCTCATCCATTAGAATGAAATAAAATGAAACCTAGAGTAGATTCCTTCATGACCTCATGTATATAAAAGTACACCCTTCGCATGAAGTCACCTGTTCAAACATCCTCCCCACAGGAAACTCAGTGCCCTCAGCTGATGCCTCGTACTCTGTATGTAGGGCCTCAAGGCCAACCTAAAACTCATTAGGCTACAACCCCCATCGAGCATACTTACACAAACCAAACTACTAATTACACATGTGCCACACATTGTTTCTCTCTGTCATTGACAGTGGCCCCATAGTGACATCATAGCCACCTACGATGCTCAAATTTTTCTGTGCGTGATTTGTGTAAGTACGCCCCATGATGTTCCCACAATGAAGATATCTCCTAACAATGCAGTTCTTGGAAGGCACCCCGATCGTTGAGTGATGCACGACTGTATCTGCTTGGAACATGAGAGGTAGTGGAGAAGGAGGCGTGTATATGTGACCGAATGCAGAGCTTCCCAGGCCGTAATGTGGATATGAAACCCACAGGATTTCTGTCAAAAATGTTAATTCTGATTCAGCCTTTCTGTGTGGGCCTGAGGTGCCACAATTTTAGCTCCCAGGTGGTACCCATGCCGCTGCTCTCTGGCGCCCACTTTGAGTACAGGAAGGCAGCAAGTGAACTCTGGGCATTTTTTTTTTTTTTTTTCAAGAAAATGAAGCCTGTCTAGGATATTTGCCAGCCTTTTTTCCAGAACCTTCCTTCCTCTACACATGCACACACATACACACACACACACACACACACACAATCTTGTGTATTTTCACTGCAACTTGTAAAGTTTCATGCTGCCCTTACATTTCTTGCCCTCTCTCTCCAAGCAGCACTCCACATCTGGACACTTCCCAGGATATCCCAGCACCACAGCGCACCTGTGTACCTAGTAGGCTAACCTAGAAAATCAGAGAGGGCCTCTAGGCAATTAGGTACCCTGGACTCTATCACAAGAGGAGATAAAGGGTTAAGGGCAATTTGTAGAAAACTTCATGCTGATAGGACTGGCCCCAGCTCTGCCAATTTGATTTTCACAGAAGAAAGGAAAAGTCCTAAGGAGTATATCTCAACCTTATACGTGAATACTTGCCTACCAAAAGGGGTCTGTGGCTAAATAAATTTGAGGAATGCTGAATACTATTTCCCTTCTCCAGTTTCCCATTAGCATATCAAAAGCTCTGAGAAGTGCTTCTGAAAAAAACAAAGATGCTCATTTGATTTGGTGTAAGACAGTGAGTCACAGATGTATTTATTGATCATGGAAATGTTCTTTCTTTCCCACAGCATCTCCTGGAACAAGTTTCCTATAGAGCTTTTAGGGGGAAATTTACTTTACAGAACCAATAATTCTACTTTTTAATATATTTGAGATCTGAAAAATCTATCTACAATATTCAAACCAGCTCTTGGTAATTTTGTAGCCTAGGGTCTCTTAGATCATTTAGATAAGGAGTCGTAACTGACATTGTTTAAAAGCACAATGCATAGGCAATTTAGTATAAGGTAAATAACTGAGAATTAGTAAGCCCAGGTTGGAATCAACTTGGCTACTCCAGGCAAAGAATAAGAAGAACTTGGCCACTGGGGCAATTGGGAAAAATCCCACCAACGTGCCTAAAGAACCTGGTATGAGAAATACTCAGAATGAAGAGTGTTTGTCTGATGATCACTGAACCAGCCAGTGTCCCTGAGCAGGAACTAGACTTGTTTCTGCTTGTTCCCACAGAGATGCACTGCAGCCCCACCTCCCTGCCTGCACCTAAGCACTTACCAAGTAGTGACAGGTTATCTGATCTGAGACTTTTCCAGCCTTGAACTCTGACAGTCATTACAAACTGAGGCTCAGATCTATTCTGAATCACATCCTTTGAAATATAATTTTAGACACTTTTAAAATATTTCCCTGAGAATGATATTGACTGAATTATATTGTTATACCAGGTGCATGAATGAATACGTAAAAACAAATCCTGTTATGTATCATTAAAATGCACTAATAAAAATATGGAAAAATTACAATAAAATATGTTTTCCTGAGGCTCACATTTCTTCAAAACATTCCCTAAAATATTGATTAATCTACAAGCTATATGTAGGAGAAAGGGCATGTGTTCTGGAGTCAGGCAGATTTTTATCTCAGTTTTGCTACTAATTGACCTATGGAGTCTCACTTAACCTCTCAGCCTCCTCCTCTGTAAAATATGCATAATAAATTTAATATTATAAACATAGTATCTATTTGGCTGCTTTGTTAAGAGAAGGAAATGTGTAACATGAAATATATGGTTAAATAAATGAATATATAAAGTGCAAAGAACAATGCCCCTCACTTAGTAAATGCTCAACATCACCTACAATGTGCCCCTTCAAACCACCTCCAAAGATAAGGAGGAAATCCTCTTGGGCAAACTAAGCCTGGAATTCAGTAGCAGCAGGGAAGCCTGTAAGTGAAATCTATCTGTGGTCCTGCAGGAAGGACTATTATACCAAGGACTGTTATCACCATCACTGTTACCCACCTGAATTCACACCAGCTGCTTGGAGAGAGTGAGCAAGATGAGGGCAAGTACAGGGGCATTCGGTGTCTGAGTTCAGCCCATGGAGTTCCTGGAGCCAAAGAGCTGGCTCAGAGTATGGGCTCAGATGCTTGGCAACACACTAGCTCTGTAGGGGCGTGTGTGTGTTTAACTTACCTGCTTACAAAATGCTGAGGCTCTCTTCTTCCCAAAGTCTGTTGGCAAGGATGTTTCCATTGGCAAAGAGTAGTAAGAGCAGGTACTAGAAATATCCACAAATAGGTTTCCCATGACTATTGAGATTCTGGCCTGATTTCACTCTCTGTCTTGGCAGGGCAGGGACATTTGTAGTCATGCCAAAGTGGGCTCAGTGACAGAACAGAGACAACAATGGCAGAGGAGGGCCAGTGAAGTTGAAGACAGATCAATTGAAATTATCCAATATGAACAAAAGAGAGGAAAAAACTGAAAATGTGAAGTGAACTTCAGAAAACTGTGTACAATACCAAAAGGTCTAACATTTGGATTGTTGGAGTCCTAGAAGGAGAAATGAAAGGCATTGGTACAGAAAAATAGATATGAGGAAATAATAGCTGAAAACTTTCCAGATGTAATGAAAAGTATGAGTTTACAGTTTCAAAATCTCCAACAGCACACATTCAAAGGAAACCATACTGATACTCAGACGCATCACAATCAAACCGGTGAAAACCAAAGAAAAAGAAAATTTCTAGCAGCTAGAAAAAAATGACATATTGTGTACAAGGGAACAACGATTCAAATAATTGCCTATTTCTCATCCGAAATCATAGCAGCCTGGAGATCGTGGGTCAACCTTTTAGAAGTGCTCAAAAGAAAAAGCTCCTATTGATCAAGACTTCTATACCTGTAAAAATTGTTCTTTAAGACTGAAAGTAAAATCAATACATTTTCAGTGGAGGAAAACTAAAAGAACCCATTGCCAAAAGATCTGACATAAATGAAAGGCTAAAGGGGCTCATAGAGTGGAAGACAGACAACACCAGAAATGATAATAGGGCTTCCCAAATAAAGAGGACCAACAAAAATGATAAATGCTCAGGCCACTATAATAAATTACTTTTCTTCCTCTTAAATTCTTTAACATATGTATGAGTGTAGAAAGCAGAAATTATAACGTTGTCTAAAATTTTGAGTGTATAGCCGCAATACACTCATATCAAAACTCAGATGTGCAGCTAAAGTCAAACAGAAAGAAAAATGTATAGTGTCAAGTGCTTAAATTAGCAAAGAATGGTCTCCTGTTAAGAACCAAGTTTCCACCTCAAGAAACTAAAAAAAGAAAAGCAAATTCAACTCAAAGCAAGCAGAAGGAAGGTAATAATGAAAATAAGAATGGAAGTTAGTGTAACTGAAAGCAAACACAATAGAATCAATGAATCCAAAAGCTGATTGCTTGAAAAGAGCAATAAAAGTCATATATGAATGGCCAAAAATATGAAAAAATACTCAACATTGCTAATCATCAAAGAAATGCAAATGAAACCACAATGATATACCATCTCATCCTAGTTAGAATTGCTATTATCAAAACAAAAAAATAACAAATGGTAGCAAGTAGGTAGAGAAAGGGTAACCCTAACCCTATGGGTCCAAAGTTACTACAGCCATTATGGAAAACAGTATGGAAGTTCCTAAAAACTAGAAATAGGACTAACATATGATCTAGCAATCCCACCATTAGGTACATAACCAAAGGAGATGAAATCAATAGTTCAAAAAGATCTGCACTCTTGCGTTTATGGCAGTACTATCTACGGTAGCCAAGAGGATGGAATCACATAGTCAAACCTCAGTGTCCATCACTGGATGAATGAACAACAAAAATGTAGGGAGATCCATGTAACATTGTGTGTGTATATATAATACATTAGATGTACATAAAACGTTGCACTTATATACATTGTGTGTATATGTGTGTATGTGTGTATGTATGTATGTATATATTATATTATATATTTAAACAAAAACTAGTTCAAAATGAATCACAAAACATAAATGTAAAATGCAAACCTCTAAAACTCTTAGAAAAAAATAAGAGAAAATTTGGGGAACTTAGGCAAACTCCATATTTCTTAGATATAAAGCATGAATCATATAAGAAAAATTCTACAAACTGAACATCACCAAAATTAAAACTTTAGCTCTGAAAAAAGACACTGATAAGAGAATGAGAACATAAGCTATGGACTGGCAGTAAGTACTCATGAATCATATATCTAATAAAATTCTTATATCTGGAATAAATTTTGAATTTCCTCAACAATAAGATAAGAAAATAACTGTAACTTTTCTTAAAATGGACAAAAGATTTGAACAGAAACTTAACCAAAGAATATATTTAAATGGCAAATAAGCACATGAAATGATAGTCAGTAATCATTAGGAAATTACAAATTAAAACACAATGAGATGCCACTAGAAACCTGTTAGGATGGCTCTATTAAAATTTTTTCAATTGATGATATGAAACACTAATAATGGAAAGAAGCAACTAGATACCTCATTGATGACTAATGGTAATATAACAGTTACGGTCATTCTAAAATATTTGGCAAGTTTTACAGTTAAACTTAACATATGAATGATCATACACTGGATCATTCATTATGACAAAGCAGTCCTTATTCTAAGTATTTACTCTAGAGAAATTTAAACTTTCATTGACACAAAAATGCGTACATGAATGTTTATAGAAGCATTATTTGTCATTGCCAAAAAGTGGAAATAATCAAAATGTCCTTGACAAGGTGAATGGATAAGCAGATTCTTTCCCAGCAATAAACAGGAATGAACTATTGATAAAAGACAATATGTTGATTGAGACATGGAAGATCCAAAAGGTTATATACTGTATGTTTCATTTATGTGACATCCTGGAGAAAAGCAGAAATGTAGGGACAGAGAACAATTCAGAGGTTACCAGGGGTTGGGGAAGGAGGTTCAATGACAATGGAGAGAAGGAAAAGAAATTTTACAGGTGAGGGAACTGTTCTGAGTCCTGACTGGGATAGTAGTTATATGACTCTATGAATTTTTCAAAACTTACAGAATTATATACAAAAAAATTGAGTTTAATTGTGTCTAAATTAAGAATAAAAAAGAAAGTTGGAATAGCCATATTAACATTAGAAAATAGGGGCAATATCCAAGTGCAGTAACAATCCCAGCAACTCAGGAGGCTGAGGCAGGAGGATCGCAATTTCAAAAGGGGTGGGAATGGGCTCAGTGCTAGAGTGCCCCTGGGTTCAATTCCCAAAATCACCAAGAAGGAAGAAAGGAAGAGAGAGAGAGAGAGAAAGAGAGAGAGAGAGAGAGAGAGAGAGAGAGAGAGAGAGAGAGAGAGACACAAAGAGACAGAGAGAGAGAGAGAGAGAGAGAGAGAAAAGAAGGAAGGGAGGGAGGGAGGGAGGGAGGGGAAAGAAAGAGAAAGCAAGGAAATGAAAGCAGAAAACACTAAAATAGAAAACAGAAAAACAATTAAGAATATAAATTTAATCTGATTCTTTGAAAAAGCTAAGAAAATTGATAAAGCTCCTCTGGATTGGAGGAGAAAAAGAAAGACACAAACTACTGATATTAAGAACAAGAGGATCATCACCACATTAAAATATAATAAGGAAATTGGAAGAACTTTGTGCCCATGACATATTCATCAGACAAATTCATTGAAAGACACCTAAGCTAACAACTACCAATTAATAGCCTGAGGAGTCCCTCATCCCAAAGATATCAACTCTGCTGCAAGGCAGGGATTAGAAGAAGCAGGGGAAACTTTCCACAAAGAAAACTCCAGGCCTCACTGGTGTAGTCTGCCAAAGAACATTGATGTCATAACAGAAAATTGGTATTGTATAATAATTAGAAGAAATAATGCTTATCCTATCCAAGGAAAAACAGAACAGGAGGGAACATTCCCAGTTCATTTAATTATTTCATAAATTTTTAAACATTACAGGGAGAGCAATGCTCTCATTACTTACAAGGCCCCCAAATCAAAGTCACTGCCCAAAAACTCTTCCAGCAGACTCGTGTCCAGGGCTGGGTTCTCCAGAGTGCCATTGGCCCCCTGAGCTGCAAAGGCAAATTGAAAATCTTAAGAGCTATGAAGATTTCAGAATGACCACTAAAACCTTAAGATAAGCTCATACCCCAGAATTTCAAAGCAACTACATAGCACACTGCATTTATTGAGAATGTGGTCTGTCTTTCTTCCTTTTAAATATTTCCTTCAGAAATCTCTTTAGATGCCACCCTCATCCAGAAAGTCTTCCTGATTCTCAGATTGGTGTAGGTGCCCCTTTAATGCTTCCAAAACACTGAATGCTTTGCCTTATAAGCTGTTCAAATGGCATGCTTACTATAGTGATACAACCTCTTCAGTGTTCAATGCAGCACAATTTACAACAGCCAAATTATGGACTCAATTCAGATACTCATCAATAGATGAATGGATTAAGAAACTGTGGTTTATATACTTAACAGAGTTTTACTCAGCCTTAAAGAAGAATGAAATTAGGGCATTTGTGAGTAAATGGATGGAAAAGGAGGTCATGCTAAGTGAAATAAGTTGGTCTCAGAAAGCCAAGGATCAAATGTTTCCTCTCTTATTTGGAAGTTAGAACAAAATAAGGGAAAGAAGGTGGTGATGGAGGGAGGGATTGGAAATCACAAAGATAAAGGAAGATCAGTGGAGTAGGAGAAGGACATAGGGAGAGAGGAGGGATGGGTAAGGGAAGGAAATTCAGAATTTAACAAAATCACAATATGTGCATATAGAAATATACCACAGGTAATTTCACCTTTATGTATATGGAGGAAGAGGAGGGAAAGGGTAATATGGAGACTGAAATAGAGTAAATAAAATTCTATACATGTATGATTTTGTCAAAATGAACCCAATGACTATGTATAAATACAATACTTTAATTTTAAGAATTGTGTGCTTGTGTTTTTCTCTCTTGCTCTCCCTGCTCGCTAATTCTAGAAGGGTATGTTTTTCTTATTGCATCCAGAAGGATCCATTGCATGAAAATGACAAGCATTTTGGATAGATTTGGGAGATGAATGGATGGATGGAGACAAATAGCCATATGGCTGGTTTATTGGTTGAACAAATTATTTTGGTATGCTCAACAAAAACTTTAATATCTTACTTCACTGTTTTAGACTTCTTAAAATATCATGCAACAGTTCTTTCCTTTTTCTTAATTTGGAAAATGAAAATAAATTCATTGGTTTCTGTGTGATTACAATATATGTAGTTAGAATTTTCAAAGAATCTAAAATATAATGTAGCAATATACATTACAAAGACGATAAAACCATCTTTACTTGCTGATACCATAACTTCGTACCTAGAAAACCAGATAAACAACTGACAGTTAGAAATGATCAGAAAATTAAATAGATCGGTTGATTAAAATTAAATGTGAAAACTGATGCTATATGTAACTAATAAGCAGCCAACTATTTAGATGGACATAATGGAGGGGGCATTCCATTCAAAATAACAAAAGTATGAAATATTTAAATATATATTCAGGGCCAATTTTTTAACTAAAAGAAATTCCAAGAAGGGCTTTAAGAAGAGATTTAAATAAATGGAGATACCTACATTGCTCTTCGATTGAAAAGCTCAATATTGCAAAGCCTTTCCAATTGATTTGTATCCTGCCTAAATCGAATAATCCCCACATTTAAATGTTTTGAAATAATTCTCTGAAATATTTGACGTTTGGAAGAACATATATGCAAAAATGGCCAGAAGGAGGAGTGATGAGTGCTGAGAGATATAGGAATGGACACAGCAAAGGAACGCAAATCCAAGACAGAGAAATGTTCCACGTATGTATGACCTACGGACTGTGAGCACATATTATGTACACTTTCACCAACAAGAAAAGGGTGATTATTCAGTAAATGTTGAGGGGAAAATTGGCTAGGCATTTGGGTGAGAAAACCTGGTTCATTTTCTTGCTTCAACGTCAAATTTCAGATAGATCAAAGATTTCAATGTGAAAATAAAATTAGAGAAAGAAAATTCTTGTGATCTTGAGATACACAAGGCTTTTCCAATAATGGTATGAAAACCAGAAACAATAAAAAAGATGGAGAAATTTCACCTTATATGTTTTTTGAGGAAAAGGGAATGTTTAACATTTTCTTTTGAATTAATTTTAAACCTATGGAGAAGCTATAAGAAAACAAAGGAATTCACATACACTGTTCACTGAGATTCTCCAATTATTATTCTCTCTCCCTCCCTCACGCACATGCACATATATAAACACATACATACACACCCTCCTATCATACCTCTCTGAATCATTAAATATGTTGCCTTTATCCCTGAATGTTTCAGTGTGTATTTCCAAGTATAAAAGCATTACTTGCACAACTATAATTCAATTATAAAAATCAGGACTCTTAACTTTGGTACAGTTTTATTTATTTTTAAAATTTTTTATTTGTTCCTTTTAGTCATACATGACAGAAGAATGTATTTTGACATATTCATACATGGGGTATAACTTCCCATTTTGTGGTTGTACCTGATGTGGAATTACACTGGTCATGTATTCATACATGAACATAGGAAAGTTATGTCCAAATCATTCTACTGTCTTTCCTATTCGCATCTCCCCATTCTTCCCCAGACTCTACCTTATACAATCTAGTGAACTTCCCCTCCTTCTCCCCACCTATTGTGAGTCAATATTTGCATATCGGAGAGAACATTCTGCCTTTGGTATTTTGGGACTGGCTTATTTCACTAATTCTCCAGTTCATCCATTTGCTGGAAAATGCTCTGATTTTATTATATTCTTTATGGTTGAGTAGTATTCCATCATGTGATACATTTTTATTTTGTAACTCACATTTCATATTCAAATTTTGCCAATTGTCCCAATAATGTTTCTATAGCATTGATAATGTTGTTTGAAAAATAAACTAATCCAGGATAACATAATGCATTCAGTTGCCATGACTTTTTAGGTCTTTTAAAAGATGGTTTATAAAATGTTACTTTAGTTTACCTCATCTTTTTCATGGTTACATTCAAATTACTGATGTTAATATTGATCCCTTGTTTATGGTATTGTCTGCCTGCTTTCTCCACTGTACTACTTTTCCTTTGGTAATGTGTGGAAAAATTCTTTGAAAGCATGAAAAATATCTTGTTTCTCATCATAATTATTGCCCAATAGGTTTAGCACCCTTTGATTATCATAATACAAGAAAAAATAAAAGACAAACTGTAAAATATTTTCAATATGTATGAAAAAGGGTCAAAATTCTTCATATATAAAATGTTCTTTCAACAATACCATCAATACCTCCAATAGAAAAATAGTGGAGAATGTTAAAGGGCAGTTTACAAAATAAGAAATCCTAAATTTTACTAAGGAACAGAATTTAAAAGATCAGAATAATATTTTTTGCCTACCAAATTGACACATATTAAGAGAACTACTAAAACCCACTGGTAATGACATTAGAAAGAAGAAGTCCCTCTATGCACTACTGACTGATAGGAGCATAAATTAATCTGAGAGTAGTTTATATGTTTCTAAATATTTTAATGTGCACATTTATATTAACCCAGCATTCAACTTCTTAAATTTGCTCTAAAGGAAAAGTCACATTTAAAAAAAAAAAGTGTGCAGAAAAATATTATTGCATGCTTTTTATAATAACAGAAGATTGGGAATAAATGACTGTGAATACAGAATTGACATTCTTTCCGTGAAATGCTATGCAGTCATTTAACAAATTCTGCAATGGTTCAAGAGAAAGAAAGCAGGTACTCCCAAAAATTTTTTTAAAGATAAAGGCAACAGATAGATAATTTCAAAATGAAAAAGTTCAGGGTATAAAATTTTCATGAACCCCTCTTGAAAATAATTCCTTGACAATTAAATTCATTCTATCAAGAATAATTTAGAAGAAAGAGCTTGGGAAAACAAAACCTGAATAGGAAATACACTGGTGAACAGTGAATTCATATAAATTGGGATTTTTGACAATATCTGAGGAAAGAGTAGCTGCAGATGAAAAGGTGAAAGTAATAAACTCTAAGGAAAAATAATATAAGCAATAAAAAGTGGGAGTTTGAAGGTAGAAAGATATGTAATACTAATAATCTCATCATTCATATCTCAGAATACATCTTCACCACCTTTATTAGTCAGGTTTTTTTTTTTTACTATAACATACTACATGAGGCAAGCTAACTTATAAAGAAAAGAGGCTTATTTAATTAGCAGTTTGGGAGGTTCAAGGGCAAGGTGCTGGCATCTGCTAAGTTCTGCTGATGACCTTGCCGGCAGAGTCCCAAGGCAGTACATGGGATCACATGGCAAGAGATAGGGAACACACCGTGTCTAGATATGTCTGGTTTCTGCCCCTCTTCTTACAAAGCCACCCAGATTCAATAATGGGAGCTCCAACCTAATGACTTATCTAAACCATCACTTTCCAAAGTGGATCAATACCACAGTTGGATTAAGTTTCCAACCTCTTAATTCCAGTAACACATGAATTTGGGGATTGAACTTCATGAGCTCAGGGGAATAAATCATATCTCAACCATGGTACTACCTGCACCTAAACCATTCAGGTTTTTAAAAACTACTCAAAATTTTAGTAACTTTCTAAGTCCAATTTCTTTTTCTTTTTCTTTTTCTTTTGCAGTGCTGGGGATTGAACCCAGGACCTTGATGCTTGTGAGGTAAGCACTCTACCAACTGAACTATATCACCAGCCCAAAGTCCTATTTCTTAACCTTGGAAGAATCCTTTGGAATTGATATCTCTAAGGGTGAAGAAACAATTATATTAAATTCTGTAATCCCTTCAGTTTCTTTTGATTCTGTTAAATTCAAGTAAAATTAATATGGAGCATGTACTATTGTTCATTAATGTACTATATTATTGGACCTTTTCTTATAAATATTTCTTTCCATCCATCCACCCTTTATTCCTCTATCTGTAGATATTCATAGATGGTAAATAATATTCCACCACTACCAACACTGGTTAGACTATAGAATTTAAAGTAGTTTCTCATTTTTTAAAAATAATTGTTTTACATGTTGGAAAAATACTTTGTACAACTTTGGACAAAATGATATTCTAAGACAATTTAAAACCAAAATTGCCAAAATAAATTCAAAAATAAGAAGAAAGTCTAAAATGACTAGTAGCTATGAAATAAATGGAGAAGATGTTCCCCCATGGCCCTCACCCTACACCTGCATAAAAGAGCAAGGTCCAATGGCACATGCCATCCTTTAGAACTTCAGCAATGTCATAATTCCTCCACTAATTTCACAATTCTGGCACAGATAGAAAGAAGAAAAGTCTCCAAATAACTTTAATGAAGTCAACAGAAAATCAATGCCAAAATCTGACATAGATGAAATATATAAAGGAAACTACAGACTAATATTTTCTGTGAATATTATACCCAATTCCTAAATGTAATGTTGTCAAGTGGAATTAAAGATTAAGAGAATTTATCATCAAGGAACACAAGGATGATTGAATGCTACAATTCATATACCTAAAGTAAAAAGTATTTGACCTCCTTGATCAATGCCAAAAGGCATTCAACATTCCAAATGGGTTCCAGTGAATAGAGCCTTAAGATTATATACACCTGCTAGGTGTGCTAGTGCCCACCAGCTGGCTGCCTCTTTGCAGGGTTGCTCCTTTGTGTGAGCTCATCCCTGGTGTCTCTCTGCAAGTTGAAAGGGCATTGAGATCTTGCGACTGCACCAAGGAAGATCCTGGAGAAACTGAAGCCTGAGTCCATCAGATTGCAGCCTGGCAAGGCTGTGGAAAGTCAGAGTCTAGGAGCAGTTCCTCAGGGGGAGCACAGGTTTGAGAAACTGGAGAAAACTGGACTCTCTACAGCTCAGTGAGTCCTGAAGTGCCCAGGAATGGAAGGGACCAGCTACAACTGCTGAGAAGACAGGAAGAGGGTATGAGGGCATCTTGCTAGAGGCTCACCCACCCAACAGGTCCAGCACCCACCCAACTGGAGCTAACATCAAACTTCAGACAACCCCACCTGTCAGCAGAAAAAGAAGCTAAGAAAAATTTTGAAAACCAACAGAAGCAATGGTTCAATTTTCCACTGAGACTTTCCTTCTTTTTTGTTGCCCTCTCTCTCACACCTCAACCATCTTTGAATCCAAATATTATTCACACATCAATTTATTGAGAATGGGATGTCTGAATACTATATTACAGTTTTGTTGTGTATTCTTTTTTTTTTTAATTTATTTTTCTTTATTGAACACAAATGGAGTACAGCTATTGTTTCACTGGTTGTACACAAAGTAGAGTCACACCATCTGTGCGTTCATGCATTTACACAGGGCAATGGTATCTGTCACACACTCTGTTATTAATTTTACCCCCCACCCACCCCCACCCCTCCCTTCCCTCTATGCTAGCTATCTTTCCTCCATTCTTGCCATCTTTCCCCCCTACATTATGCATCATCATTCATTTATCAGAGAGACCATTCGGCTTTTGGATTTATGTGATTGGCTGATCTCACTTAGCATAACAGTTTCCAATATCATCCATTTACCTACAAATGTCATAATTTTATTCTTCCTTATAGCTGAGTAATATTCCATTGTGTATATATACCACAGTTTCTTTATCCATTCATCCACTGAAGGGCATCTAGGTTGATTCCATAATCTAGCTATTGTGAATTGAGCAGCTATGAACATTGATGTGGCTGCATCGCTGAGGCAATCTGATTTTAAGTCCTTTGGGTATAAGCCAAGGAGTGGGATAGCAGGGTCAAATGGTGGATCCATTCCAAGTTTTCTAAGGAATCTCCACACTGCTTTCCAGAGTGGCTGTACCAATTTGCACTCCCACCAGCAATGTAAGAGTGTACCCTTTTCCCCACATCCTCGCCAACACCTGTTGTTGCCTGTGTTCTTGATAAAAGACATTCAAATTGGGGTAAGATGAAATCTTAAGGTGGTTTTGATTTGCATTTCTCTTATAACGAGTGATGTTGAACATTTTTTCATAAATCTGTTGATTGCTTGTAGATCTTCCTCTGTAAAGTGTCTGTTCATTTCCTTGGCCCATTTATTGATTGGGTTATTGGTGTTCGTGGTGTAAAGATTTTTGAGTACTTGGTAGATTCTGGAGATTAGTGCTCTGTCCGAAGTGTGTGTGGCAAAGATTTTCTCCCACTCTGAAGGCTCTCTCTTCACATTGCTGATTGTTTCCTTTGCTGAGAAGAAGCTTTTTAGTTTGACTCTATCCCAATCATTGATTCGTGCTTTTATTTCTTGCGCTTTGGGAGTCATGTTAAGGAAATCTGGTCCTAGGCCAACATGATGAAGATTTGGACCTATTTTCTCTTCTATTAGGTGCAGAGTCTCTGGTCTGATTTCTAGGTCCTTGATCCACTTTGAGTTGAGTTTTGTACAGGGTGAGAGATATGGGTTTAGTTTCATTTTGCTGCATATGGATTTCCAGTTTTCCCAGCACCATTTGTTGAAGAGGCTGTCTTTTCTCCATTGCATGTTTTTGCCTCCTTTGTCAAGTATGAGATACCTGTACTTATTTGGGTTTGTCTCTGTGTCCTCTATTCTGTACCATTGATCTACCTGTCTATTTTGGTACCAATACCATGCTGTTTTTATCACTATTGCTCTGTAATATAGTTGGAGGTCTGGTATTGTGAAACCCCCTGCTTCGCTCTTCTTGCTAAGGATAGCTTTAGCAATTCTGGGTCTCTTATTCCTCCAAATGAATTTCATGATTGCTTGCTCTATTTCTATGAGGTCCGTCATTGGGATTTTAATTGGAATTGCATTAAATTTGTATAGCATTTTTGGAAGTATGGCCATTTTGACAATATTAATTCTGCCTATCCAAGAACATGGGAGATCTTTCCATCTTCTCAGATGCTCTTTAACTTCTTTCTTTAGTGTTCTGTAGTTCTCAGTGTAGAGGTCTTTCACATCTTTTGTTAGATTGATTCCCAGGTATTTTATTTTTTTTGAGGTTAATGTGAATGGGGTACTTTTCCTAATTTCTCTCTCAGAGGATGCATCACTTACGAATAAAAATGCATTAGATTTATGAGCATTCATTTTATATCCTGCTACTTTGCTGAATTCATTAATGAGATCCAGAAGTTTTCTGGTGGAATTCTTAGGATCTTCTAGATAGAGAATCATGTCATCAGCAAATAGGGATAGTTTGATCTCTTCTTTTCCTATTCGTATTCCTCTAATTTCTTTGGTCTGTCTAATTGCTCTGGCTAGAGTTTCAAGAACGATGTTGAATAGTAGTGGTGAAAGAGGGCATTCCTGTCTTGTTCCAGTTCTCAAGGGGAATGCTTTCAATTTTTCTCCATTTAGAATGATGTTAGCTGTAGGCTTAGCATAAATAGCCTTTACAATGTTAAGGAATGTCCCCACTATCCCTATTTTTTCTAGTGTTTTGAGCATGAAGGGATGCTGTATTTTATCAAATGCTTTCTCTGCGTCTATTGAAATAATCATGTGGTTCTTGACCTTAAGTCTGTTGATGTGGTGAATTACATTGATTGATTTCCGGATGTTGAACCAACCTTGCATCTCTGGGATGAAACCCACTTGATCATGGTGCACTATCTTTTTAATATGTTTTTGTATGCGATTTGCTAAAATTTTGTTAAGAATTTTTGCATCAATGTTCATTAGAGATATGGGTCTGAAATTTTCTTTCCTTGATGTGTCCTTCTCTGGTTTTGGTATCAGGGTGATATTAGCTTCATAGAATGAGTTTGGAAGGGTTCCCTCCTCCTCTATTTCATGAAATACTTTGAGGAGTATTGGAATAAGCTCTTCTTTGAAGGTCTTGTAGAACTTGGCTGTGAATCCATCTGGTCCCGGACTTTTCTTTGTTGGTAGGCTTTTGATGACTTCCTCTATTTCATTGCTTGAAATTGATCTATTTAAGTTGTGTATGTCCTCCAGATTCAGTTTGGGTGGCTCATATGCCTCTAGGAACCTGTTGATGTCTTCCAGGTTTTCTATTTTGTTGGAGTATAAATTTTCAAAGTAGCTTCTTATTATGTTTTGTATTTCAGTTGTGTCTGTTGTAATATTTCCATTTCCATCACGGATTTTAGTAATTTGGAGTTTCTCTCTCCTTCTCTTTGTTAGTGTGGCTAAGGGTTTGTCAATTTTGTTTATTTTTTCAAAGAACCAACTTTTTGTTTCATCAATTTTTTGAATTGTTTCTTTTGTTTCAATTTCGTTGATTTCAGCTCTGATTTTGATTATTTCCTGTCTTCTACTACTTTTGGTGATGATCTGTTCCTCTTTTTCTAGGGCTTTGAGCTGTAATGTGAGGTCATTGATTTGTTGACTTTTCATTCTTTTATTAAATGCACTCTCTGCAATGAACTTTCCTCTTAGCACTGCTTTCATAGTGTCCCAGAGATTTCGATATGTTGTATCTTTATTCTCGTTGACCTCTAAGAATCTTTTAATTTCCCCCCTAATGTCTTCTGTTATCCATGTATCATTCAATAGCATATTATTTAATCTCCAGGTCTTGGAGTAGTTTCTGTTTCTAACTTTCTCGTTGATGTCTAATTTCATGCCATTATGATCTGATAGTATACAAGGTAGTATCTCACTGTTTTTGTATTTGTTAAGAGTAGCTTTGTGGCATAACATATGGTCTATTTTAGAGAAGGACCCATGAGCTGCTGAGAAGAATGTGTATTCGCTTTTTGATGGATGGAATATTCTATATATGTCCGTTAAGTCCAAATTAGCGATTGTGTCATTGAGTCCTATAGTTTCTTTATTCAATTTTTGTTTGGAAGATCTGTCCAACAGTGAGAGAGGAGTGTTAAAGTCTCCGAGTATTATTGTGTTTTGGTCTATTTGATTCCTGAAATTGAGAAGGATCTGATTGACATACATGGATGCGCCATTGTTTGGTGCATAAATATTTATGATTGTTATGTCCTGTTGATTTATGCTACCGTTAAGCAATATGAAATGTCCTTCTTTATCCCTTCTGACTATCTTTGGTTTGAAGTCTGCTTTGTCTGAAATGAGAATGGAAACCCCAGCTTTTTTGCTCAGTCCGTGTGCATGGTATGCTTTTTCCCAACCTTTCACCTTTAGTCTGTGGGCATGTTTTTCTATGAGATGAGTCTCTTGAAGGCAGCATATCGTTGGGTCTTTCTTTTTAATCCAGTCTGCCAGTCTATGTCTTTTGATTGATGAGTTTAGGCCATTTACATTCAGGGTTATTATTGAGATATGACTTGTATTTCCTGTCATTTTAGCTTTTTTAGGGTTTTTAGCTTAACTTTGTTTCTCCTTTGATTGACTCTTTCTTTAGGGTAGTTCCTCCCCATGGTGACCGAGGTTGTTATTTTTCATTTCTTCCTCTTCGAATATTTTGTTGAGAATGTTCTGTAGGGCAGGCTTTCTCTTTGTGAATTCTTTAAGCTTTTGTTTATCATGGAAGGATTTTATTTCGTCATCATATCTGAAGGTAAGTTTTGCTGGATATAAGATTCTTGGTTGACATCCATTTTCTTTCAGAGCTTGAAATATGTTGTTCCAGGCCCTTCTTGCTTTTAGGGCCTGGTCTGAGAAATCTGCTGATATCCGTATTGGTTTCCCCCTGTAGGTAATCTGCTGCTTTTCTCTCGCAGCCTTTAAAATTCTATCTTTTTTTTGTATGTTAGGTATTTTCATTATAATGTGCCTTGGTGTGGATCTGTTGAAATTCTGTGCGTTTGGTGTCCTGTAAGCCTCTTGTAATTGATTTTCCATCTCATTCATCATATTTGGGAAATTTTCTGATATTATTTCATTGAACAGATTGTTCATACCCTTGGTTTGTATCTCTGTGCCTTCCTCAATCCCAATAACTCTTAAATTTGGTCTTTTCATGATGTCCCATATTTCTTGGAGGGCTCGTTCATGATTCCTAACCATCTTCTCTGTTTGTTCGACGTTGTTTTCAAGATTAAATATTTTGTCTTCATTGTCTGAGGTTCTGTCTTCCAAGTGATCTATTCTATTAATTATGCTTTCTATTGAGTTTTTAACTTGGTTGATTGTTTCCTTCATTTCCTTGTTTTCTTCAAGGATTTCTGTTTGCTTTTTTCTCAGAACTTCTATCTCTTTATTGAAATGATTTTTTGCTTCCTGAAATTGCTCTATTAGCTGATTATTCATAGCCTGAATCTGCTCTCTCGTCACCTCATTCTCTTCTCGGATCATTTTAATTATGAACATTCTGAACTCCATTTCTGTCATTCCCCCTACCGTGCTGTCCTTAGGATCTCCTGATGCACCATCCAGGTTTGTTTGGGACACTTTCTTCCCATGTCTTCCCATGCTGCTCATATATCCTCCCCTCTAGTAGTGCAAATCAGAGGGATTGCAACTTCCCTGTAAAGACCCAGAGCGTCCCTGCAGATTTCCAGCAACTCACCAGATGTTTGAGAGGTGCTTGATCAAGTGGTGAACCAAGATAGCGCTATCTCACCACCTCCAGGTTGGGAATGATCAATGTTTCTGGGCAGAGGCAACCAGGAGATGCCGCACTGTGTCCCTGGAGCCGCAGCGCCGTGTCCCTGAAGCCGCAGCGCCGTGTCCCCGGGGAAAGGGGTGGGCTTAGGTCCGGGGGCTCAGAGAGGTCAAAATGGAGTCTCTCCACCAGGGAAGCTGGAGAATGGCACTGACCAGGCCCAAATTCCCGCTGGGGCCGGCAAGCAGCTCCGCTCCCGGGTAAATCTCACCTGAAGCCGCAGCGCTGTGTCCCCGGGGAAAGGGGTGGGCTTAGGTCCGAGGACTCAGAGGTCAAAATGGAGTCTCTCCGCCAGGGAATCTGTAGAATGTCGCCGACCGGGCCCAAATACCCCGCTGGGGCCGGCAAACAGCTCCGCTCCCGGGTAAATCTCAGCTGAAGCCCTTGTTGTGTATTCTTATATTTTTACTTTTTTAAAATCTGTATGTACTTTTTCTCTTACCTATCTGTCTCCCTGGATTCTCTTTCTCACTTTTCTCGTACTAACAGCCAACTTCTATTGAATTCCTCCCTCGCTCTTACTATAAATTTTTACCTCTATGTTCTCTCCTTCTTCCTCATAAACATCACATCTTATATTACTTCTGCTCCCTCATTGTCCATCATTCAGAATGGTAAACCCTTTTAGCAAACTTACTGTTTATACTGTAGACATAATTGAACACTTCATTTTTCTTTATTATGACAAAACTGTAGATGTCTTAATAGGAGGTATTTGGTTTAAGGATGTGTAGTGTTTGCATTGGGTGCTGTTAATATGGTCTCCC
The DNA here is from genome assembly GCA_020662805.1 of Glaucomys volans. Lineage (NCBI taxonomy): Eukaryota > Metazoa > Chordata > Mammalia > Rodentia > Sciuridae > Glaucomys > Glaucomys volans. Next base: position 184,635 of record JAJEJO010005657.1, on the reverse strand, counting down.
CCTCAAAGATGAGGTACTAAAAACTTTCAAGGACAATATAAGATTACAAGGTAGAAACTGTATTGCCTCAGATTCATACCTCTGGATGGGAAGACACACAAACAACGTGAGAAAACAAGGGAACAAAGTGCCTCAAACAAACCAAGATGTTCCAACCATAGACTCCTCAGACAACACAGTAGAAAAAATGTCAGAGGAGGAGTTTAGAAGATACATAGTTTTGATCTTCAAAATAAAGGATGGTATCAGAGAGAAAATACAGGAAGTGAAAGATCACTTCAATAAAGAGGCAGAGATTATAAAAAGGAATCAAACAGAAATCTTCAAAATGAAGGAAACAATAAACCCAATTAAAAATTCAATGGACCATCAGTGGGTGGATGTCAGGCAGTGGGTGATGGTAGGTGAAAGGTGGGTGATGGGCAAATGGCAGATGATAGGCCCTAAATATGTTTTATTTGCTTAAGACTTCTGTTAATTATATCAGTATTTTAGAGCTTTCTTTCCATTTTATCAAGTTTATTACTAGGAGTTATATTTCTATTATAAACAGTAAAATAAAAAATTGAAGCTACTCCAACACCTGGAGACTAAATAATATGCTATTGAATGACAAATGGATAGCAGAAGAAATCATGAAGGAAATAAGAAATTACTTAGAGGTAAATGAGAACACCAATACAACATATCAAAATCTCGGGGACACTATGAAGGCAGCACTAGGAGGAAAGTTCATTGCATTGAGCTCATTCATTGAAAGAATAAAAAGTCAACAAATAAATGTCCTAACATTACATCTTAAAACCCTAGAAAAAGAAGAACAAATCAATACCAAAAGCAGTAGAAGACAGGAAATAATTAAAATCAGAGCTGAAATCAATGAAATTAAAACAAAAGAAACAATTGAAAAAATTGACAAAACAAAAAGTTGGTTCTTTAAAAAATAAATAAAATCGATAAACTCTTACCTATACTAACAAAAGAGAGAGAGAAAACTCAGATTACTAAAATTTGTGATGAAAAAGGAAATATCACAGCAGATACTACTGAAATACAGACGATAATTAGAAACTATTTTGAAAATTGATACTCCAATAAAATAGAAAATCTCAAAGACATCGACAAATTTCTAGAGACATAAGATCTACCCAAACTGAAGCAGGAGGACATACACAATTTAAACAGATCAATTTCAATCAATGAAATAAAAGATGCCATCAAAAGCCTACCAATCAAGAAAAGCCGAGGAACAGATGGATTCTCAGCTGAGTTCTATAAGACCTTCAAAGAAGAATTAACGCTAATACTTCTCAAATTATTCCATGAAATAAAAAAGGAGGGAACCCTTCCAAATTCATTCACATCAAGGAAAGAAAACTGCAGACCAATATCCCTAATGAACATAGATGCAAAAATTCTCAATAAAATTCTGGCAAATTGCATACAAAAACATATTAAAAAGATAGTGCACCACGATCAAGTGGGGTTCACCCCAGGGATACAAGGTTGGTTCAACATACAGAGATCAATAAACATAATACATCACATCAATAGACTTAAAGACAAGAATCATTTGATTATCTCAATAGACATAGAAAAAAAGCATTGGACAAAAGAAGCACCTCTTCACATCCAAAACACTAGAAAAACTAGGATAGTAGGAACATACCTCAAAATTGTAAAAGCTATCTATGCTAAGCTCAAAGCCAACATTATTCTAAATAGAGAAAAATTGAAAGAATTCCCTCTAAAAATTGGAACAAGATAGGGATGCCCTCTTTCACCACTTCTATTCAACATTGTCCTTGAAACTCTAGCCAGAACAAGCAGAGAGAAGAAAGAAATTAAAGGGATATGAATAGGAAAAGAAGAACTCAAAGTATCCCTATTTGCTGTCGACATGATCTTCAAAGAAGGTCTATATTTAGAAAATTCAAAAAATCCACCAGAAAACTTCTAGAACTCATATATGAATTCAGCAAAGTAGCAGGATGTAAAAATCAACACCCATAAATCAAATGCATTTCTATACATAACGATGAATCCACTGCAAGAGAAATTAGGAAAACTACCCCATTCACAATAACCTCAAAAAATATAAAATACTTGGGAATCAATCTAACAAAAGAGGTGAAAGACCTCTACAATGGAAACTACAGAACACTAAAGAAAGAAATTGAAGAAGACCTTAGAAGATGGAAAGACCTCCCATGTTCCTGGATAGACAGAATGAATATTGTCAAAATGGCCATACTACCAAAAGTGTTATACAGATTTGATGTAATTCCTATTAAAATCCCAATGACATTCTTCATAGAACTAGAAAAAACAATCATGAAATTCATTTGGAAAAATAAGAGACCCAGAATAGCCAATGTAATCCTTAGGAAGAACAGTGAAGCAGGAGGCATCACAATACCAGACGTTAAACTATACTACGAGCTATAGTCACAAAAACAATATGGTATTGGCACCAAAATAGACATGTACACCAATGGTACAAAATAAAAGACACAAAGACATACCCACATAAATACAGTTATCTCACACTAGACAAAGGTGCCAAAAATATACATTGGAGAAAAGATAGCCTATTCAACAAATGGTGCTAGGAAAACTGGAAATCCATATCTAACAAAATGAAATTATCTGGGGGGAGGCACAGGAAGAATGGAGAAGGGATGGATTGTATAGAGGAAACAGGAACGGGGAGGGGGTGGGGAAAGAAAGATAATAGAATGAGACAAACACCTTTACCTTATGTATATGTATAAATAGGCAAATTCTACTTTGTGTGCAACCAGAAAAATGATAGTTGTACTCCATTTGTGTACAATGAACTAAAATAAAATTTTTTAAAAAGTGAAATTAAACCTCTATCTCTCATCCTGCACAAAAATCAACTCAAAGTGGATCAAAGACTTAGGCACTGGAAAAGAGAGACCCTGCACCTAATAGAAGAAAAAGTAGGCCCAAATCTTCATCATGTTGACTTAGAACCTGACTTCCTTAACAAGACTCCTAACACACAAGAAGTAAAATTAAAAATCAATAAATGGGATGGATTCAAACTAAAAAGCTTCTTCTCAGCAAAAGAAAAAATCAATAACATGAAGAGAGAGCCTACAGACTGGGAGAAAATCTTTACCACACACACCTCAGATAGAGCACTAATCTTCAGTATATATAAAGAACTCAAAAAACTTAACACCAAAAAACCAAACAACCCAATCAATAAATGGACTAAGAACTGAACAGACAATTCACAGAAGAAATACAATCAATCAACAAGCATAAAAAATGCCCATCATCTCTTTCAATTAGAGAAATGCAAATCAAAACTATGCTAAGATTTCATCTCACTCCAGTCAGAATGGCAATTATCAAGAACATAAGCAGTAATAAATGTTGGCAAGGATGTGAGGAAAAAAGTACACTCATACATTGCTGGTGGGACTGCAGATTGGTGCAACCACTGTGGAAAGCAGTATGGAGATTCTTCAGAGAACTTGGAATGGAACCACCATTTGACCCCACTATCCCACTCCTCAGTTTATATCCAAAGGACTCAAAATCAACAAACTACAGTGATGCAGCCACATCAATGTTTATAGCAGCTCAATTTACAATAGCTTAACTGTGGAACCAACCTAGATGCCCTTCAACAGATGAATGGATAAAGAAAATGTGGTACATAGACATAATGGAATGTTACTCATCCTTAAAGAAGAATGAAATTATGGCATTTACAGGTAAATGGATGGAACTAGAGAATATCATACTAAGTGAAATAATCCCCCAAAACCAAAGGCCAAATATTTTCTCTGACAAGTGGATGCTGATCCAGAATGGGTGGACAGGGGAAGGGGAAGGGAAGAATGAAGGAACTTTGGATTGTGCAGAGGGGTGTAATGGGAGGAGTAGGGTGGTGGGGATGAGAAGGATGGTAGAATGAGACAGACATTATTACCCTATATACATGTATGATTACATGACTGGTGTGACTCTGTACTATGTTAAGTCAGAGGAATGAGAAGTTGAGCTCCATTTGTGGACAATGTGTCAAAACGCATTCTACTGCCATGTATAACCAATTAGAACAAATTAAAAAATAAAAATAAATCATATTTTGTATAAACAAAAAGGGGCAATAGTATAAATATGTAAACTTTCTTAAATTGATTTATAAACTTAATACAACCACAATTTAAAATTTCTTAAAATAACAAAATTATTCTACAGTTTATTTTGAAGAATAATAATATGAAAATTTCTAGGAGAAAAAAAATAGATGAGTAAATAAAAGATATTTATTTACTTGTTGGTACTGGGGATTGAACCCAACCCAGGGGTGCTTTACCAGTGAGCTATATCCCCATCCATTTTTTTTCTTTTGTATTTTTTAACTTTGAGAGAGGGTCTCACTATGTTGCCCAGGTTGGCCTTGACCTCCTGCCTTAGCCTCTAGAGTTGCTGTGATTACAGGTGTGTGCTACCATGCCTGGCATGAAGGATTTTTATTAATAAGATATGCAAAAATTATATAAATTTCATGTTGCCACAATAAACAGACCAGTCTTTTGAACAAAATAAAGTCTGAAAATAAAGTCAAATAGATTTACGGGAATTTAGGTTATCATAAATGTATCATTTTCATGTTCATGAAATATGAATAGGTTACATACTAGTATCTCACTCTGAATCAAAATAAACTCCTACATGTATGGAAATTTAGTTAAAACATATTACTTGAAGAACAAAGGGACATAGGTTTGTATTCTCTGGAAGGACAAGAAGGCTGTCAAGTCATGAGGGGACACCAAAAAGCATACAGAAAAAACAGTCTACATATTTAACCACATAAAAATTGACTTTTTCAGATTACATAAAAATCAAGGTTGAAAACAAATGTTACCTCTCAAGTTTTAAATTAATAATTCCCAAATCAAAACCTCTTAATGATGGCCTAGATCCTGCTCAGTAGAAAAGGTTCAGAGGGCAAAAACCAGAGCTGCCTTATTCACCACTATAACAGCATCACCTGGCCCTTTCCCTGGCTCACAGTTGATTGTCAAACTGTATTAGCTGAATGAGTGAATGAATTACTTGAAAAGACTGGACGGATCATCCTTGATTTAAAAGGTTACAGCTGGGCAGTGGCACGCACCCGTAATCCCAGGAGCTCAGGAGGCCAAGGCAGTAGAATGGCAAGTTAGAGGCCAGCCTCAGCAACTTAGCGAGACCCTCTCTCAAAATTAAAAACAAAAAGGGTTGCAGATGTGGCTCATGGTAGAGCACTCCTGGGTTCAATCCCCAGTATCCAAACAAACAAGCAAACAAACAAAAGCAGTGACATAAATGGGGCATATGCTCCCTATTCTGTGTGTCCTCCTTTACCCATCCTCTCTGCCCTTCCCAAAGGGTGGAAAAATACATTAGCACCCTAACAACAAAGGAGCTTGAAATCTGAGTTTCCTTCAGAGTCCTCTGACTAAGCTTTGTCTTACCACTGTCGTCTGAGTGGCATGAGAACCTCCCATCCAGCCACATAACTCCCAAAGAATTGTCTGGGAGCTTCTCATGCCACTGGAGCAAAAGCAAAACTGAGACGGTTTATTTGTGCTAAATGCAGAGAGGAGCCAGTTCTGCTGGAGTCATCTGCTCTCTAAGATGCCATGGATAAACAAATGCTCTCAAACCCACCATTTAGAAGGATGTCAAGGGCACTGCGTGATGGGGGTGTTGTCTTTGACAACTCCCAAGCTCCATTCCATGTGGCACACTTGTGTAAAAGGCTTTGCTTTTCTTTTGGATTGTCATATTCAATCTAAAGTTTACGAAATAATTAGGGTTTTTGTTTTTGTTTTTGCATTTGCCGACCATGGGACGCTCAAAGACTTTTCTTTCATCCAATTAAAATCTGATATACAATTTAGCAAGTTCTTCATGAACTTTACGGCATGTCTTCCAGGTACCTTTAAATATACAATACATCGACTTTCTTTCACACCAATATCTCTTGTGTTTTATTCTGGCTTCAATAAAACAAAATTGGAGGATATTCTTCTTTATCTATGTCCTAAAATTGTGGGAAAGTGGAGAAGAGGCACCACCAAGTCTATCTGGGGACATATACTAAGAGGGAAATGGATGGAACATACCCCAAGTGCCTCTCAGATTCACAGGAGACAGAGATCCCTAAAAACTGTGATTGTCAGACATGACCTTGCCCTGGAGTTTAGTCTTGGAGCTAGACTTTGGAGACAGGATCAGGCGGAGATGGCAAGACAAGACACATTATCCTTTCATTGATTCAGTCAATACTTACTAAGCACTTGCCATGTGCCCAGCACTGTGCAAAGTTATGGAGACACAGAGTGAAAAAATAAAAGAAACTTCTAAGGGTCTTGCATTCTGGGGGAGGGAAAGGGGGCAACAGCGGGGCAGAGTAGGATATACATGACATGAAGAAACAAATAAGCAAACAGATACATCCAGATACTAATGAAAATAAAGCAGGTGGTATGACAGACTCCTTTTGATTTGGCGCCTTCTCTCAGGCAGGAGCCTGTCATGCAAAGATCAAGGGCAGAGGATGCTGGACAGAGGGAATGGGAAGGGCAACAGCTGGGGCTGGAGTGAACTCAGTATATTGAGAAGGAAATCATTCCAGGGTCTGGAGCACAAAATCAAGGGAGTAGGAGAGGAGGTGGGAGCAAAGGAAAACCTTTGCCAAGGAACACAGCGTGCTTTACATTTTTTAAAAGGTTATTGTGGATGCTTTGTGGGGAAGGGTTATAGGGGGTCAAGAACAGAAGGGAGATCAATTTGACCATTACTTGCAGTGGTCCAGGGACACTTAGAGAGTTTGGATTTCTTATTCTAGGCTAAGCAAAAGGATAAGCACTTTCCCTGCATTTTCCCATTTAATTTTCATAATAATCCTAGGATGTGGATGTCAGTATTGATCCCCATTTACAGATTAAGCCAAGTGATTATACAAACCAACTAGTTTGCCCAGAGTTGTGCAGTTCATAAGTGACACAACACAGGAAAGCCAACCCAGTCCTGCCTTGAATCTTGAGCAGGATCAATCACCACCACCCCCATCCTGTTGCTTCTACACTGTGTCCATCCCCCTCCCCCAGCAATGCAAGCAGCCCCGGAGAGAACTGGCTTGCTTCTACTGCTTCACTGGGCTTTGGGCAAGCCAATCACTAAGAAAAGCAGATGGAGGGAGGAATCTGGTTAGTTTCCCACTGAAGCCCCTGCTGGTGTCCCATCTGCTTTATACAGCACCCCCACCCCAACACACACACACACACACACACACACACACACACACAAACACACAATTCCCTAGGTAGAAATAGGTGACTCATTGATCTCAGACCTGACAATGTGTCACTTGCACACACTCCCCAGTTCCCAGGACCTTCTTGGCATGAGTTGTCCCAACACCTTTATGAGCAAGGAAGGATGATCCCTGCAGTAACTCGCTTTCCAAACCTGGAAGAAATTACTCACCAAAATAAATCTATAGTGTCAGATAAAACTGTTTTCGGGAGGTTTTACACACAGAGAGCAACTCTCAAATGGCTCTTAAAATAAATCTCGTGCTTTTAAAAATAATCACTTTTGCTCTAAATGTCTGAAACACTTATTTATAACACCCAAGCCTGCAAAGGGCGCATCACTGGGCATTCCGTCTCCTGTCAGGGAGGCTCAGCTGCATACCTTGATTCCACCTTTTCCTACAGGTGCCTTTTGCCTCTGGGAAGGGCTGCCACAATCCTGCTCACAAGAGAAGCTGTCCAGGTCCCCCAGGAGTGTGGAGCAGCTGCTTCTTGATTGCTCTTGAAAAGTAAGGACTTTCTTCACCCTAGTTCTCTACCTCCCCTTCCAGGCACAGAAACAGTGGCAGGATGCTGACTGACCTGCTGCCTTCACGAGGATGAGTTCACCAAGGAGAACACAGACAAACAAACCCAAGTTGCACTCCCAGGACCTACTAATAAACTATACATGCCTCTGGGACCTCTCCAAGGTGTGGGCAGGGGAAGCACTGCAAAGACCTTCCTTTCATTACTTCCGGCTGCCTCCACCCACCTGCGCAGCCACCACCCACCAGCACTGTGTAAAGACCCTTTCTTTTCTCCTTTGCATAGGTCCCCTTCCCAAGTCACATTCTGCAAGCCTGACACACACCCCTATTCCTTTCTTTATCAGTTCTTTCACCCTCTGTGCCACACAATGATGCCCAAAGTATTCAGACAACAGGCAGGATGACAACATGTGTTTGTTACAACTACAATTGTTGAAAAATTCTCAAAAGCAATCGTGAGGATCTCCCAAATAATTACTCTTTGTATTTAAACATAGCTGCCCTCTGACACACCATGTTCAGGAGATACTAGAGCAGACATGGTAATTGAGGAGAAGGAAGGGGAAGGGAGGGGGAGAGGGAGGGGGGAAGCAAATACTCCCATTTACTAAGGAGAATTTTGTCTTGAAAATTCGTTGGGAGTCGAACTGGATCTAAAACCTAACATTGGTGTTGAAAGGCACAACCAGCTTAGTGTTAGATGAGTAAGGATAATATTTCACAGAAACATTTCCAATCCTTAATTGATTAAATGTTTCATTCATTTAATTTGCACATCTACTTAGTGCCTATTCTGTGTCCGGGAATAAAATTAGAGACAGGGAGAGGCTGAGAAAATGAGCTAGAGCCGTGCAAGATGTTAAGTGTCAGGATGAACATATGCTTGAATACTACAGAGGCCTTTCAACCAGGCTGGCCTGGAGAGAGCCAAGGACTTTCCGCAGGTGACACTTGAGGGGACTTTCAAGCAAGGTGAAAGGGTATGATTAACATTCTAGGAGCAGAAAGGAGAGGGTGCAAATAAATTCAAATAATTAGCATCAGGACTCATGTGGAAAATGTGCCAATAGTCTGGCCAGAGCCAGCAGGTGGGTGAAGGACGCGACAGAGACAGAAAGCAATGCCCTTCATGGATGGAAGAGACCACCACCAGCTGTGTGTGCTTTCATTTTAGCCATGCAGCAATTGTGTGTTGTGCCTCTTCCTCTCTCCTCAATGATAAGCCCCCCTGGGTAGAAATTCTCTTTTAGTATACAGATTCTAAGCATCTAGAATATGGTAGATATTTAATTTGCTGCAGGAGTACATACAAATTTGAACGAATAAATGTAGTTTTGAGTGGTAAGCAGTTTATCTAGAGACTGGAAGACACCAATTTTTAAGCAGAAAAGTGACATGATCAGGTTTAAAATTCTGAAAGGTCATTCAGCCAGCAGTTGGGCGACTGGACTGCAGTTGTGCCAGACTAGAGCAGGCACTAGGCGAGAACACTGCCAGTGTTAACCTCCCCTGATGATGTCACTCTCCACACAGTGTGCACCTGCTCCGGGCCGACACAGCACCAGGAACTGGAGACACAAAGACAAAGGACCGTTAGTAGTTAAGGGTCCTGGCTCTACAGTGAGGCCGGGATTAAAAACCTGGCTGAAACACTTCCCCACTGAGCAACTATGGGCAAGTTACCTAACCTCTCAGTACCTGAGTTTCTTTATCTATAAAATAAGGCTACCAAGAGCATCTACTCATAGAGTTTTTTTGGGAGAACTAAATGAGATAATGCACACAAAGTACTTAGCAAAGACACTGACACAGTAAATCATACTCTGTCACTGTCATTAGTTTCTGTAGTCAAGAAGTTCATAGGCTAATGAAAAAATGACATGAAGATCTTCCAAAGCAACTTGATGTGACAGTGGAAATGTACTCAGGGCAGGATGGGATGCCTAAATGACTCAATAGGAGCCAGCTTGCCCCTGTGTGCAACTCATTCCAACCTCATTTTGTGACATGTCAATAACTTGAAACTACCCACAGAGGGAGTATTTACACCATGGAAATTGACCAACAAATAAACAAGGCTTTATGTTTTTTTATCCTCACAAAGAGTTGGCTATTAAACAATTACCAGCACCACATCATATGTGAGTAGTACCTAGGAGAATAAGCCACTGGAGTTTGTGACAGGTCGGAAGGAGTCTAGGCAATTCTCCAGGCCTTATCTTGATAGTCACACTGGTGCCTTGAGATGGGAAATGAGATTTGGGTGAGGAGCCTGGGAAGGAGCATGAGGACTTCATCTGCTGGTGGACATGTCATGCCAATCCTGTTTTGTGCACTCTTGGAGACAGAAGTAATAGCAGGGCAGTGCCCCTGGGAATTTCCTGCTCTCCTTATATGGAATCTTACATTGATCTAGGAAGAATCTAATCAATTCATGGAGCAAAGGTAACATGACCCATTGTTGGAAAGAATGGCCAAATTGAAAGGTTCTTTCTGGACTATAACATGATATGAATCACCTGAACTTATGAGGCTGATAATTGAGAGATAAAATGAAAATTAACCTTTATTCAACTTGAGTTTAAAAAAAAATAGTTCAAGCACATTGTAAAGTAGGATGGCAGCCCTCAGATGGGTTTTCTATAACTGTCAAAGATGCAGAATTCTAAAAAACATTATTATAAACTTGTCTGCTAGACTCTGAGAAAAGTAGAAGACATCAGGGAGACTGTACTCCACCAAGAACTAGTCTGGCAGATGGACTGCCTTTTCTTTCCTGTTCAGCTGCCTGACTAGCAGATTAGGAGACTCTCAGTGCACCTTGATCTCAACTAGACACTTAACAGAATGGGTCACTCATTCATTTCATCTATAATAAATATTTAATGATGTGCTATGTGCCAGGCACTGGATATAATAGTGAACAACACTCAGTCTCACCTTCAAGGTAGGAGAGGAGAGCACAGTGACAGCAGAGTGTGAAAAGTCAGACCTAAGGAGATATTTAGGAGGCGATATTTAGGAGATTTAGGAGATATTTAGGTTGGAGATGGATGGCCATGGTTGTATAGTAATGGTAACTCAGACCAAAAAAGGGAGAGGGAATTACATTAATATCCCACAAAACTAAGTGAATTTGTACCTGGGAGAATGACTGTTCCCCAGAATGCTAACCTGGTGAAAATCTTAATGTTTAGTGCAAAAACACTGCTCAAATTCTTCAGAATGATATTTGTAATTTGGATAGAGAATGCAAGCTGTCCAAGTATGCAGACAGCCAGAAGGAGGCAGGCAAGGCACAGTATATGTCACATCTGATCTTGAATGATGGGACTGGTGGCTGTCTTTGACAGGGTGAAATTTAGTAAGTTAACCATGCAGCTTTACATTATTTTTCCCCCAATTATGTGAATATGATATAGAGAAACTTGGTCTATGAATGAATAGAAAATAAAGACATAAGTTTTTAATTTGTATCGTGATGAGGAAGTGTGGGAAAGACAAAGAAACGGATGTAGGGTTATAATAATAAAATCATAGAGTACAGAGATCAGAAGGAATGTCCCTGTTGCTCTCTGTGCAGATCAAGCCTTGGTGACATGAGACTCATGCCTTAAGAGGAATGCTGAGTGGAATGTCCAGAGGAAGACCAGCAGGGTGCAAAAGAATCACAAAGCACCTCACTGAGAGCTGCCAGATGGAGAGGCAGAATACTTGTTAAGTTTAGGGGAAATTTTATGTTCCAGTGTGCTAAGAATTTTACATTTTCTCAATCCTCACATCAAGCTTATTCTATCGGATAGGCACTATTATTATTATCCCCACTTTTCAGAGAAACAAAAAGTCTTATTGAGCTTAAGTATTACTCAGATTGCAATAACAGCTGTCATTGCAGGGGCTTGGGTGTTTTTACTATAAAATAACATATGTGTTCCTCACCTTCTGCAGAATCATACAAAATAACAGAAGAAGGCAGGGTTTGGAGAAATCCACTAAAAGTTAGTAAAAACAATACTATTCCTAATAAAAAATGTAAACAACATGTTAAATTATTATTAATGTTGTTAAGTACTTCAGCAAATGTAGGCATTTTCCTTTTATAAAATAGATGTTGGTTGCAAAGAAAAGTTGCAATCCCTGAATTATAAACACAAGGGAGGAGGGAATGGAGGTTATAAAAACAGGTTTAAATCAATTACAGCTCCTCTGATAGAGCTGGGTCAGAGCTGTCCTTCCTGGATTCAAGGACTCTAACTGAACAGATTAGACGTCTTTCCTACTGGCAGGAAAGAAGAAGGGTGTGTCTGCTGATGGTGTCTGCCATGTTCATAACTTTAAAATGCTGAGTCTAAGTTCTCTCAGCATTAATGTTATTAAAATTCCATATGCATGTGTTCCTTATTGCTATTTCACAAACTCAAGAATCACTCAGAGTAAATAATAAATGACTGCAGATTGGCTCAATATCTTTGGAGAAGTGTCCCTGTGGCATTTGCACAACTTCTTAGTGAATAACCTAAAAGTTTGTATGGGATTCAGAGAAGAGAAGATGGCCTCTCTGCTGTATCATGAGATCTCTATTTTAATGGAAGTGTTTCATTGTCTTCACTAATGGATTATCAAGTTCGTTTTTCTTTCCCTTTCAAATTAGTGTTTGAAATTAAGTGAGATCTCCTGGCCTTCCTGGAGTCTGGGAATCCATTTTTTTCAGTTTTGAATACTTAAACAACTATTTCACTTCCCAGCCCCACAACACGAGGATTAAACTTTCATGCCTTCATTCATTTTCTCTTCAATAATACACATTGATGTTAAAGTATACAGGAATAAATAAAATACCAGAAGAGAAATAAAACACAACTGACTGAATGTTAACCAGTATCAATTAACCATACAAGATAAATTTGGGAACCTGAAGCTGACCAAAAAAAAAAAAAAAAAATTAAGGGGCATAGGAATACATCAAGTAATCTCCTTGATTTTATATCCAAGGTTTTATTCTGGCTTGTTTGTTAGAAAGTCTAATTTTGCCAAAAGCCAAAAAGAAGGAAGAAGAGAAAGATGAAAGAAAGGAGTAGGAAGTGGAGGGGGAGGAGACAGAGGAGGAGAAGGAGCAGGAGGAGGAAACCTTTCTGAAGGAAGGACAACTAAAGAGGCCACAGGCTTTACACATGAGTTTGGCTCACTTCAAATACAGTACTGAAAATTAAATCTTGCCCACTTGCATGGCGCAAGTTCAAGAAAATGTTAACAAAAAAGCTGCCCACCTGTGGCTTTCAGGAATGCCTCAGCATTGCCTTCCTGTCCTACCAAACCAAGCAGAGAGGGAGGGAACAGTCCAACAGAGCAACTGGCTGAGGGGCTGAGTCTTCAGCCAGTTTCAGGACTCTGATTCTCTTAGATACAAGAGATAAAGGAAGGAAATCCAGAAGACCTGGAATCCTGGGAAAGGCCTCGGCTTGGAGTTTTTACCTGTTGATTCAACAAATATGTTGGAGTGGCTGCTATGTGCCAGTCTCCAGGCATGAAAGCTACAAAGTGAATGGGACCTAGTTCTTTCCTTCCAGGTGTCCTTATGAGACAGACACAGAAAAAGACAGGATTCTCTCTTGAGGGGTTGACACCAAAGTCAGGACCCGGAGAGAACAGCTGTGAAGAAGAGAGGGAAGAGTGCCTCAGAAGGAGGGGCCCCTGTTGACCTGGAGGTCTGAAGAACATGAGATGTGGGAAACTGCAAGTCAGGCAGACCTGGGTTAAATTCCATCTTTGCTCAACTTCCCAGGGCCTGTTTCCCCATCTGGAGGAAGGAGGTGGGTTTCACACTTCAGAGGGCTGCTTGTAGACTAAACATGATAGCATATATAATCCCACTCCAGGTGCTTGTACACAGTGAGTGTTCTCTCTCTTATTCCTTCTCTGCCCCCACCTGCATTCCACCCAAGACCAGACTCAACAGTGAACCAGTTGCTGAACTCTGGGCAGATCAGTTTCATCAAAGTAGGGAGGGGGTTCAGTGAGGCCTAAAAGAAATTGCTGCCTTTTGGGGGAAGAAGGGTAGATTTGGGCAGCCAGTGGCCAATCTGTGAGGGATTATGAGGTGCCTATGGGTAAAGCGTGGAGGAGGATAGAAAGCTGGAGGGTTTTCCAAACACTGGTCATCTTTACTTAAGTGGTCTTCTGACATCTAGCCCCAGAATATGGAAGCTCCTGAGCCAATATGTCTACAGCTTTTTCCTTGGGGCAGGCAGGGTGAGGGGCAGATGGGGTTGGATTTGGAGCAAGAGGACCAGGATTTCGCCTCAACCCTGGAATTTATCAAGGTAATTTTAGACAAATCTGTCAACTTCTTAATTCTCATTTTTTTTAAATCTATAAATACCTTCCTCTTGGAGTCAAGTGAGAGGCCAATGAGTTGACAGAAATAAAAGTCTATGAAATGTTAAACTCTGCAAACAAGTATAATACAAACAAAAGTGAGAAGGAAACTGAAGATGGGTTAGGAATGATCTAGAGAAATAAGTAATGTAAAATTCTGGATGTTTGGTTTTTCCAATATTTCCATAAGAAGCATCCAAGAGAGGACACATTTGGAGCATTGTTTCACACAACTGGCCCTCCTCACCCTCATTTCAGGCTATCTCAGATCCTCACATAGAAACCTGCTTCTCCTAGGGAAGGGAAGCAGATTTTTTTTTTTGGTCTTTGTTTTATCCTCATGCAGATAATAAGAGGAAATGGTGCTCAAATGCTTCCTGGGACTCAAAAATTGAGACACATGGATAATAGATTTCAAAGTCTCCCTCTTCTCATGAACCGGAATCAGCCTACTTTTGCTAACAAGCTCTGTCTTACTCTTAGGTTCACCCATGAAAATCATGCCAAAGGACGTTTACTCTCAGCAGAAGAGGCTTGACTCTTACCTCCTAGAATTGCAATAACCTCCCTGCCTCTTCCTGTGGGTAGAACATTTTATGTGACTTATATCCATAGATTTGTTTCAGTGCAACAAATTTCCCTACCTCAACAATGGAAGAAAAAAGACCACTGTTTCGACTCTGCATCCATAGGATCCCACTACATGAATAGGAGACATATGGGAACAAGGGCAGTAAAACGCCAAATAAAACATTTGAATCTGCTTTTGCACCATTTTAATACAGATGAATACAGAAATGGCTATGCAAATTTAAAAACTGTTTTGCATACAAGCTTTTATGAGCTTTTAAAAATATAAGTTATACTAGAGATCTTTATAGGATATCCAATAGAGAATATTCTTTCAATTCTTTTTGGACTCCCAAACCTTTACCTACTGGTTATCTGTGGACAAAAACAACAGAAGTGATTGCAAGGTTTGATCCCATTTAAGGAAGTAGGGAATTTTTAGTTCAGTTATGAGCCCTAAAAGCCAGCTTCCCGAACCTTGCCAATGCAGGGTGAATGACCTATTTGATGGTGGTTACCAAGGTCAGCAGATAACATTCTTTCATTTTAATTTAACTCCAGCTCAGCCTTTCCCTCAAGATCATTAACAGGCAACAGAAAGAACCAATGCTTTGGAAGCCAGAGCATCACAGAACATAAGTACAATAAAAAGAGTTCTCCCCTCAAATGAATTTGCAGTCTCTCAACTTCAGAACTTCTTATAGATTTGCTACATAATTAGCGCAAAATGTTTTAGGCTATGCCAAAACAGAACAATAAAAACAATATATTCCTTTCAGCTTTGATTCTATCCCCATACAAGGAATGCCAACTGAGCCCAAGAAATATGCTATTAAGTTTCACTCTTCCGTCTTTTCTGAAAAACATGTTGATTTTGAGACCAACATGGAAAAGCCGAACCTTTTGCAATAAAAGGAAATACTCAGTACTTTGTCCTTTGTTGCTTGGCAACTGAGGGCTATAAATGGATTTTATGATTATAAGGGCTCTGGAATTAATGCTAACATGTAAAAATTGTAATGACTCCCCAGTGACAGGAGTACTTTTTTGAAAAAGAAATGTATGGGCAGCTTGTACACATTCATGTTTCAAAATAAATAAGGGAAGCAATTTGGTTTTTCACACTCACAAATGTTACAATAAAAATCAATAACTATCATTTATTTCATTATTTCAACATTTTGTCATCAATTCTCACAACCCGAAGAAGTAGTTGTTATTATTCCCATTTTACAAATGGAGAAAAAATGTGAAACTTTAGAAGGTAAGTGATAGCCCAAAGTCATGCAAATGAGAAGTAAAAGAACCGGGATTCAACCAAGTCTGTGTGAATGAAGGTTTATGCCATTAACCAGCACACCACAGAGATTCCTAGGAGGAATATCTCCCAGCTCCCAGCATTTAAAGCTATTGATAGTTTAACTCTATGAGAGTGACATCAATTCCAAGTACCAGGTCAGATGATGTTCTCCTTAGACCATATTTCTTCTATTGCTATATGTGACATTTGTGTCTTATTGCTAATACCAGGGTATCAAATATTAGGGTGTCATCTTCCTTGGCTTTTCGTCCTGAGTCTGGTTACCCAAAATGACAATTTAAGAGTTAACATTTCTACTACACTCCTGAGAGCAAACCCAGCTGCCTAAATTCCCTGTAGGTTTTTATTATGCACGGAGCAGTACTACAGATTAGTGTTGGTGTTCTTATATCTTTGTGTTCTTATTAGTCGCCTTATCCTTCAAGTTTCTGTATCCATCTGCTCTGTAAACATAAACCATTGCCTTCTTTACCACTAACACCTCATCTTTTGGTGCTAGAGCTGGGCTTTGCCAAAAAATGCCAGATGGCAGTAATGCACCAACTGCTCATAGTCCAGAATGCATGCAAATTGTGTGCGTGTGTGAGTGTGTATGTGTGTGTGAGTGTGTGAGTGTGCATGTGTGTGTGTGTGTGTGTGTGTGTGTGTGTGTGAGAGAGAGAGAGAGAGAGAGACCTGGTTATCTTAATAGGCACTGTTAAGTTCTACAATTACCCCTACAGATATTCCATTGCAACCTATTTAGAAAACAGCATGTGAGGTCGCTAAGAACCCAGGCCTTCAGAGTCAGACAGAGTTCTGTGCAAATCCAACCTCAGATACATAATAGGTGTTACTCTGAGCAAGGTGGGAAATTCCCCTTAGTCTGTTTTCTCATCTGTAAGATAGTGACCATACTATATACGTGTTGATTGTGTTGTGCCATTCAGGAATTAATAGAGCTGAGGTCTTAGTATAATGTCTAACAAGCATCCGTTAAATGGTAGTGTCTTTCTTACTTATCACAGGCTGTTTTGCAGAGCTCCTTTATAAGAAGAAACCATTTTTCTGTATTATAGAATAGTAATACTACTACTTCATCCATTGGTCAATAACTATATGGATGAAGTAGTATTATTTTATTCTATTTGGGTACTGAGTATTAAAGTCAGGACCTTGCACATGCTAGGCAAGCACTTTACTGCTGAGCTACATCCCAAGTCCATGGCAATAGAAGCAGGATTTGAACCCAGGGCAATCTGGGTCTAAGCCGAAGCTCTAACTGCTATGTCACTCATCACAGCATATTCAGGTAGAATCAGGAGCTCAAGTTTAATGTGTGTGATTTATAGTGTCCAGTTTCCAGAGCTGAGGTGGGTGGCCTATTAAATGCAGTTTCAGATAGGAAGACATGCCCAATATCATTCCTACAACCCAGGTTTATTACCATAACAATGTTTCCTAGCACTAGAACCTCTAATTGTACTCAAGACTGCCGCTTCCTCTCCTGTGTTTATTACTAACATCCCATGACTTCCAAGTGTTGATCCTAATTCTCAGCTCAGCTCATGACCCAGTTTGAGTTTTGACCTGAACTTTTCCCTGTGGACTTTGGTTTCCATCCTTCTCCACCCCCAGTTTGCATCTCTACCATGTTTTCTACTGGACACCACACTACCTCCATTATCTACCTGCCAATAAAGAATTCCTTTTAAGGAGAAATAGGTCACCCTAAAAGAGGAAAATCACCATCATAACTATTAAGGTTTGGATGTGAGGTGTCCCCCAAAAGCTCACATGTGAGCAATGCAAGAAGGTTAGGAGGAGAAATGATTGGATCATAACTTTAATCTAATCAGTGAATTAATTCCCTGATAGGGATTAACTGAGTGGTAAATGAAGTGGTAGGGTGTGGCTGGAGGAGGTGGAAACTGGAGGGTGTGGCTTTGAGGCATATGTTTGTTTCTGGCCAGTGGACTCTCTCTCTGCTTCCTGATCACCATGTGAGCCACTTCCCTCTGCCACACTCTTCTGCCATGATGTTCAGCCTCACTTCGAGCCCAGAGGAATGGGGCCTACTGTCTATGGATTGAAACCCCTGAAACTGTGAGCCCCCAAATAAACTTTTCCTCCTGTATAATTGTTCTGGTCAGGTCTTTAAGTCACAGCAATGAAAAAGGTGACTCAAATAATGACTAACTGATCCAATGAACAATGTTCATTGATGAGGAGCTGCTACTTCCTTCCCAGAATTGATTCTAATATTAAAATATTTATAAATCAAGATACTATGTATAATATGATCAAGGTTCCTGGGATAAAGAAGAAGATTTCATACTACTTAAGGGAATCATACATCAACAAGACATAACAATTGGAAATATTTATGCCTTGAACAATAGAGCACCTACATACATCAGACAAACCCTTCTCAATTTCAGGAATCGAATAGACCGCAGCATAGTAATACTGGGTGACTTTAACACACCTACCTCACCACAGACTTTCCAAACAAAAACTAAACAAAAAAACTAAAGAACTAAATACTACAATCAATAATCTTAATGGACATATGTAGAGTATTTCCTCCAACATCGAGTGAATACACTTTCTTCTCAGCAGCACATGGATCCTTCTCTAAGTAGACCATCTGTTATGCCACAAAGCAACTCGCAACAAATACAAAAAAATAGAAATACTTCCCTGCATTTTATCAGATCATAAAGGAATGAAATGAGAAATCAACAGCAAAGTAAAAAATAGAAGCTACTCCAACACCTGGAGACTAAATAACATGCTATTCAATGATGAATGGATAGCAGAAGAAATCATGGAGGAAATAAAGAAATACTTAGAGGTAAATGAGAACATTGATACAATATATCAAAATCTCTGGGACACTATGAAGGCAGCACTAGGAGGAGAGTTCATTGCATTGAGCTCATTCATTAAAAGCATAAAAAGTCAACAAATAAATGTCCTAACATTACATCTCAAAACCCTAGAAAAAGAAGAACAAATCAATACCAAAAGCAGTAGAAGACAGGAAATAATTAAAATCAGAGCTGAAATCAATGAAATTTAAACAAAAGAAACAATTGAAAACATTGACAAAACAAAAAGTTGGTTATTTGAAAAAATAAATAAAATCGATAAACTCTTAGCTACACTAATGAAGAGAAAGAGAGAGGAAACTCAGATTACTAAAATTCATGATGAAAAAGAAATATCATGATGGGCACTACTGAATACAGAAGATAATTAAGAAACTATTTTGAAAATTGATACTCCAATAAAATAGAAAATCTCAAAAACATCAACAAGTTTCTGGAGACATATGATCCACCCAAACTGAAGCAGGAGGACACACACAATTTAAACAGATCTAGTTCAAGCAATGAAATAGAAGACACCATCAAAAGCCTAACAACCAAGAAACGCCCAGGACCAGATGAATTCTCAACTAATTTCTATAAGATCTTCAAAGCAGAATTAACACCAATACTCCTCAAATTATTCTATGAAACAGAAAAGATTCCTGCTTTTCCACAAGAAGTATTGGTCAAGATTTTGACAAAGACTTTCTGATTAACTACTACCTATAAGACACTAAGCTGGAAAGATGAATGAGAGAAGACCAAATCCTAACCTGCAAGTGCTCACTGTCTTCTAGAGAGACAGACATGAAACACATGAATTAACAGCTCACAAGTATCAATGTGCAGGGTGCTAATCCAAAACTACAGATGAAGTACTAAATAAGCATGGAGATTTTTGCTTCTAACTTTGCCAGGGAAGCTTGCTAGATGAAGAAGCAGGAAAGAGCCCTGAATGGGTGGGATCAAAGCTTCATGCTATGAAAAAACAAAGTCTGTTCAAGATAATATGAAAAGCTCAGTGTAGCTGGTGCATGGATAACAATGATAACTATATTGCTACTGATGATGATGACAACAAACAGCACTAATCTAGGCAAGAGTTTGAGCCTCATCATATAACCTTCACGATAACACTGTCAACACTAGTAGTGACTCAATTTTATAGATACAGATCTGAGATCCAAGAGAATAAAGAAATCTTCCAAGATCACACAGCTAGAAAGAGGTGGTAACAAGATTAGAACTTGGTGGGGGGTGGCTGGGGGTGTGGCTCAGTGACAGAGTACTTCCATGCACAAGGCCCTGGGCTCAATTCCCAGCACTGAAGAAAAAAAAAATAGTAGAACTCCGGCCCTCTGGCATGCTCTTACCACTACACAAAACTGCCTCTCATAGATGTGAATAAGGAGGGGTCCCGAGAGACAAGGTTGCTGAATGCTACATAAGGACCATTATTCCAAGCTCAGGCAATGGGATTAAGGCCCTTTCAAAAGAGGCCTTGTGCAGTATTTGGTCCACTTGCTCTCTTACCCTTCTGCTCTGTCATGCAAGGATGCCTCAGGAAGGCCCTCACCAGTTACCAGATTCAGGGACCTTGATCTTGGACTACCCAGTCTCCAGAACCATGAGAAATAAATTTCTGCTCTTTATAAATTAACCAGTTTCAAGATTGTTTTAATAACAGTATCAAATGGACTAACAAGACAGGAGATTTGTTGGAGAAGTGGTGAGCATGCAGCAGACAGCAAAGATGGGAATCTGGGAAGGGGAAGGTTGATGAGTTTCAGTCTGAATGTACTGATTTGAGGAAGCTGAAGGACATGTGTGTACATTAAGTAACTGTGAACTTGGTGACAGGATTTGGACTATTTGGATCCATGGGAATCCCTGCGTAAGCTTGTGGTGCTCAATCAAAGTGTTACAGAAATAGGATTATGGAGCAGACACAGAGAAGGATGACTGAAAGAGTGTAGGGCGAAATGGAGAGGCTGAATGAGAAAGAGGTGCACAGATGTGATGGAAGGAAATAGGAGTTTCCATGAGTAAACAGTGGGTGAAAGTGGCCAAACCCAGATAGAACTCCAGGAGGATGAGGACTGAAGATGTTTTTATGTGATGTGGCAGTTAGAAAAAATTTCAAAAGACTATATGGGCTGATACAGAAAAAATTCAAAAGAATATTTGGGCTGATACCAAAACCAGATAAGAACACATCAAGGAAAGAAAACTACAGACCAATATTCCTGATGAACTTAGATGCAAAAATTCTTAATAAAATATTAGCAAGTCCTATTCAACAACATATTAAGAAGATTATACATCATGACCAAACTCGTTTCATTCCAGGTATGCAAGGATGGTTTAACATACACAAATCAATAAATGTAATTCACCACATAAATATAATCAAGGACAAAAATCACCTAATCATCTCAATAGGTACAGAGAAAAAATTAACATGGGTGCTTCAACAAAATTAAGCACCCATTCATGACAAAAAGTATTGAATAAACGAGGGATAGAAGGAACCTAATTCAACATCATAAAGGCTATACATGAGAAACCCAAAGTCAACATTATAGTGAATGGAGAAAAACTGAAAGCATTTCTTTTAAAATTCGGAGCAAGACAAGGATGTCTGATCTCATCACTCCTATTCAATATAGTACTAGAAATTGTAGTCAAAGCAATTAAGCAAGAGAAGGAAATAAAAAGAATGAAAATAGAAATAGAAGGAGTTGAATTACCACTGTTTGCAGATGATATGATCCTATACGTAGAAGATTCAAAAAGTTCCACCAGAAGACTGCTAGAACTAATAAACAAATTCAGCAAAGTAACTGGTTACAAAATCAACATGCAAAAATCAAGAGTTTTCCTGTGCACCAATAGTGAATCTGTTGAGAAAGAAATCAGGAAAGCAAGACCATTCACAATAACCTCAAACAAAAACCTAGGAAATAATACCTAGGGGAAAAATCTAACTAAGGAGGAGAAAGACCTCTATAATGACACCTATAAAACACTGAAGAAAGAAATTGAAGAAGACATAAGAAGATGGAAAGACCTCTCATATTTATGAATAGGCAGAATAAATATTGCTTATATGGTCATGCTACCAAAAATAGCATATAGCTCCAGTGCAATCCCCATCAAAATACCAATGACCTTCTTTAAGAACTAAAAAGGAAAATCCTAAACTTCATTTGGAAGAACAAAAGACCCAGAATAACCAAAGCAATTCTAAGCAAAAAAAGCAATGTTGGAGGCATTGCAATACCTGACTTCAAATTATACTACAGAGTTATAGTAACAAAAACTGCTTGGTATAAAAATGGACACATAGACCAATGGTACAGAATAGAAGACACAGAGACAAACCCACACATCTACAGTCATCTGATCCTTGACAAAGATACCAAAAACATACATTGGAGAGAAGACATGCTTTTTAGCAACTGTTTCAGGGAAAACTGGTTATCCATGCATAGAAGAATGCAACTAGATCCTTCTCTCTCACCCTGAACAAAAGCCAATCAAAAATGGATCAAAGGCCTTGGAATTAGGAACTTGGCAGAGTATTAATATACAGAACATAAAAAGAACTGAAAAACTTAACAAGGGCAACAATGAAAAATAACCCAATTAATAAATAGGCAAATAACTAAGTGGACACTTCTCAAAAGAACAACAAATGATCAAAAAATAAATGAAAAAGATGCCCAACATCTTTACCAACTAGGGAAATGCAAATCAAAACTACATTGAGATTTCTTTTCACTCCAGTGAGAATGCCAGTCATCAAGAATACAAACAATGATAAACACTGAACAGGAGGTGAGAGAAGAGGAACACTTTACATTGTTGGTTGGATGTGCAACCATTATGGAAATCAGTATGGAGGTTCCTCAAAAAACTAGGCATGGAACCACTATATAACCCAGCTATACCACTCTTTGGTATTTATCCTAAAGAATTAAAGTCATCATACTATAGTGATGCATGCATCCCCATGTTTACAGCAGCACAATTCACAATAGCCAAACTCGGGAACCAGCCTAAGTGTCCATCAACAGATGAATGAATTTTAAAAATATGGTGTATTTTCAAATACACCATGTGTATAAATATGGTGAATTGGGGGGTATCTCATATAAATCAATGGTAGGTCAGGAGAGTAGAGTAAGGGGCTAGGGAGAGGAGGGGACAGGAAAGGGAAATATAGTGGGGAATGATATTGGCCAAATTATATTATTATGTCAAGTGCATGTATGAATATGTGCATGCAACAAAACCCTCCATTATGTATAATTATAATGCACCAATTAAAAATGGGGAAAAAAGAATATATGGGGGCAGAAGTTAGATTAAAGTGGGTTGAAAAGTGAACGGGAAGTGAGGAAGGAGGAGAGTATGAGGGTTTGGTGATAACTGGAAGAGACAGGAGAGTGTCTGGAGCAGAGTGGAAGGAAGAAATATGGAGTCTCCATGCTGATCTATGGATACCTTGGTTTCACTATTATCCCTCAAGGAGTTTCTATTACCCTCTCCTTTCCCTTCTATCAACTTTTCCATCATTTCTAATGGTATATTTTAATGTTAATTATCCCAGGATCTTTTTAGAAGCAGCCTAGACACCAGCTTGGTCCTTGGAAGCATCCTTCAAGTGCCTCTGGCCTTGGATTTTCAGCAATAGTCCTTGAAAATGGAAAAAAACCCAGGTCAAAGAAACCAGTCATCTTTTCCTAGGTTAACCTCTCACGGATAAGTCACTTGGTTTTCTTTTTTCAACCAGTAAAACTGGAAGCAGGTTGCAGAGAATTAATCGTTTTTTTTTTTTTTTTCTTCTCATCTTTCTGGTTATAATGTTTGAGTATAAGTGTTTACTTATATGGTAACAATTCAGAATATAAAGAGGAAACAGTAATTTTTTTCATACTGGGGAATAAACCCAGGGATGCTTTACCACTGAGTTATGTCCCCAGCCCTTTTAAATTTTAATTTTTTTTTATTTTGAGACAGGGTCTTGTTAAGTTGCCCTGGCTGGCCTCAAACTTGTGATTCTCCTGTATTAGCCTCCCAAGTCACTGGGATTACAGGCATATGTCACTGCAACCAGCTAGCAATTTCTTCATTACTGCCTTTAATCATACTGTTACATCACCCTTTCCCACCCCTTGACAACATTTTGACTGGCATTTCTAAGTTTCTAGACTCTGATTATCGAAACGTGCCCCAGGCCAGAATTTCCCCCCTGATTCTAAGTACACCCTCCAGGCCAAGGGCTTCAGGCTTTGACTCCTCTGACACAGGCGAGAGCAGCAGCAATAGCCTGGGACCACTGCCACGATTCCTAACCTCTTCTGGGTCACAGACCTCATTCAGCATCTTTCCTATAGGTATGACTAACCATTCATAAATCCATATTTCCACTCTATCTCACAGTGTTGTGTCCTTTTTTCCCCTGAGGATCTTCTTATCTCAGGTTAAGGACTCTAGGCATAGAGTAATTTTTTTCTAAGTAAAAAACTCAAATTAATACCAGGTGGTAGCAACAGTACAAGTCTGCTGATTCTTTTTTTTTTTAGAACTTTCCAGCAGGTAATTTGGCAATACTAACCAAAGACCTAATTGCTTTTAATATCCTCTGTGTCAGCAATTCTATTTTAGGAGGTTCATCCAAAGTAATTAACTAAGGATTTGGGGGAAAATTCCATTACATTTGTGTAACAAGTAAAAAAATCTAGTCCTGACCTCAGTGTGCGACACAAAGAAATGGTTAAATTACGGAGCATCTCACATAGAGGTTGCTTTCCTCTTACATGTACCTGGGGCCTAAAAATGGGAGATGGGTTCTACTTAGTCTCCAGTACTGTTTCCAGACTAATTTTCATTTGAAGCATATGCCAAACAACAACTATCAGCATTTGGTCATTATCCCCTTTTCCCTGGGTACTGAAGCACTTTCCTCTCGTCCCCTTTCCAACACTACACTTGTCATCACTACTGGTTGCTTCAACCAGTAGTTGAACATCCTCCCAATGGTACCCCAGCCTACTGGGCCCTTAAACTCTTTGCCTTTATCTTTTCTCTGCTTCACCTGAGATGCCCCCTCCCATGATCCCTTTCCAAGACCTTAACATCACCAATAACCCTCTGACATCAGTATTGTATCCTCTGCCCAGCTTACCCCTTCTGTTCACTGACACTGTGACCCTGCTCTAACAGGTCTTCACAACACGACCCCTTCCATTGACCTTATGCCCACATTTTCACATCTCCTCATCCCCCTTCTCACTACTTTTTCCCTTCTTGCCCAGCTCAGATAGCAGTCTCCATCATTCCAATCACTCCCCTAAAAATACTTTTCATTCCTCCTGTCTCTCCTTCCGGGGCACCACCTGGGAAAAGCCCAACTTTGGTTAGGCACAGACCTTCATCTACTCCAACCTGCACGTAGGTAGCTGAATGTGGCTGGGAAAATCATGCAAGTGTTATAACTGACCTCCATTAAAGTCGTTGAACCTCAAGTCTAGACAGCACTGACTTGCAACCCTACAACTGCCCTGGCAAACTTGCTTTTCTACTATCTTTAGTGAGCTGAAAGAGCACCACCCCTCCAAAAGTCATGTCCTCTCAGAACCAGTAAATGTGACCTCTTTTGGGAAGAGGATCTTGGCAGATGTAATTAAGTTAAGGATCTTGAGATGAGATCATCCTGGAGTAGGATGTGCCCTAAATCCAATGACAGGTGTCCCTAGAAGAGGAGAGGAGGGGAAGAGAATCACAGAGAAGGTGATGTGAAGGTGCAGGAGGAGACCAGTGAGGGAACACAAAGGACTGCCAGCCAGCACCAGAAGCCAGGAGACAGGCATGGAACAGATTCTCCCCAGAGCCTTCCAAGTTAACTTTGTCCTGCCAACATCTCTAGTTCAGACTTCTGGCCTCCGGAATGTGAGAAAATAAAGTTCTGTTGTGTTAAGCCACCAAGTTTATGGTAAGCTGTTATGGCAGCCCTAGGAAGCTAATATGCTCTCTCAGGGGTTAATTTTATAACTTATTCTTCTTCTTCAAGTCCTCAAATAGTCCCCTACCACATTCCCACCACCAGTTCCCTCTTAGGACACCTCAACTTCATAGGTAAAAGGAATTAATCAATCTCAGGTTTTTACCCTGACTTTTACCAAACTGACATCTCTCCCAGAAGCTGCTCCTCTCTCCTTCCTACAAGAGTAGACGTTCCTGCTTCTCAAGGGCACGGTCTCCCCAGGCATTCTGGGTGCTGTCCTTGCCTACTGTTATGGTTTGGATGTGAGGTGTCCCCCAAAAGGTCATGTGTGAGAGGAGAAATGATTGGTTGTGAGAATATAAACCCAATCAGTGGATTAATCCCCTGATATGATAGGGATTAACTGAGTGGTAATTGGAGACAGGTGGTTCATTAAGGGTGCAGCTTTGGAGTATATTTTTGTATCTGGAGAGTGGATTCTCTCTGCTTCCAGATCATCGTGTAAGCCACTGCCTCTGCCACACTCTTCGGCCATGATGTTCAGCCTCACTTCAAGCCCCGAGGAATGAAGCCTGCTGTCAATGGACTGAGACCTCTGAAACTGTGAGCCCTCAAATAAACTTTTCCTCCTCACCTGTTCTTCTGGTTGTGCTGGTTTTAGTCACAACAGGAAAAAAGCTAACTAAAACACCTACCTTCTCAGGGTTCCCTCCCACCATTACCTACTTCCCTCTCTACATCATGGATTTTTTCCTCTTTACTGAATCATTTCACCAGCAAATCAAGCTTCAGCATCTTCTGTCTTAAAATCAAAACCAGACCAATTATCAGATTAAAAACCCCTTTTACCTCTGCACCTCCCAGCTGCTACCCCATTTTTCTGTTGCTACCAGAACAAAGATTTTCCAAAGTGTTCTAGTTCCTTGCCTTCTAGTCTCTCTTCAACCCCAGTGACTGGGCTTTCTTCCTCACCTATGAAGGTCACACACAAACTTCTTCCCCAGTTCTATGGTCAGTTAGGTGATATTGAAGACACTTTTCCAACACTGGAGTCTATCCTTTCTGAAACACTTTCCTAACTAACATTACACTCTCCTGGGGTTCCTGTCATCTTACTTAACATGCCTTTGCTAGTTGCTCTCACTGGATCCCTAAACATCACTGTGGGATCCCTCCCTGTGCCCATCCTACTTTCTTTGTGATCCATCCAGTCTCAGAGACTTGAAGCACCACTTGCATGCAGAGGACTCCCAACTGACATGAGGGGCCCCACCCGCTTCCTTGGGTTTCAGATTCAATTATCAAACTGCCTCCTCACCATTTTGTCTTTCTTGTTGAAAAGGTATCATGTAAAAAAAGAAAAAAGAAAAGGTATCATGTAAAATTCCCAAATGATTATACACACACACTCACACACACACACACACACAAACACACACACACACACACACACACTTGTGCTTCCCTTGATCTTCCACATCTGCATACTTCATACCATTCTCTATGAACCATCCAACATGAAGGCATCATCCTTAACAGGTTCCTCTGTCTTCCTTACTCTCATATCCCATCCATCTGCCAGTCCTGCCCATTCTCCTGCTTAAAACTCTCAACTAGTTTTCCATGGCACTAACAAAAACATCCAAACTCAAATATCCTTTGCTGTCACTCACTACACTCCAACCACCTGAGGCTACTGTTCCTTCCACATGCCACTCCAAACCATTCCACACTCAGTGACTCTGCATTAGTGTTCCTTTTGTCTGGAATGTTCTCCCAAACTTATGCATGGCTTGCACCTGGTCATTATTCAGGTCCCAGCTCCTCAAATGTCTCCTCCTCTGAAGCTTTTCCTGATCACCATAGCTCCAGGAACCCACTCTCTCTGCCTCATCGATCTCTCTCCCTAAGTTGCTGAGACTGGTCTTGAACTTGTGATCCTCCTGCCTCAGCCTCTCATCATCTATTTTTATTATAATTAAGGACTTTTTGAAATCATCTTCATTATTTATCTCCCAATTGCCTTATGCTTTCAGCTAGAAATGGTGCCACTGTAGGGCAAGGGCTCTGTTTGTCACCACTGACACCCTAAACATTAGGACAGCATCCAGCTCATGAGAGACACTCGGGGAATTTTTGAATGGCTGAGCGAATAAACAAAGGAAGGAATCAATGATGACCCTGCAGCCACTTCCTACCTGGATGACCCTTCAGCAAGCTGCTTAACTTCTGTCAGCCTCGTGTTTCTCATGGGAGGATGAAAACTGCACAGAGCTGCTTTGATGGCAAGTGGAGAAAATGATAATTAATTAACAATGAGAATAATAATAGCTAACAGTTCTGACCTCTCTGTGCCATGCATAAGGCTCCTCAACCACATTTTGAGATAGTACAATTATCTCCAGTTTATAAATAAGGGAACTAAGGCCTGCTGAGGTCTTCTGATCTCTAATCCCAGAAATAGTAAATGGCACAGCCAGGACTCCCACCCAGGGTGCCTGGTTCAGAATCCATGTTCCTAACTATGATTCTATATCCAGCATATAATAAATGTTCAACAAAAAACAGTTATTAGTTAGGATATAGAGGAGGGGTTGAATAACAGTTCCTGTAAAGAGCCAGATGGTAAATGTTTTAGGCTTTTCAGGCCATATGGCCTCTGTTGCAACCACTTAACTCTGACACTGCACGATCAAAGCAGCCATAGTCAATAGGTGAATGATTAGATGTGTTCTCATAAACTTTATTTGCAAAAACAGGCTGCAGGCAGGCCACATTTGGGCTGTGGATCATAGCTTGTGGATCTCTGTTGTCCATCAGCAAGAATAACTAATGATAAGAGACATTCACTCTATGTTCCATGAAAAAGATCATTTCTAAAGGGAACAAATAATATAATCCCATTTCTGTTTTAAAAAACACCTAAGGCCATCTCCAAATAGAACAGAGATTACTAGTGATGACTATCATTTTATATTATATGTTTTCCAAAATTGCCCTTATGTTGAATGTTTAGCTTCCAAGACACTGTTGAGTCGGCCAGAAGCCCCCTCCTAACTCCAAAGTTGAAATAATGACCACATCAATAGCACCAAAGAAGGTGGGGAGAACCTGTTTTCAGGAGGGTTTGTCCAGATGACTTTGTCCCAGGGTTCCCTAAAGATGGCAATAGGCTGTCAGATTTCAAATGTGGCAGCATGTGTGCAGGAGACCAGGAGCAGCTCTGAACTCATTATGGCACATATTATTTCTAATAAAATTGCCTTAACTTTGGGGATCCCAGCATGCAAAAAGAAAAGGAATTTCTTCTGTGTGGCACCAAGCCAGCAGCCTCTTTGTTCCCAATGCTCCGTGCTAAGGCAACACAGTTTCTAGCTGACTGCCAACATCAGGTAGAAATGATGAGATAACCCTAAATCACTTGCAAGATCTGGCTAGTTCTTCTTGATCTTGGTGTGTTTTTGTCCCCAGTTCCCCCAAAAGTCCATGCTGTCTCCATGCTGAAGAAGCTGCCTCACAGATGAACAAACTCTCACCTCTGTGGGGGAAGTTCAGATGTGCTACATGCATCAGGATGCCTAACTCCATCTTTAGAGATTAGCCTATGCTTGGTGAAGGCAAACTTTCTGACTCATCAAAACTGCTAACATTTTCTGTGAAAGCACTCTGAACACAAGACTCTGGAGGTAGAAGGTGGCATTAGATCATTTGCCAATCAATTTTCCGAGCAAGTTCAGGTTTTTGGCAGGCAGAAGGATACTGGATGTCTGAGAGTGAGAAAGTGGTGATCCCAAAGTGAAAGCAAGAAAGTACTGAGAGGCTTGCCTGGTGGCAGAGATACTCTTTGCCCACAAGACAGTGTTTGCTAGAGCCAGCCCCAGCAGTGGGCCGCATCCAGCACTTGTTCAGAGCTTCCAATTCTTCTCTAGGGAATTCAGAACCATCCATCAGAATTGGTTTCACATTTTGGAGAAATAATATACAGGAACATAAGACATTTATCATTATCTCTGGTGACAACAAAATCCAAGGATATCCTCTAATAGGCAACTCTGTCTCACTGCTTCTGTTCTGTTCACTAACCATTCTGCTACAAGTCTTCCTTCTTCCTACACTTGAACTTGTTGAAAGACCCAAGCTAAGTTAGAATTCAGTACCTCTGGACAGGTTTAAGTCTTTGCACTGCTTTTTCTTTCATTCATTCTACAAGTGTTACTGAATGCCTGCTCTATGCAGGCATTTTTCCCAAACTACATCTCTCTTCTACTCAACTGTTCAGGCTCGCCTCCCTGAAGTCTTTCTCGATTGATCTAGACTGGGCTCTTCAGTCACCACTGCTTCTCTGCTCTAGAACCTTCGGCATGTCCCTGAACACTGGACTCTGCTGAGGTGTTCCTATAGAGCTCGTGGGTAGCAGAGGTTTCTGCCTTCCTGTATCTCCACTGCCCTCTTTTGATTACAGCTACCTGGAGAATATAAATCTTAGCAGAGAGACAGGGACAGAAAGTGTCCAAAGCTTGTTTGATAGTGGCTTCCTGGATAGGTCTTCGTAGCTCTGAGCAGCTGTGTGGAGGTTCCTGCCCTTCCTCGGCCTTTGGTCCTAAGAGCAACCCAGACAAACTCCAGCAGGGAGCTGGAGTTTCACTCTGCCAGTGTGAAACAGAAACTAATGTTGGCATGAGTTAATTCAAGATGATATATTCAATCCAAATATTCTTGAATACAAAAATATTCTTAAAGAAAAATGCATTATTTAGAGCTTAGTTTCTTAGAACAAAGAGTCCAAGGAAATGGAGAAAAATAGCTTTCAGGTGATAAACAATTTGCCAAAAGTTTTTCTGGCTTTCAGACCTTGTTTTTTATTTATTTATTTATTTTTTTAGGATATTGTAGTTGATTAGAGACAGCAGCATATCAATAGGAGCATAACATGCAACAACTCTCTCTCCTTATTACAATATGAATCTAGTTTTGCTGCCCTCATTCTAAGGAAGATTTGAAAATGGTCCAGGAAAAGGAAATCATCAAAAACTAAGGGAGGGATTTCAAAGCACTTAAAGGAGGTGATTGTTGGACTTGGCATAGAGTAGGTGCTTAATGCTTGCTGAGTAGCGGAGGAAATTTTTTAAAAATGACAATTAGCTGTGTGATTTTCAGGGAAAGGGAGTCACTTGAGCTAATGCCTGTATATTTTATTCATAAAGTCTACCACCGTTCCCAGCTATACATTCAAAGATAATAAGAAAATCCTGACCATTTTCTTTTCTTTCATGGAGAATGGACTGCTCCCCCATCAAAAAAGTCTAAAAGACTTCAATAAAGTCAGAGTTTGATTTGGGGGGGTTAAAAGAGAAATTGTAATAAAAATTTAAAAATTATAATATACTTGCCACAAGCTACAGAGGAAATTTATAGAAACTGTAGTGATCTCTGAAAAAATTACAAACAAGGACAGCAAAGGGATCCTAGAGGATGGAATAAGGATCCAGAAAAAAAAAAAAAAAAAAAAAAAAACAGAAGATGGATTAACTTGTCAAGTCCTCCTCAGTCCTGGAAGGAAATGATGTAGACTTTTTGCATTTATAAAATACCTTGGTAATTTCCCTTTTTTAAAAAAAGAGTGCAGATGCAAATGTAGCTTGGCACTTGTAACCTACTGCTCAAATGACAGTTACATCTGATGTTAAATCAGGCAATAACAACAAAGCAACAAGTCAAGCATGACTCAGGTGAGCAATGCCAAGTTGGCCACAGTCAGACAGAACTCAATGGGACTGACTCATGGGACAGAGGGAATGTGATGATTCTCTTATTCTTATGTTCCTTTTTGCCACTTCTGGAAAAATCCAAACTATGAAAATTAATGCATTATGTCAATTCCTTCTGATGATGACTAAGAAGGTCACTATTTTTTTGATATGGCCTGTCACTCTTTAGTGTTCAGCATTGTTTACTGTTTGATAATTCCATTCAACCTCTGAACATCTGTAATTTGCCAGGCACTTTACTAAGCACAAGAATTGCCAAGAGCACATCCCCAGTGTACTACTGACTGTCCTCTAACATGGCTGCCTGGAGCACCCTCAGTTCTTCTCATTCTCTCTCCTGGGAAATATCTATAGCCACATGGCCTTTCACAGGGAGTCTGAGCATGGCTAACCTGTACTGTGCTGAAACCACATGACATGGAGTCATCCTATGGCACACAGAAAAGGAGCACAGAAGACAAGTCCTCGCAGACATTATCAGCACACCCAGCAAAATATCAACCCAGAAAATGTCAATATCGACCCAGAAAAATATGAGCAATGGTCCTGCCATTTAGGATTTCACTAGGAAGAAAACCTGTGTAACCAAGTCTACAATATGTCTTTCCCCTGCAAAAAATGATATTCTATTTAAAAACCAAGTCATATACAGTTACATACTTTTAAAGTGTTGTGAGAAAAACAGGAAGATGGGAATGGAGTGAGGAAGGAGGTGTTTCTAGGCTGTTTTAGGCTGTTTTGTATTTTATTATACTAACTACAAATGTTTTAAATAAAAATCTTACTTTTTTCTTGTGCTGTATTTGATAACTTTAGAGATAAGACAAATCTGACATTTTTTTAAAACACAGATGACACAAGTAATAAATAATAAATATGCTGACTCTTTCTTAACAACAAGCTGTAAAATGGAAATTCTGTTTTTTGAATCACTACCCTAACCATTGACTTTTGCTACAATGACACAAATAACCTCCATTTCGGATTTCAGGAGAGTTACCTAAGCCTGATAGTATTTCTTTCAAGACCAATTTTAAGTAAATGAGGGAAAGGTGCAACTGCGATAGGGAGGGTGACATTTCTCAGAAGTGGCAACTTCCCGTTGGAAACTGGGCTCTTACCTTCAAAGAACTGCTGCAGGGCCTCGTTTTCACCTACTACATCCATGGTGCTGTGGTTTTAGTCAATATGTCCTCTTAAAGCAAGTGTTCTCAGAGCTCAGGAAGTAAGTGCTGTCCTCTCCACCCAGTCTATGAATGCTCTTGAAAAATCCTCATTGTCTTTTTATTAGAGCAAAGCATATCTTCAGTCATCAACTTGTGCTCAGAAAAATGGTTAAGTTCTCAAATGTGATTATAAAACTAGAAGAACATGCAACTGTGTAGGAAAAAAAATCCCAAAGAGGGAAGTGGCAGCAAGCCCATCTATCTTCATGCAGAGAGCAGTTTCTACTTTGCCTTTTGTCTTGTTTCAAAGACCTTTGTCCTTAGTGACACATGCAATTACATAAGTGGGCAATAAATGCATGGTCTTATCTCTTATTTGTCCTTTTACATTGATATATTTATATCTCCACCTTTATCGACCAGATCCATTTAGCCAGCACCAAGAAAAGATAGTAATTTTCTTTAACCTAGAAAAGGGGGCTAATCAATTTGGTATCTAGGTATCTATTTTTAGATACCTAAAACAGTAGGTGGTTTAGAAAGGCTTGTGATAATGAAAAGTTAGGATCTGTCCGATATTTCCAAACCTAGAGTGTAAACTTTTATTCCTCAAAACACAATCTACTTCCTCCAGTTGGTTCTCTTTAAAATAAAAAAAATAAAAAAAAACATAGACCAAGTATGAGAAGTCTCTCTTAAAACAAAAATGGCATTATCAATTTGATAATTCTTACAACTGAATAGGCTTGCTACTAGTTGATTCTACTACAAAATATAAAGTTAGACCCAAATAAATGTTTTTTCATTGCTTAGCTGTAATTTATTGAATAACAGCTTAAGAATAACACAATTAGGAAAGTAAACTGTCCTAGCTTTTTCTTTTTTTTCCCCAACTTTCTATTTTGAAAAAAATTGTGAACCTACAGAAAAATTGAAAGAATAGTACCATAAAGTATAAAATATACCATAAAATATGGTACTATTCATCTAAAAATATATTCTTTCCTAGATTTACTAACTATTATTACCTTGACATTTTTTCTTTTTCCCTCTTAATATATAGACTTTTGGGAGTGGAGAAGCCTGAGTCAGTTGAGAATAAGTTGCTGATGTCTTGACATGACATCCAAATAATTCAGTGTATGGCTCTTAACAATTAAGTTCTTTCTCCCACATAACAAAATCATTATTATACCAAAGAAATTTAATATTAATTTAATACCATTATCTCATCTATAATTTCTACCATTCCCAAAAGTATCTTTTATGACTTTTTGTTTTCTGATCAAAGATTCAGTAAATGTTCATGTACCGCCTTTGGTTCTATTGTTTTAAAATAAAGAGCAATCCCTTTTTCATTGGTTGGTAGTTCATGGTTTTATAGGCCAGACCCATTGTTCTTTAGAATGTCCCTCCTTCTGAATTTGTCTATTATCTCATTATTAGAATTAGTTTAGGTGATGTAGTAAATTTCCAAACATGTACTTTAAAATTTCA
Organism: Glaucomys volans; assembly: GCA_020662805.1. NCBI lineage: Eukaryota > Metazoa > Chordata > Mammalia > Rodentia > Sciuridae > Glaucomys > Glaucomys volans. The sequence goes on along the minus strand of JAJEJO010005657.1, from coordinate 150,186 downwards.
CACCTATATGTTATTTCTTGAAGGTGAACAAACATTTGAGGGAAAAAAAGTGGTTCAGGAGCCTCTTTTGAAGGTCACACTGGTTCCCAGATCTATAAGGGTTTGCCATCACGTCGTTTAAAGGAATAATTTTCAATTTGTTTTAGTTCAACTTGCATGGAGCTATCTGCTGGCTATGGGAAATAAAAGTCCTTGTAAATAATAGTCCTCTGCCTCCACAAGCTCAAATCTGGGGTATGAGAAAATCACGGAATTACAACTGATGGCAGACTGATAGGATCTTGGGAAACTATCCCAAGAGAACACGGGAAGGAAAGAATAATTTAATCTGAGAGGATCTGGCAGGGTGCCACACAGAGCTGGGATCTGAAGAGACTTAAATAATGAGTTCACCCTTAAAACACAGGAGCAGTGGCCTGGCGGGGAGAGAGCACAGGTGCTGGGGCTGTGTGCCTGGCGGGGAGAGAGCACAGGTGCTGGGGCTGTGTGCCGTGATAGTGAAGGAGAAGATTGGAAATGACTGGAGAAGGAGGATGGAAGATTTTGAAAGTAATATGATTTCATGCATGTTCATTCTATCTATCGAGGCTTTCTATCTGGGTGTGGGGCATGATATAATTACAGCAAACTTAGAGAGATAGCTGTGTTAGAATGTGTTGGCTGGTGCAAGTTAGACCAGTTGAGGGCAGGAAAAGAATTCAGGTAGGCAGTAGAAAAGTTTGAAGTAACACAATGTAGACCAACAATTGGCTACTAACTGGGGGACACAAAGTGAAATTTTGAAGGATTTATGCATTCAGGTAAAATATGAATTAACATGCCTGTATGTGTAGCTTCTGGCTACATCTAAGACTCCAAGGGAAGCTCTCAGCTACACTTTATGGAGGCCACTAGAAGTAATCACACTGTAATAATCTGTTGCTAAATGCTAATTCTGGATCCTATCCAACCGTTCACCCAGGGACTTCAAGTTCTCAGAAGCAGAGTAATGAGTGATAAGAAACATCAGAGAGAAACAAATTAGATTCCATTTAATGAGCTGAAAAGCTAAGGTTAGAATTGGAGTCTCAACTCAAACACTTCTGGGGCCCGGCAGGTAAGTGAGTAAAATGGTTCAAAATAGGCAAAAGCTAACCATGTAATCATATTGATTCAGACCATTGACCCTGAGCCTTCATATCAGGGAGACAATCAGGACATGGAGCAAACTAGCAAGCACATGTCCTACAAATAGGTAGAGTCTCCCAAGCAGGGGGTGGGATCACATCTTCATCTAAGTGTTGTCCAAAGAGCCAATTTTAAGGGAAACTTGAAATGCAGATTTTAAGTCTCACTTATAAAAGTTGGCAACTGATTTGTTTTAAAGCAAAAGGAATAGAAAAATAAACCAACACGTTCTCAAGGATGAATAGCATACATGTGAAAACAGGACTGAGCCTGCAGGCTGTCTGGATGTGACCTCTGCTTAAGAGGCTGAGGTACAACCACCAGCAGGTTGGATGTTCAGTAGGGTCTAAGGAAAGTCAAGGGAATTTAGAAGGATGTTGGTAGGAGAATGGAAATAAATATACCTGCCTTAGAGTCCAGAGCAACCAGCTGAGGGTACAATCCATCTGGTGACAAATGGAATTTAAATAGAAATTTCTTCTGCTCACTCAATAATAAATATTATAAATATTGCCTTCATTATGTTCTTTACATTGTTACCATTTTCTTATTCTCCTGATGCCCCCATTTGTACAAATTTAGCAGGGATTTGTTTTCTTGAAGAGCAATCTAATTTGGCTGTGGTGTGGGTTTGTTTTGTTACTGACATTTCCTAAAAAAAGCCAAAAGATAGAGAGAGGTGCTCTAGGTAAGTCTGCAGAAGTGATAAATCTGGGGATGAGGTGATGGGAACTGCCTCCCTCCTGAGACTGTCCCTGAGGCCTTTACCTCTAGAATACAGCACTCAGAGCCTGTGTCCTTATTTTTTTCTTTTCTTTTAATTGGTACATTATGGTTACAGATAAAAGTGGAATTCATTGATATGTTCATACATGCACATGACTTAGTTTAATTTCATACTATTCCTCTTTCCCATTCTCTTCTCTCCCTTTGTTACCCTTTCTCTGACTCCACTATCTCCTATTTTCATAACATCTCTTCCCCCTTGTTTTTAACACCTTCATTCTAACTTCCTTACATAGTCAGAATTTGACCTGATTTTCTGTATCTGAAAGCCACAGTCTGTGAGGTAGACTGTATGTGAACTTCCTTAAAAGACTGTCTTTAGGAAGGGTTTCTAGTCTTCTTAAATTTTGGCAAGTTTGATCCTTTTCTACAGTTTTTAAAAAATATTCATGAATTGTTTTTAAAGCTGATTTTTATTATCTCTATTAATTACCACTATAAAAACTCAATCAAGATTTTCTAGCCAGGCGTGGTGGCACACGCCTGTAATCCCAGCACTTGAGAGGCTAAGGCAAGATGATCGCGAGTTCAAAGCCAGCCTCAGCTACTTAGCAAGGCCCTAAGCAACTCAGTGAGAACCTGTCACTAAATAAAATACAAAATAGGGCTGGGGATGTGGCTCAGTGGTGGAGTGCCCCTGGGTTCAATCCCTAGTACCAAAATAAATACATAAAGAAAGAAAGAAGACAGAACTGGTTTGATTTAAAAAAAAAAAAAAAGATTTTCTGTTGAGTTGGGATGATTTTCTAAGATTGATGGGAGGTCACTAAAGGTTTTTAAGCAGGGAAATGACAATATTTGATTTTTGTTTTGAAATGATCACTCTGGCTGCTTTGGTGGGGATTGTAGTGATACCGCCACTTACCGGTGACGAGTTCTGCTTCCTCAGGTGTTGAAGTATAATGCCAGAGAAACACGCCAAAGCAAGCATATTAAGCAGGTTCCATTTAAAAGTAGTAACATAGACTTCTCTTCAGAGGGAGAAGGGGGGCCATGGCTGATGTTCTAGAACCCCCAGAAGTGACCGCACCTACATCTTTTATAGGTTAGGGTCTTCTTGGTTCTGGTTCTTTCCTCCAACCCTTATCTTTCCTTCCTGCCTAGTAGACTAGGCCCTGGTGACATAGCAAAAAGGTGAGATGCAACAGCTGAAAAGCAGAGGGGCAGGCAGAGGGCCAAAGTGATAGCAGGTAGGGGCCCAGCGGACATTAATTACCAACTCCCTGCCTGCAGCTTTTTGGGAGGGGCAGTGAAGCAGGTAACCTTGGTGATCAAAAGGGCTCTGGAGATACTGACATTCCAATCTCCCAGGGGCGTCTCCAACTTCCCAGACTCTGATGACCTCTTCTTCAATTTGAGCAGATTTCCTATTCTAAACTAACTGCCTGTCCCCAATTCTGGCTTTAATAGGAGGGCAAGAATGGATGCAAGAACCCCACATGAAGAGTCCAGGTGAAAGGCTGAGCCAAGTGGTAGCAGTGGATGTGGGGGAAGTGAATGGATTTTAGATAAATTCTGAAGAAAGCTGATGGGATTTGCTGATGGATGGAACTGGAGTTAGTGATGACAGAAATGGAGGACAAAGCCTTAGAATTTTGCTTAAGTGAGTTGGTAAGAGTTTGGCCATGTTTAGGTTTGTGATTCCTATTAGAAATCAAGTTGAGAGGCTGAATTGGCAAGCAGATAGACACAGTTTTGGAGTTGAGTAAGGGATAATGTCATTAAAGATGCAGTTATAAGCAATTGTTATGTAGACAGTTTTTAAAGCAGTGGACCTAGATGGGATGATTAAAAAACATTTAGATAAACAGGAAGGAAACTCAGGCAAAGCTCTGGAGATTCCAATATTGGAAGGCAGAGCTAAGAGTGAGGCAGCAAAGTGCAGAACTGTGACCTCAGCTGTCACAGAAGACTCCAAATTCCCAGCCAAGGCTTATGAAGATCTACTTGGTCTGACCCCTACCTACCTCTCCAACTTTTTCTGACCACTCTTCCTAACACTGACTGCACTCCAGGTGTCTTTCACATTTTTAAAATATGCCAAGCATATTGCTTCCACAGTAAAATTACACCAGTTTCAGAATGTTCTCCCTGCTCTCTTCCCTCATGACTGGGCTCAGCTTTTTGGAGCCTGGCTTAAAAATGTCACCTACTAATATTCCTTTTCTTGACCACCCAGTCTGAAGTCATCTTCCATTCCCTCTCTAGCCCATGACCCTATTTTAAGTACCGAGAGAGCATTTATCCCATCTTTTAAAATTTGCTGTCCATTTCTTACTAGGCAGAGCTCCATGAGCCCTGGCATCTCACCAATCTTGCTCAATGCTGTATCCCTACCTAGACTAGCACCTGGCACTTGCCAGCCTCTTAAATGTGTGAATGAATGAATTCAGTGAAGAGGAATTTTCTTTTTCTAGAAGCCCTGTGCAAAAATTACATACACTACTATTTGTCTACCTAACAAAGAAACTCAGTAGTCTGTTGAGATGGTAATTGTGCTGCATTCCATGAAGAAAATGAAATACTATTTGCTAGCACAGAAGTTAAACACAAATACAAATTCATAGTGCTTTGGATTTGTGTCTTTTAGAAAAAAACAGCATAGCTAGAGGAAAACACTACCAAAAAAATGCCTTTGAAAACAAAAGCCTCTGAGTAATAGCAGACCTGTTCTAAGACTCTGGATGCACAAAATAAGAACACCTGGGATTTATTTGATGGCAATGGTGGTCAGTGGGTCTATAGGTGAGTACAAGTTCATTTAAGGACTAAGACTCAATGTTTAGAAACTTCTTTTTTTCTTCCAAAGTACATGCTTAGTCAAAGGCTGTGATTGTCCTAGAACTGGTGGAATGATGGAGAGCACTTGATTCAGTCTCTACAGAGGACAGAGAGAAGTGGTGACCTGCATGACCTCCTTGTTTTAGGACAGCCAAGTCTGGGCCAGAATGTAAGTCTCTGAGTGATCCCTCATACAATCTAGAGCCCTTTTTTTTATATCAGGTCAGACTCCCTCCCCAGCTCTAACCCTGTGTATAATATCTTGTCAAAAGTCTTCCTCTTTTTTAGGATTGGTGATCTTGGCAATTAAATCCTGTCTAGAAATAATCTGCCAAGCATAAATTGATCAACACAGTAATTCTTTTGCAGTGATGTTCCTAACAGTTCCTCAATTGTCTTTGAGGACTTTTAGCCTGACATGGTAACTTGAGTTCCAAGTTACTATGGGACTCAAGTTTCTATGTACTTCTGTATTCCCTCAGCTTCTCTGGTCCTTTAGCTGATGACCCCCAAATTTATCTCCTGGCCTGACTTTTCACTGAATTTAGACTTAACATCCCACTTTGATGCTTAATGGGCCTGTCACACTTGTGTCAAACACTGAATTTTTGTCTGTTTCATGCATGAAATTTGCCCCAACCATAGATTTCTCCATCTGAATAAACTGCAGCAGTCAGTAGCTTGAGTCAAAAGCCTAAGTTCCAGATGTGATTTCTTTCTTCTCTGAAATTTAATTAATAAAGTCCCACTAACTTTTTTTGTTTTGTTTTGGAATTTAGGTCATAAAATGAGCTACGCAGTCCTCGGTTCATATAAGTACTAAGTGGCTTACTCATTCATGCATTTACTTTTAATGGCAAATGAACACTCTTGAACCCACAACCCAATCTAGAGACAAGAACAACCTATAGTGACGTACATAATTGTTCTTCCCCCTACCTCTGTCTCTCCCACAAACCCAAAGGTACCCTGAACTTTGTTACTACCTCTGTTTCAAGTTTTATCATAAATATCTAAACAGTGTGCGGTTGTAGCAGGTTTTGACCTTCGTGAGAAGCATTATAGTAAATGTAGCTTTCTGGGAGTGGCCTTTTTTGTTCCACCTGTTAAGTTACTGTGCTGCTACTACCTGGAGTTAATTCATTTGTTGCCATACAATAGTTCTTTAGTGAACACACCATATCCTCCTATAGATGGACATCTGGATTTTTTCCCAAAACATTCTTATGTATGTACTCTGGGGCACTTTGTGCAGTTATCTCTTTTGAATATATACCTAAAAGAGTAATTGCTGGTCCACGGGTATACAAATGTTCAACCTCTGAAATGCATGGTTTTTCACAATGAATACAGCAATTCACACTCCCAAAAGCAATAATTGAGTGATTCTATTGGTTGAAATTTTCAAAACTCAATTTTGTTGGGTTTCTTAGTTTTTGCCAATTGAATAAACTTAAATGCGTCATTGTAGTCTCCATGTTTCCCTGATTAACAGAGATAAAAATAATTTTATTGCCATTCGGCTCCTATGTATTTCTAATTCTGTGGAGGACCTGCTTGTCTTGTGCCCATTCTCCTATTGTCTGCTCTATTCTTGTTCATTTGTAGAACACTTCTGTGTATATTCTTGATTCCAATCTACTATTGGTTGTTACAAATACCTCCTCACAGTTGAACGTCTTCTACATCAAAAGTTCTAACATTTAAGGGCACTTAAAACAGTTGATGTGCTAGGTAAAGCACTTGCCTTGTATGTGCAAGGACCTGAGATAATCCCAATACCACAAAAAGCAGATAAATAAAACAGGGTTTTCTCATATATGGTGCGATGGAGAGATCCAATTCCCTATTTTCATTTCTTTTTTGTTGTTTCCATTGCACATTGATCTACTCTGCCTCTGGTCAATATAAAATTTATATTTGTATGAGTCTCCCTTGGGGCTATTTATTTTGGCCATTTTGTCTGTTTCTGCACTAATAACACACTCCAATACTTCAGCCTCATTAAAAGTCCTTCTAGTAGAGTAAGTTCTTGCTCCTTTTTCATTAGTACCTTGCTTACTCCTCTTAACTATGTCAAATAAATTTAAATCAGTTTGTCAAATCTAGAAGAAATGTTAGGATTTAGTTGGAAGATCTATCAAATCTCCATACAGACCAATTTGGAGGGAGCTGACATTTTACATATATACATATTATATATATGAGTATCATTCTAATCCTATATATTATACACACACACACACACACACACACACAATGATAAATATCTTCTCATGACCATAGCATCATTCTAATCTTCCTACTGTGTTTTAGTGAAATTTTATAACTTTACCCAACCAAATCTGGCATATATTTGATTAGATTTATTACCAGGCACTTCAGAATTCTTTTTGCAATTGTTTAGCATCTTATAAAAATTTGCTTTCAAATTTTCTTATTTTTTCTAATTTTTTTGTGGCTGGTATATAAAAGTATAATTCACAATCCTATACTGATCTTATGTTTAGCTACCTTACTAAACTCTCTAATGTCTAATAATTTGATGGAACACCTTTTTTTACTTTCCTATGCAGATAATCACACCATCTGCAGAAAATGATACTTTTACTCTATTCTTTCCAATTATCATAGTTATTTTTCTCATCTTACTTCAGTGTTTAACACTTCCATTACAACATGAAATAAAAAGTGAGGATAATGATCACCCCTCTCTTGTGCATTTTAAAGACAATGCTTCTAGCACTTCCCTCCCCAGGAAGTTTATTGTAGGTTTTTTGTAGATATCCTTAACAAGTTGAAAAGTATTCTTCCACTTTTAGATGACTGGGTTGCTATTAATGGCCACTGATTTATCAAAGGTTTTTATTCAACTACTGATCAAACTTTTTCAACTTTATTATACAAATATGGTGAATGAGATTTTTATCAGTTTTCTAATATATCAGCATTGCATTTCTGGGAAAAATGTCACTTGGTCAGTGTGCTAGATTCAATTTGCTTTTGCATATATATCCATGTTTAAAATGGACCCATAATTTTCCTTTCCCGCATCATCCTTGTTTTACTATCAAGGTTATATAGGTTTTATGTAGAGGAACATCTAACTCTCTGGAAGAATTTATATTAGAATAATTAATTCTTTAAAGTTTAGTAAAAGCATCTGGTCTAGAGTTTTCTTGTGGGCAAAGTTTAAGTGTTTCCTTTAATAGTAATAGCACTGCTCAGGTTTCTGATTTCTTCTTAATCAAAACTTCTTTTTCCTAGGATTTTTTTTCTACTCCGCTTCAATTTTCAAGTTTATTGCCATGTTGTTCATATATGAAAACAAACATTCGATCTTAGATTTATTGGTGTTTTTTTTTTTTGCAGCTATAAATTACAATCACTAATACACCTGCAATTCTTTCCAGTGTGTTCAGCTAAAGAATAAGCAGAAACAGCATAGGTCAGTTAAAAAGAAATCACAGTACTTCTTAGTGTAATTTGCAAAAGGGGAAAAGTCTTGGGCCCTCTTCTTAGAAATAAATATCAAGTAACCATAAAAATATTCAGCCATTTATCAGTTATTCAGGGAGGTTCATGCATGGTCCCACGCAGAGCATCAGAGCTCCTCTTTGAAATATCCCAGCTTTGCCAATGACATCTCTCTTCTCAACTGCATAACTTCCCAAAACATCTGATCAACTAGACAAACAGAGAAGAGAAACATGTAAATTGTAACATCTAAAAATGTAAGATTAGCTGATAATGTGAATTGCAGGCTTCCTAATGATACACCTAATGTCTAAACAGTCTTTCAATATTTCACACAAATTTCTCCACGTACTTATGGGCATTCCAGTTTTATCAATAAAAGTAATGTTCACGTTTTGTCACAAGTATTTGTTAGATACATCAAAGAATGTCACTTTAGCCCCCAAAAGGTATAGACTTCAGTGTCTTGAGTAAATGTCAATTTGTTCCCTAAGAAATGAGCATAATTCAGTGTTCAATTTTTCAAGTTATTATTCAACTTATGGATCTTCTTGCTTTCGTATGCTATATTTTTGCCATTTTAGTCTTCATTAACACTAACGAGAGTGAACTAGGAAAACAAGAGATAATCCAGAAAACTCAGTAACATTCTTTGTAATAATAGGGAAAAGTCTGTGTTTGGCTCAAATTATAAATAAAAATAAATGCAGAGGATTATCTGTAAATTTCAACTCTATATTCTTTTATAATTTCCCACTCTAAGTAGAAAAAAATTTATTCAGTATTTCAAACAATTAAAAGGTCTGTGATCAGATGGGATTGATTTATCAGTGGCTCTCACCCAGGGAAGTTTTGACTCCCAGGGTACATTTGGCAATGTCAGTATACAATTTTCACTGTCACATTTAAGGATTGCTGCTGGAATCTACTAAGTAAAGCCAGGGATAGTGTTAAATATCCTACAATGCACTAACATATACCCTAAAGACAATGAATTATTCAGCTCAAAATGTGAACACAGGCTGAGTATCTTTTATCTGAATGTTTGTGACCAGAAATATTTCCAATTTGGTATAATTCTGGATTTTAGAATATTTATATATACATAAGATATCTTGGGGAAGACACCCAAGTCTAAACTTGAAATTCACTTATATCTTACATACCCCTTATCCATGTAGCCTGAGTTTTTTAGTTTGCCTGTGTTGTGACTGCAACTTAACGCACGAGGTCAGGTGTGGGATTTTCTACCCGTGGCATCATATCTGCCCCAAAGAAGTTCCAAATTGGGGAACATTTCAGATTTTTCAATTGGGATATTCAAGGTGCAGGATCAAGGTTAAGAAACCCTGCCTCAGATTTCGATGCCCTTAATCCTTGTTTAGCACAAGGCACAGATAACAAACAGATTTTAAAATTAAAATTGTAAACTTGTTTACTATAAACCCACAGTCTATGACAAGTACCAAATTTGTGAAGTGCAAGATGACAGAAATCAGAGAAGGTATCACCTTTGCCAGCATAACTCATGTTATTTTCTTCCTATTTTCATAAAGTAAATTATCTTTCAGATTTTCCTATAAATCTTTTAATTTCACAAGGAGAAAAATATGCTGACAATTTAACTTAAATCACCTGTTCTCCATTTTAAATCACATTATCCAGCAGTTATTTAAAAAGATTTCAGGGTTATTAAAGTCACAAAAAGTATTATACAGCTCAAAGACTACTTTAATGTTACATAGACTTTCGAAATTCAACATTAATTAAAGACAGATTTCATTCCTATTCTTCTAGGCATTAAAATTCAGTTATATGGGATTCCAAATAAACACAACCTTTTTTTCAACAAACCAGAGTTTGATAAAGACTAAAGTTTTGTTAACATAGCTAACTTTTCTCCAGAATTGAGATTCACTAGTTTATGTGACTGAAAGATATTTTCAGTGCCTAAAAAATAAATATACAGGAAAACCTCCCACAACTTCAAATGTAAAACTGGCATTGACTTGTCACTAAACTACATGTGCTCAAGAAATACTGTCTGGAAGCTATCAGGCCATATCAGTTTTTATTCTTGATATTTAAGGCACTGGACTAAAAAACCATGAGCAGTCACAGAAGACTGTTTTTAAAATATTAACACACTTGCATGAGATGACTCATCTGGAACATCATGTGCACTTTCTGCTGATTCAGAACATGGCAATCTTTATTCTATTCAGAATTATCTCATGATTGTTTTATTAATTCACACATGAAAGTAGAAAATGCAGGAAAAATTTATTTTTAGTTCCTTCAAGGCTTCCAACAATTGTTTTAAATCTGACCACTTCTAGAGCTTTCTCATTTTAATCTCTTAAGGACTAAATTCAGTAAGCTTTTGTACTCTCCGCACATTTACCTTTGATTGATCACATATCCCTTACAAATTAAAACTGGTCTGGTTTAAAATTCAAGACAGTAAAATGAGGCAAATAAAAGGATTAAATATGATATTTTTAAAAAGACATATCTGTTCCCAAATTATCCACACATTTCATTAGAACTACAAAAGGGATTCAGCATAAATGTAAAACAATATTTTTTTTTAACATTACTCGTCCTACACTTCTTGTTAAATCTTCACATACATACTTACAACAAACTAAGGACACTCACCATCCTGCTGTTTCACAAGTCCCTGCTGAATATATCGAATGTATGTAAAAAAGTTACATACAGAGGTGATCTAGGCCAAAAGAGGAAAAAACATCGTGATGAGTCAATTGTTGTGCATCAAAGTGAACTTTATTAAAACTATGGTTAAGTCACTTACCCTATATCTGCAAAAAGGAGAAATATAATAATAGTTGCTTGAGTCCCCTAGCTTAATTCTGTGCTTACAAGATTTACTCTGGCCAGTGAGAGCACATTTTCTGTAAAATAACAATAAATATCACTTTTTAAAATTAAAAACATTTTGCTCTTACCCTCTGTATAAATTATGTATTCACTCAATAAGAACAGATATTTGAGAACTTACTATGCACCAAACCCTGCTCTGAATGCTGAACTATGGTGAAGAAAAGGGAAAAACTTTGTACCCTTGAGGGGCTTATATTCTAATACATGCTTAATACCATAACACTAACTGCTTCTAGAAACAGAAACTAAATGTTTCTATACAATGTGTCCTATCCTAGAGCAAACTTATAAATAAGTAATCAGTCCTAGGACAGTGCTCAGTTTAAAAAGGACTTCAATTTCTCAAATGAGAAAAACTTAATGATGACTGTTCAAGTCTAAAACCTGATCTTGCTGGGCAGGGTGGCACATGCCAGAAGCTTGGGAGGTTGAGGCAGGAGGACCAAGAGTTCAAAGCCAGCCTCAGCAACTCAGCAAGCCCCTGTCTAAAACCAAATCAAAACCAAAACCCTGTCCTTAACAGCTTGCAGGGTAACTGCTTCCAGATGAAGTACCTTTTTGGGGGGCTTATTTGGTTGGTTGGTTTATATGCATTTAATGTGAAACACAGGGAGAAGTAGAAAGGAATAAGCCACATTATAAACTTACTGAATCTTAACACACAAATAAACAGCACACTGTATTTTATACTAATCCTTTCTATTTGGCATGAGGGTTTCCTGCCTGGGATGAGGCTATAAGCCTCTTGAGGACAGAGACAGTGTCTTATTCATTTTTAAGTGCCTGGCACCAAGCAAGTGCCTGGCACACAGCTGATACTCAGTGATGAGCCACCTGTCACTACTGCTCCCTGAGATGAAGATGACTTATCAAGCTGGACTTGCAGCAGCCTAGTTGTCACCCTAGGAAGATAGGAACTTGGGTGAATACAACTATCACTCTATCAATACAAAAAGTAGCACTGCTTTAAGTAAAATAAAGTGATCAATGACATTTTATATGATATTGTAAATTACATAATAAAGAAAAATGTATTATATAAACATTAAATATCAGCTCTATAAGAAACAATACGAATGTGGTTCCATAGTAAGAAAACACCTAAGGAATTTGTTATATGGAACAGGATAATTTTGGAGGTGGCCATGCACATCACAAACCATGTCTGATCTTTTTAAAGAGATTTTGTCTCAAAGTTCCTTTATTAGCAAATTGTTGCAATGACTTAACTATTAAAAAGTATTAATTACTAGCTTGGGGAGAATAAAAGGTCAATGAATTTAAGATTGAGTGTTAGAAGTCCTTGGAACTTCCAAAATTATAATTTACCCAACAAGAAAAAGTAGCATCAAGCTGATAAAAACAATTTACATACTATTCTTCTGGGAACAGATATATACTTGTTTTTCTACTATCTTGTCTAATTTTGAAAGGACTCTGCTAAAGTGGATTTAACTATCAATTATAAAACAATAAAACACTGTTTCTTAAATGATCTCACTCCAAAGTCATTTGTAAATTAGTCACAGTCAATTTATTATTATTTGAGTCAGGCCTCAATGCTAAGTCTTCTGACTCTACTCCAGTGATTATTTTTTAGCATGCTATATCACCTTGGTGTCTCTTTATAGCTCTAGTGCCAACATTTCAAATCCTTGCTTGTCAATTTCACATGAAGGTGTCAACATGTCTAAATCTTAACCCATAATCATCCGCCACAAGCTAGAGCCTTTCTTATTTCCAAAAGTACTTCAAATAATTTTTCCAGTCATTTCTAACTCCTTTCTCTTTTACCTAGCCCCCTACCCCCAATTTAAGTTTTCTTTCTGAAGATTTTTACATAACTCCTTTCTTTTCCATAACTCAACATTTGTTACCTTGTTTCTAGGCCTTCAGTCATACCAACTCTTCTTTATCCAAAATTTACCCATGCTTAAAAAAAAAAAAATTAAAAACAGATCAAATCTCCCTCCCTTCAAGAGTCCTTGATCACATTTGGAATGATCTTGCCTTCCTCAAAATTCCTATAGCACCATGATATTCATTTAGTCATTATCTTCACAACGAGACCATAAGAATCTTGACAAAGGCCACACTTTATATTTCATTTTAAAAAGACAAGATCCCAGGTGTGGTAGCACACACCTGTAATCCCAGAGGCTCAGGAGGCTGAGGCAGGAGAATCACAAGTTCAAAAGCCAGCCTTGGCAACTTACTTGGCAAGCAACCTAAGCAACTTAGCAAGACCCTGTCTCAAAAAATTAAAACAGGCTAGGGATGTGGTTCAGTGGTTAAGTGCCCATGGGTTCAATCCATGGTACCAATAAATAAATAAACAAACGGAAAAGGGCTGGTGTTGAAGCACAGTGGTAGAGCACTTGCCTAGCACATGTGAGGCACTGGGTTTCGATCCTCAGCACCACATAAAAATAATAAAATAAAGGTACTGTGTCCATGAACAACTAAAAAAAAATTTAAAAAATAAATAAAAAGACAACATCTTCCTTCAGTTTTTCCATATGACAAGCACTCTAAACTCCTTGGCTTCTGGCCTCAAACCCACAAGTACAGTATCCTTAAACAGGTAAACTGTTCTCTCACCTGTATAATTGTTTTACTGAAATACTATAAATTCATTTTTACTAATACCTCTATTTGTCATCATTCGATGATATATGCAAATGTACAGTATGTGGTGATATACCATATATCACAGACACAATATTTAAATTCTACAACAAAACTATTATATGCTGTATTTAAAATAAGGTATGACACAGAGCTTCAAAGTATAAATACTGCTATCAAAAAAACTGATTCTTCATTTGGGGGATTGAAGGACAAAGATAAAAAATACTTCAGTGTTTATAGAATTTAAGAATGTAGGGCTGGGGTTGTGGCTCAGTGGTAGAGCACTTGCTAAGCATGTGTGAGGCACTGGGTTCAATTCTCAGCACTGCATATAAGTAAATTAATTAAATAAAGGTAAAAAAAATTTTTAAACAATGTAAATCCTTTCCTATGATTCAGGGGTCACTGTGCTAGAGGAATGTCACAGGACGAGTTTGACACAGGACAGACTCTGGTGAGATGTGTGGCTCACAAAGCAAACACGTGAGTAGGTAGCCTCCACAAACAGCCACTTGAGTACCATCATTCTATAAACTTGCTGAGAATGTATGCACATCATGAGAAATGGAAGAAGAGAACTTTTATAACAAATTTTAACAGATTATTAATCTCAACTAGTCTTTTCATCTTCTGGCTTCACAATAATCCTGATGAGAGTCAATTATTACTTTCTATGAACTCTGTTAGGCTTTCTAGTCTCCCATATTGACCTGCTTCTTGAACACTAACTAAGCAACTTCCTCAAAAGATTTCCAAGTCATTTTTAAAACATAAAACAAGGTACAATTATATGCTGGTTTTAGGCAAAACCTTTACCTTTACCTAAAACCGGCAGAATCTAAAAATGGGTCTAAATTTTTCGTACTCCTGGGATTGGGTGGAATAAGGCAGTCTTACCTCTGATCCCAAATACCAGGCTGGGATGGTAGCTCAGTGCTAGAGTGCATGCCTACCAAGTACAAGGCCCTGGGTTCAATCCCCAACACCACAAAATATACACGCACACATATATAAATCCCAAATACCTCTCACATATGAAAGACAGAACTGATTATTTACAAAAGTGAGACACTTTATATCAGCAATATGCAAGGTGAGGACTAATCCAGTCTCTTTGGCACCCTGTTTTCATTCTTAATAAGGCCTGGTCTAATTCAGTATCCTCCCAAACTATTTTTATGGCAACCCTCAGAAATATTTCACACAGACACCCAGTGTACACAGCTATACACAAGTATGACAAACAAAAATCTGCCTACAATCCACGGAATGGGTTACAACATGGGGTTAAAAAAACAAAAACCATGTTTCTCACCTTTCATCTACCTGGATCCCTATCATACATGTATATTTTTGTAATTAAAAAGGCTTTCTTTTGATGCTAAATTTGCAATGCTATCTCCCCCACACTGTCTGAGAATCTGTCTTTGGGTTATATAGACTAAAGAGAAACTTCAGGAGACACGTAACTACAATTAAAACTAAAAAACTAAACAAACGCTCACATACAAAATTTCAAAAATTCATTATTTTTTGTAAGTTACAGATGTGAAAACCTACTTTGGTCCTCCACACTCGACTGCAGAAGCTTTCACAAATCGAATAGGTTGTAATCCCACTGGTTCAATGCTTAGAGTATTGTTTTCCACAGCCTCCAGTACAGCTGAAGCCAACTTAAAAAAAATAAAAGTATTAGATGCTAAGCTGGCAGAAAAGCACCAAAACTATATTCTACGGCTAACTAATTTTATAAATTAATCTTTCCCCAAGTTTCACTAACTTGGCCTTACCTAACAAAAAGGAAAAAAAAAATCACATATTCTTGATTTAACTTCTTTTATAATTCAGAGACTTTAGGCAATTTAGTTGTAGTGAAGTAACTTTTTTCATTATCTAAGATATTAATTCCAGTCTCTGTCTACTTCTTACCCACCACAATTAACCTCCACTGTAAATGGACTTCAGAATGAACATCCTAATGCTTTATTCTGCTAAACTTTGTACATGTCATTTATAACACAGCAATATATACTAATTACAGACATAGATTTTATCAATTTATATTTAGATGCATAAAAGACTACAAAAAGTAATTATCAAATATTAAGTATCCAGATGGACAGGGAAACAACTGATTAGTAGGGAAGAAAGGCAAACTTCTGGGGGCTGAGATTGGAGCTCAGTGGCATAGCATCTTGGACAACCTAAACAGAGCCTGGTCCAATCCCCACCACCACCAAAGTAAAAAAAGAAAAAGGGCAAGCTTCTTCAGCCTAGCAAGATAACTAATACTGAATGGCCTACCTGGGAAACCAGTTACAGAGCCATAATAAACAATACATATTCAAAACGAAAATGTTACAATGTTCATATTAAGTTCTCCTTAAAAGTAATGTTGTAACTAAATCCTCAAAAGACTTAATATAAGACTCTTAGGATTAAAATTCTTAAATATTAATTGATAGAATATCTGGAGACAAGCTTCACAAATGGAAGAACAAAAGGAAATTATGACTTTACATTTGTATAGTGCCTTGTATTTTAAAGAAGTTTTTGTAAATAATCTATTTTAGTTCTTCCTCTTAATTCTGTGGCACAGGCAAAGAAGGCATTATTTTCCCTGTTTCAAAGATGCAGGGGGCTGAGGTTGTGACTCAATGGTAGAGCACTCGCCTAGCATGTGTGAGGCACTGGGTTCACATTTCTCAGCACCACATATAAATAAATAACTAAAGGTATTATGTCCATCTACAATTAAAAAAATATTTTTTAAAAAATGCAGAAAGTAGCTGGGTGCAGTGGCGCATGTCTGTGATTCCAATAGCTTGTGAGGCTGAGGCAGAAGGATGGAGAGTTCAAAGTCAGCCTCAGCAACAGCGAGGTGCTAAGCAACTCAGTGAGACCCTGTCTTACATAAAATACAAAAAAGGGTTGGGAATGTGACTCTGTGGTTGAGTGCCCCTGGGTTCAATCTCCATTAACTCCCCAAAATAAAAAATAAATAAATAAAGATGCAGAAAGTAAACATGGATTTTTATCACATACAAAACCTTTAACAGAGTACATAGAGAACTTTCCTTACACTGAACCTGAGACTACCAATCAAGAAATGAGCTCTCCTCCCTATGTATGTTTACACTTCACTTCAATACAACACATCTCAGTATGAACGATCCTCTGGTTGAAGAAGGAAAGATGTTCAGTAACTGAATGCCAACAACTATGATCCTAACGTGGAATGGAGGAAATGGCAAAACATGACATTTTATAATAACTTACTAAGAAATACTAAAATATGTAACATGACTTAGTAAAAAGAACAGAAACAACTTTAATGCATTCCTACAAAAAAGAAAAAAAATTACCTCACTTTTTGAGAATGTTAAACATGGAAAGATATCTTCCTGATAGATTTTGTCTAAGAAAGGACATGTTCTGTCCATTGTGGGCTCATCCTTCCAAGATCTGAATTCGTTATACAGAGATAAATCAGCCTAACAAACCAAAAGAAAGCACAAAACAACTTTTTAAAAAGAACATAAAACCATTTTATAAAACCAAAATCTAATTTAAACATTACTGAAAAGGAAATATTCATTTAAAATAATGAGCTGCACTATTTCTGATTCGTTTTAAAACATGGTAGCAATTTTTCTTTAAGGAAAAAAAAAATGACTCCAAAATGACTGACTGACCCTTTTTAATGTATCCACTATGGTATCCAATGATTCTACCTTTATCCTCAACTCTGGTCCCCCAAATTAATGTTGGATCTGTTCTTAAGATACAGGTGCACAAAGTCCTGCATGTAAAAACCGCTGTCTTTTCTGAAAACAATCAAAAAGGGGAGCTAAGTTAATGAAGTAAACTACTCAAACTGAGTCTAAATTGTGAAACCGAGTAAGGGGTCAAAAAGGACACTAATTGTTCTGCTATTACCTGAAGACATTTCTAGAAGAATTGCCAAAATGTTCATTGTATTAGCAAAAAGACAAAAAGCACACATATAACCTACTAAATTGAATATCTTAAAATATAATGTTTATTTAGATAATTCTGACATATCAACATCCAGTAACTACCATATAAATTATTGAGAATAATCCATTCTGGAACTCATCTTCCTAATCACTCCTCCAGTTATTCCTCTTTTTTCCCTTCTCCCTATAATAAAACTTCCCTAAGTACTCTTCCCTGCAGATCTTATTTCCCCTGCCTACCTAGTTCAACGCCATCTGCTGGAACACAAAGCTACACACACACCAGACACCCAACAGAAGTGTCTGCCCGTTCTCTTACAGTCCTAAGCCACTCATCTTGAGATGCACTTAATACCCTCCATCTGACACGTGGATAGCTATGGCTAGCTTCTAGATAGCTTAATCAGAGGTGAAGCTGGTCTACCTAAAAGTAACAAAAGGCTGAGTGTATCCAAGTTTTCTTACAGACTTTCTTTTAAGAAGTATATCAATATGAATTTGTTCATTCCAATTCATAAATTCCTTGAATCAAAGCTAAAGAATACTAGATTAATACTTGATATTTTCAAATTCATTTTCTTTGTAAGTTTATTGAAAAAATAAATATAAACCTCAAGGCAGAGATGGTATTCTAAGCAAAGATTCTTGTGTAAAGGCAATAACTTAAATCATTTCTTAAAAGCTGACTCTTGCAACAACTACAGTAAGCATTTTATAAATATTTAGTCACAGTGCTGGGTGAGACAGCTATTACAATCCCCATTTTACAGATAAGGAAGTTAGTACTTAAATACAGTAACTTGCCCAAGGCTATACAGCAAGAAAGGAGTAAAGTCTACACTCAAATCTATGTGTGTGATCCTAAAGTTTGCCTTGTTGTATGTGTCTTTCTGCATGCAAAAATGAGTTTTAAATGCTTTCAGAAGATAGGTTGCTAATAACATTACTGCATGTCCCATCAGGTTTTCTACAGAATCACAGACATATTTTAGTTTCTTCCAGATAGTCACATCTGGTTCTAAGAGTTGCATTAGGTCAAAATTTTGTGTTTCTTTGTCTACTAAAACTTTTTGACATTTTTCACAAAACATCAGAAAATAAGATATACCTGGAAAGCAAAAAGCTATTCTTTTGAAATTATATGCTGCCTATTCTTATTTCAAGGAATTTCAAAAACCAAAAACAAACCTCTAAAATATTCCATGAGAAAACATCTAAATGTTGGTAGTACAAACAACCAGGGAAAAGAACAAAATCACACATATGAGAAAATGTAGCAAAAATGCAAGTGGTAACAAGCAATTAAAAATGCTATTTAGGGGGCTGGGGATATAGCTCAGTTGGTAAAGTGCTTGCCTTGCAAGCACAAGGGCCTGGGTTCAATTCCCAGCACTGCAAAAAAAAAAAAAAAAAAAAAAAAAAAAAAGCTATTTAAATTCAAAGAAATCAGAATTAAAGTTATGACTAAAAATGTTTGCTATTTCAAAGAAAGCAATGTAAATTTTGGATTTTGTTACATCCAAATTTGACCAAGTATTTCTAATTTTCATTAATAACTAAACAAAATGCAATAATTTAATTAAGATAGCTTACCACTTTGGTTATTCAATTTAATAAATTTCTGGCTTCCATGAAAAAATTTAACTGAAAAATCATAAATACCTTCTTCATGAATATGATGGACTTGAATTCAACATTGTAAAATACAGCTCTTAGGAAAAAATAGGGAAATGGTGCTCCATGAATTATTGTTGAATCCCTTGGAAATGCTTTGCCATCATGTGCAATGATAAATTAAAAATATTATATAACAAAATTTTTACTCTTCAAGTACTCAAAATATTAGCAGATTAACTCAGTTATCTTTATAGCATGTCTTCTAGAATGATAAGGCTGCCATTATTTCTATTTTTTGTTGCTTAAGTATCTAAATTACCTCTAGGACTCCCTTAACAATAAAAAAATTTTGCTTCTATCAGAATTAAATAAAAGCAATACACTGATCTTTAAGAAAATCACCTTAAGGCTAGGTATGAAGGTCAGTGGTAGGGCATTTGCCCAGCATGCACCAAGCCCTGGGTCCAATCCCCAACATCACAAAAACAAACAAACAAACAACAACAACAACAACAACAAAAAATCCCTTATTTTATTTTCATGTGTTTCTTATATTTATAATTTATGAGAGTACTCTAGCAATATATTTTGACTAACTAGGTTACTAAAGTCACCCACTCTCCTTTATACAACACATGACAATTTGTTCCCTAAAGGAAAAATTGAGATTAAGAAACTTACCAAGTTTCCAGCAGGTACTCCAAGGTCAGTCAGGTAGAAAATGGAAGTGAAGAATCCCTGAAAGCAGCCAGCTCTAGATAAAGCCTCCCCCATCTTAATATTGCATATTTTGTACTAAAAATTTTGCTGGCAAAAATCATAACTGACCTCAGTGATGAGAATTAACAAGTATCAATAGAGTCAGAGGGGACAGTCCTTGACCAGTTACCTCTTTGCAGTCTTTTACAATTGGCTGTATCACACTGAGGTCCTGATGACTGCCACCCATAGCACTGCTTGTACTTTTATTTCTTGTATGCCCCTTTTTAAAAGGTGTCTTTCCACCTGGCAGAGGCTCTTGTGTGGGTGATGTTGGAGAGCTGGACAACACGAGTGTCTTCAGCGCAGCTACTTCAGCTTGAAGTACATCAATCTTGAAGAGAAACCAACAGTCATACACACTGAATATGTTTTATGACATATGTAGCTAAATGCTAGCAATCTGGTCAAGACACTTTTAAAGATGGACAATAATTTCTATTTCCTGTGGAGTAATAAAATGAAAGTATATCCAAGTTTTTTGATGCTAGCACAAGGTTTGGATTCAATTACCAGTCAACACCAAAATGATCAAAAATAAAATATTTCACATATATAAACTTTTGAAATCTTAAATTTAGTAACTCATGATTAGTTATAGTTCACTACTGAATAGTAAATTCAACTAACATTTATGTGGCTTTTCAGTAAGTTAAAAAAATAAATGTCAACTTCAAAATGTAATTTACAAAGCTTTAAATCATTTGGTTCTAATATAAACGGACACCAATGTCACTATCAATTATATCTACATAACAGCTATTTTCTTTTTTTTTTTTGTAGTTTTCAAATCTAAAATAAGCACTACTTTTACAACCAGAACAAAATCCAATAGGCACTGAAGTATCCTTAAAACAATTACTACTAATCTCTTTAAATTTCATTCTATTAAAAGCAATAAAAACTTACTTTCCCTTGTGCTTCTTTCAGCTGTTTTTCTGCTGCTGCCTGCTTGACATTTGCTTCTCTCACCATTTTGTGAGCTTCCTGGAAAAATTAATATCTCAAATTTTGGAAACAACACATTTAGTATTTGTTTTCAAAAGTCAGTCACTGAGCATCTATAATTGAAGCAACAGCACACTGCCAAAATTTACCCTGAAACTAAGAATTCAATGTCACCTACAGAAACAGCAGTTACATGAGACAAACTATTAAGAATTATGAATAGGTATGTTCCATTTAGTACCTATTACCACTGAGGCAGCCAAATTAATCATTCTGATTAATGTTGGCATAAAGATTGTGACTCTGATGAAAGAAAAGACAATGGCCCACAGGTCTAAGCCAACTCCCTTGTAGTTAGGTATTTATAATTTGATCATGATATGTATGTGCATGTGTGTGTGCATATATATATACGCATATATGTATATATATTCATATTATGAGTCACAGCAAAGATAAAGAGAAGGGACAAAAATATTAATACATCAATCATGTTGTAGTTTACAGGGATGACAACTGAGAAGCTTCAGAGCTTCCAATAAAAATATTCACAAAATGGTATTAAGAGAAAATTTTGTACAGAGCAATCTAAAAAGGTAAAATCAGAATTTACCCTTTAATAAGGTCTTAACTTTTCAGAATCACAGATATGTAACTGGGTATTTAATTCCTTTTTACTCATACAGTATTTATTTATGGAGCATTTATTCATGACATCTCTTTGTGAGGGGCCATTCCAGTGCTAATAATATATTAGGAAGAGAGACAAAGTCCCTGATTTTAAAGAGCTACATTCTGATTACATTCTAATAATCAAACATCAGGGCAAGAATTCTGGATTTTATTCTAAGTGTAAAAGGAAGCCTTCCTTTTTCCTTTTAAGGAAGAGATGTGATATGATCTCATTTTTTAAAAAAAAATTATAATGCTGTACGGAATAATCCCCAGGATTAAGGAAAATTAGAAAAATATGGGATTATATAGTTCCCTACAATAAAAGAATTTATATTTCACAGTTTCTACTAATACTTTCTCTAAAGGAAAGACAAATTTAGTAAATAATATAGTTTGGTAATTGCACCTTACTAGGTCTGTCAACTGCTCAGTGATAGAGTGAAAGTTCCAGATCACAGACAATGGTGATCCTATCTGTTCATTTGCTCTTCCGGTACTGTAATGAGTGTGGTTTGTGGTTTGTGTGTGTCTATGAACTCACAGATCACATTAGTTAGAATCTTCACTATCAATGATTTACAATGAAATGAAATTAACCAAAAAAAAATTCCATGCACCATTACTCTGGTTTCTTGGCAAAGTTCTTAAGAACTAACAATTTAATGAGTCAAACATTTTCTTTTTTAAAAATAATTGTTTCAGATTTGTCAAAAATTTCCAGGATAAGAAGCTGTGAACTGAAGACTATCTGGCAGATATTTTCAAAATAATAAGCATATCTAATCTGATCTTTCAAGAAAAGTGACATTTAGCTATAAACGCAAAAGTAACCCATACTATGGAGAAAAAATGTATTTAAATGTTTGGAAATGGCCTCTACTTTCAATAATAGTGGACTATACAATTTGGACCAATCCTCCAATATAGAACAATAAGCAAAGCTGACAAGGTTTTGGTGTTTATTTTTGTTTTCAATGTGTCTGAAAAAAAACTGAACAATTAGAGCTCTAGACCAGGAAAAGTAAACACAAAAAAGTGAGGTGGAATTTGAGGTGACCTTTCCACTAGAGACAAATGATACTGAAAGATACACCTACACATAAGTGGGGTCCCAAAAGGAAAGAAGAATTAGGCTGAGACAAAAGCAGTAACTAAAGAGATAATGCATAAAATTTTGCAAATCAACAAAAGACATCAAAAGGCAAATTTTTCAAAAGTTTAATTTTTTTATCACTTTGTCCTTCGGAAGCTCAAAGTGATACAAAAATCATCTATACCAGGAGTCAGTAAACTTTTTATGTAAGGGTCAAACAGTATTGGTTTTGAGGGCCACACACAGTTTCAGTTGCAACTATTCAATTTTTTTTTTGCAGTGTGAAAGCAGCTGTGGGTAATATGTAAACAAATAAATGTGCCTATCTCAATAACAATTCGTGAACAATGGAAGTTGAATTTCATATAACTTCCTTTTTCAAAAATGCCACCCACCTTGCATAAGTTGCCTTTTAAGGAGTATGGCTGTACTGGCGGCTACCTTACCAAATTTCAAAAATACAACAGTCTATTACCAGGCTACACATTAGATCTTAAAAATTTATTCATTCTACATAACTGAAATTTTGTACCATTTGACCAACATCTCCCATTTCCCCAATCCTTAACCCCTGACAACCACCAATCTACTCTGCTTATGAGTTCAACTACTTCAGATCTCATATAGTAAGTGGAGACTGCAATATTTTCCAGTGTCTGGCCCTCCTTGTGTCCTCTAGGTTCATCCATGTTGTCTCAAATGGCAGGATTTCCTTTTTAAGGCTGAATTACATTCCAATATATATACAAACATCAGATTTTATTTTCATATCTTCACTACTGAGACTATTGCTGCAATGAACATGGAAGTACAGACATCAAAATACTAATTTTACTTCCTTTGGATATACGCTTAGAAGTGGGATTGTTGGTAATTTTTAGTTTTTCTGAGGAACCCCCATACTGTTTTATATAATGGCTGTCCTAATTTACATACCTACTGTTATGATTTGAATATGAAGTATCCCCCAGAAGTTCATGTGTGAAACAATGCAGGAGTGTTCAGAAGTAAAATGATTACACTATGAGAGTTGTAACCTCATTCACGGTTAATCATGAATGGATTAATGGGTGTTAACTGTAGTTACACAGGACACAGCTAAAGAAAGTAGGTCACTGGCAGCATGCCCTTAGAGATTATATTATCCCCTGCTCCTTATACTCATTCTCTTTCTTTGCTTCCTGCCTGTGATGAACTGAGTAGCTTTCCTCTGCTATGCCCTTCTGCCATCATGTTTTGCCTCGCATTGAGCCCAGAGGTATGGCGTTGGCCAACCATGAAATGAACCGCTGAACCCATGAGCCAAAGTAAGTTTTTCCTCATCTTGTTGGAGTTTTGATCACAGTGACACAAAACTGACTAAAATAAGAAATTGGTTCTAGGAGTGGGGCCATTGCTGTGACTAACCTGACCACATAGTTCATAAATATTTGGAACTGATTTTCAGGGGGATTTGGGAAAAGTTTGGAGATGCAGTATGGAGAAGCCTTAGAATGTCGTAGGCAGAACTTAATGGGTGAGTCTGATGGAATCTCAGAAGACCAGCATGTTTGTAGGACTGCTGATGGTAAAACTTGGCTCAAGTTTCAGAAGGGAAAGAAGACTCTATTAAAATTGGAATAGAGGTCATTTTTGTTACATCTGGCAAAGAAGTTGTCTACATTTTGCCCATATCCTGAGATTAGCATGAGGCTGAATGCAAAGGCTCAATGGATCAATTAATCTGAGAGTGGAAATTTCAAGGCAACAAAGCATTCAGGCAGTGGCATGGACATGGCTGATGTCTTTTAGCCAAGTTTACTGTCATCACTAGCAGCAGAAAGCAAAGTAGAAAGATTTGAAAAACTTGCAGTTTGGCCAGAAAAGTGTAAAACTGGGACCAAGGAAGGTTGTGGTTGTTGAAAAATTTATAGCTACTGAAAAAATGCTAAATACTTTACACAAACAATAGGAAAGATAGCTTGAAGGTACATTGGGAATTGGCAAGGTCACACCCATCACAGGCTCAAGGGTGTAAAAATAAAAATTCCTTTGAGACCAGACCATGGGAGCACCCTGCCTGTACAGGGGGGCCTAAGAAGTTGTTTCTCCATGCTCAGCCACTCAGAAGTCACTGTAGCCAGGGTCCCAGGAAGCTTGGCTACTGCTTAACATGGCAGCAAACCTTGGTGTCATCCATGTGGTACGATTCTGCATGAATGCAGAATGATAAAGTTAGGGGGTCATGGAGGCTTCCACCAAAATGTCAAAGGTAGCCCTGGGAGGCCAAACAAAGTCTCAGCAGGGCTGGAATCTCCAAAGGCAGTCCTGAGACAGCAATGTGTTAAGATGTGAGAAGAAAGCCAAAGCTGCAGAAACAAGCCAAGAGAAAGGCCATGTGAGCTGCCACCAGCAATGCAGTCAGGACAGAACTATACAAGCCCTTTAGAGAAAACATCATGATGCTGTGTTGCCCAAGATGCTGGACACAGAGCTACAGGACTTGTTTGCCCGTGTGGACTTTGTTCTTGCTTTGGTTCTTTCCATGTCCCTACTTCTCGCTTTTGGAACAGAAATACTCAGTTTGTGCCCTCATATACTGGATATATGCAACCTGCTTTGGATCTTTACAGAGATTCACAGATAAGCATTTGCCTTGAATCTCAAAGATGAGATTTTGGATTGGTACAGCTGACTACCCAGAAGTCAACAAAATAAAAAAAGGCAACATAGCAGACTATGGAGACTCTTGGAAATGAATTAAATATATTTTGCACTGTGAAATAGGCATGAGCTTTTGGGGGCCAGGGGCAGAATTAATGGTGTGAAATGAGGTGTTCCTCCAGAAGTTCATGTGTGAGACAATGTACTAATGTTCAGAGGCAAAACTGTTTAAGAGTACAAGATTTGTAAACATATCAGTAGATTAATCCATTTATGGACTAATAATTTGAAAGGATTAATGGGTGGTTACTATAGGCAGGTAGGGTGTGGCTAGAGGAAGGAGATCAGTGGGGATATGCCCTTGGGAATTATATTATCCCTGGCTCCTTTGGAGCTCACTCGCTCCCACCACCCCATCCCATTTCCTGGCTGTAATGAACTAAGCAGCTTTCCTTTGCCACACTCTTCCACCATGATGTTCTGCATCATAATGGGGTTTATGTTTTGTCCCTGGTGAGCACAACTCTCTCTCCGCTTCATGGTTGTCTCATGTCCTAAGTTGCTTCCCTCTGCCACATCCTTCTGCCATGATGTCCTGTCTCACCTCAGGTCCAGAGCTGTGGAGTTGGCTGACCATGGACTGAACCTCTGAATCCATGAGTCAAAATAAACTTTTCCTTCTCTTCGTTGTCTTTGTCTGGTCTCTTGGTCACAGCGACACAAAACTAAAACACCTATCAACAGTGCACAAAGGTTCTTTTTCTCTATATCCTTGCCAACATCTTTTATATTTTGGATATATATCATTTGGGTTTTGATTTGCACTTACCTGATGGTAAGAGATGCTGAGCACCTTTTAATATACCTGTTGGCTATCTGTATATCTTTTAAGGAATAATATCTATGCAGGTCCTTAACCTATTTTTCAATTGTGGCTTTTGTGGGGGGGAGATGGGTTTTTATGGGGGGAGGGCTGTTCAGTGCCTTGTAAATGAACTCCTTACCAGATATATGGTTTGCAAATATTTTCTCCCACCTAGCAGGCTGCCTTTTCATTTTGTTCAGTTTGCTATGCAGAAGCTTTTTAGTTTGATGCAATTCTACTTGTCTATTTTGCTTTTGTTGCCTGTGCTTCTGATGTAGTAGTGTTATGGTTTCAAGTCTTCCTTATCCAATTTGAGTTTATTTTGTTGTTGTTGTTATTGTTGCTTATGACATGAGATAAAGATCCAACTTCATTCATCTGCACATGGATATCCAGTTTCCCCAGCGCTATTTATTGAAGACAATATTCTTTCTCCACTGGGTATATATATATATACATATATATATATAAGAATACTTCACATAAATACACAAGCTTATTTTGGTGTATCAGGAGTATTTACCTATAGCTGTTTCTCTTGGTGTCTTTGCTGACTTGGTTATCAGTGTGATGCTGGCCTCATAAAATGAGTTTGGAAGGTTCTCTCTTCAAGAGTTAAAGAAAGATTCATACTTTCTTTTAATTGTTTGGTAGTATTCACCTGTAAAGTCATCTGGTCCTGAGTTTTTCTTTGTTAAATTTTGATTACTGATTCAACCTTAATTGTCTGTTCAGACTTTCTATGTTTTCTTGATTCCTTTTTGATACATTATATGTTTCCAGGAATTTATCCATTTCCTCTAGATTATTTGATTTATTGGCATACAGTTGTTGATAGAACCTTTTATTTCTAAGGCATCTGTTGCAATGTCCCCTTTCATTTCTGTTTTAGAAGATTCTTCTATTTTTATTCCAGCTAAAGGTTTACTTTTATTTTTTCAAAAAACAACTCTGTTCTGTTATTATTTTCCTAATCTCATTTTCTATTCTAATTTGTATTTCCTTCCTTCTGCTAACTTTGGGCTTAGTATGCTTTTCTTTTTCTAATTCATTGGGGTAAGAGATTGAATTCTTTTTTAATGTAGGCATTTATTGCTATAAAATTCTCTAGTACTACTTCTGTTGTTTCTCATTAGTGTTGGTATGTTGTGTCCTCCTTTTTGTTTGTCTCACGATATTTTTCAAATTCCATTTTGATCCCATGGGTGTTCAAAAATGTGTTCAGTTTCCATATATTTGTGAACTGTCCTGTTTCTTGCTGTTATTGGTTTCTAGTATAATTCCATTGTGACTAGAAAAGATTCTTAGAATGATTTTTCTCCTTTTAATTTACAACTGATTTTATGATCTAACATGAACAATCCTAGAGAATCTTTCATGTATATCCGAGAAGAATTAGCATTATTTTGTCATGTGGAAAGTTCTATACGTGTCTGTTACATCCATCTGGTCAAGTGTTGTTCAGTTCTGCTGTTTTCCTTTTTGATTTTGTCTAAATGAAATATCCATTTAAAGAGTGGGGTATTAAAGTCCCTTACTATTACTTTGCAGCTATTTTGCTTTTCAGATCTTTTGATGTTTACTTTACATATCTAGGTGCTTTGTTGTTGAGTACATATAATTATCTTTCTGCCAAAACAAATCTTTTGTCATCATATAATGACCTTGTCTCTTATGACTGTTTTGACTGAACGGCTACTATATCCAACTGAAGTACAGTTACTTCTGCTCTTTTGCCACTTTTACAGAAATATTTCTCCACTCTTTCACTTTTGGACTCCATGTATCCTTAAATCTAAGGTGAGTATAGATAGTATGTAATTGGGGTTTTGTTTTTTATGCATTCAACCACTCTATGTCTTCTGATTGGAGAGTTTAGTTCATTTACATTTAAAATAATTATTCAGTTATTGTAAGGTAAGGGTTTACTCCTGCCATTTTGTCAAATTTTTTTGTCTGCATTGTAGTTTTCTTTTTCCTCTTTTTTGTTGTCATTTGGTGTGATCTGATGATATTTTGTGGCCACAGACTTTTAGATTCTTTTCTTTTTGTCTTTTGTGATTCTAAATTTTTTGTTTAAGTTATTTTTGTTGTTGTCGTTGTTACCACAGGGCTTACAATGAACATTTTCCACGTATAGCACTGTCTTAACAACTTCAATCACATGCAAACACTCTAATTTGCACACCCTATAAACACTTTACTTAATTAATCTCAGATTTTCCTTCCTATATGTTTCCATTAACAAATTTCCATTGTTACTACACTTGTCTCCTAATCTACATAACAGTATTAAAATTTTCAAGATGCAAAATGTTACATTTTCCTCCAATCATTTAAAAACATAAAACCCATTATTAGCACACAAGTTAGACAAAAGGAAATGTCTGGTGCTCTTATCCTAAGGCTCTTATCTGCAGACTTCTGATCTAAACCTTTATATTTATATATATATAAAAATTGTGAAAACAGATTTTTTTATTCTACCTGGTCAGTATTCATTCAAATAAAGGAGGTGGCAGGGTTGTTGTTGTTGTTAAAATAATGTTAAAATACAACATCTAATTAATATGCAAAAATAATTTGTTAGGAGCAGTGGCACACACCTGTAATCCCAGCAACTCGGAAGGTTAAGACCTCAGGAACTTACAGATGCCCTAAACCACTTAGTGAGACTCTATCTCAAAAAAAAGGAAAAGAAAAAAGAAAAAAAGGCTAGGAACGTGGCTCAGGGGTAAAATACCTCTGGGTTCAATCCCCAATACTAAAAAAAGAAAAAAATCACATTATGTACATCAGTAAACATACCACAAGGAATTTCAAGTTTGCTAAGTGTGTGTGGAAAGCATCCATCAAAGATGGATAAGGAATGAGCAAGGGGGGGATCAGTGGGGTAGAGCAGGAATGGGGGACAGATGTGGGGAGGTGGCAACAACAGGGACTGAAATGGAGTGGGTTGGATTTCATGCATGTATAAATTTGTTGGGATGAACCCAGCTACTGTGCATAACTACAAGGCTCTAATAATAATACTTTGTTAGTATTAAGGAAAACAGAAACTTGTTAGAGGATTTTTTTGGAAAAAACATTCCCATAACTGGCAATAGAACTGAAAATATACACATGATTTACAGGGGACACTATACTTAGAACAGATGGACTGATAAATCTGCGGGTTACCAGCAACATTACATCTAATTTTAAAAATGAAACTCAAAGGGCTAGGGTTCTAGTTCAGTGGTAGAGCACTTGCCTAGCACCTGTGAGGCACAGGGTTTGATCCTCAGTACCACATAAATACAAATAAACAAAATAAAGGTATTGTGTTCATCCACGACTAAAAACAGTATTTTAAAAAAATGAAACTCAGACTAGACTTTCATCAGGGTCATAAATTTTTAAAATCAATTTTCAAAAACAAAGTAACACGTTTAATCACATTCCTCACTATATATAAAAATACAAATACATGGGGGTTGTGGTTGTGGTTCAGTGGTAGAGTGCTTGCTTTGCACGTGCGAGGCACTGGGTTCAATCCTCAGCACCACATACAAATTAATAAAATAAAGGTATTGTGTCTACCTATAACTAAAAATATTTTTTAAAAAATACAAATACATCTAATGTTTTGGTGAGAATATTTTTGTACTATTATAAAAATTTTTAGTTTTATTATTTTTTCTGTTTTAAATGTATGTGATACATTAGTATGTATGTTACTGTATGTATGTAACTTATAAATAAGTCTATGTGCATTTAGAACAGTGCCCAGCACGTAGGGACCCCTCAATAAATATTAGATACATGCTCAAATTTCTCTATTACTGACTGGGTACAGAATCAAAAAGTCTAACATAAATGGATCTAGGTAAAAAAATAACAGTGGTTTGGAATATGGCTTTGCTTTATGGTCTAGAGGTAGCACCACAAGACTTTACTAATAATCTGAATGTGGGATGAAGGAAAGAGAGACCTCATAATGACTTCAATGCTATGGCCTGAGAGAAGCAGAAGTGACAGTGATTATTTTCATAGTATGTACAGCAAGAGGGTAATATATCTGAACACTAGCATTGCTCATCAGACTTTCAATACCTTATTTTTCTTCATAAATAATATAATGAAAATGTACCTTTTTAAGCCTCACGGCACTGTTGAGAAAAATCTAGGCATAACAGAGGTATATCAAAAAACTGATAAAACAAACCAAAAAGGGGCTAGGAGTGTGGCTCAGTGGTAGAGCACTTGCTTAGCATGTGTGATGCACTGAAGGTTTGATCCTCAGTACCACATAAATAAATAAAAGTTTTTGTGTCCATCTATAACTAAAAATATCTTTAAAAATAACAAAAAATATGTATGACTACCTATCTTTTTTCCACAATAAGTGCGAAGTATTCTTTCAACTGACAATTTTGTTATCTCAAAGCTGAAGATATTATAAGAAAAATATGCAGTTTTGGAGTTTGTACATATTTGATACTTTTAAGACCCAATTTTGCTACGACCTATAATTATATTCAAAATTATTCACCAAACATAATAAAAACTAATTTGAAATTACATGTTAAGTGTACCAAAAGTGTACAAATGGAGTTTATTCTGAATAATTTTAATATTTAAAAAATTATAGCCGGGCGCGGTGGCACACGCCTGTAATCCCAGCACTTGGGAGGCTGAGACAGGAGGATCTCGAGTTCAAAGCCAGCCTCAGCAACTTAGTTGCCCTAAGCAACTCAGTGAGACCCTGTCTCTAAATAAAATACAAAATAGGACTGGGGATGTGGCTCAGTGGTGGAGTGCCCCTGGGTTCAATCCCCAGTACCCAAAAAAAAAAAAAAAAAAAAAAAATTATACACACATAAAAATGCAAGAAAAAAATATTTCATAAGACAATGTTACACTAAGATTAGGAAGGCACAATGAAGGCCACAGAAAACTTTAAGCACTTTCTTTCAGAATCATAAATAATTTGTTTGAATATAAATTTCATTACTAAAATCATCTTAATCAACATAGTTTCTTTCCTGGTCTAAATATAAAATATAACATCAAATACTCCTGTTCTAGATTTTTAACTTTCCATTGACCCTCACACCCTTAAATTTAGTTTCCTCTCATTTTTGATGACTAGATAACTGAAGAAATAAATATATTCATTTTAAAATGTCCATGAAAGAAAATAACCCAAAAAGCTGGGCACAATAGCTGTAATTCCAGTGGCTCAGAAGGCTGAGGCAGGAGGATCGCAAGTTCAAAGCCAGCCTCAGTAACTTAGTGAGGCCCTAAGAAACTCAGAGAGACCCTGTCTCTAAATAAAATACAAAAAAAGGGTTGGGGATGTGGCTCAGTGGTTAAGCATCCCTGGGTTCAAAGCCCAGCACCTCCCCACTCCACAAAAAAAAAGAACACAAAAAAGAGGAGAAGGCAAAGGGATATAGAACACAGGGGGCATGGAAAGTCCTCCATGTCTAAAGATATTCACTGCAAAGTTTATTTGTAATGATAAAAATCATGAAACATGCATTTGATAGATTATCATTACAATAAGTGAATGAAAATGTTATTTGAAAAATATAAAATATATTAAGATTATAACCATGTAAGAAAATATATATATTCTAAAACTGAAATAAATATTGCAGGAATAAAAATAACAATAATTTTCCCCTAAAAATTTTTATTACAATAAACACTTTAAGAAGAAATCTCTGGGGGTAAAAAATATTGCTAAGTGATGATGATGGCATTAGCCATTCCAGTAACCCATCAACATTTTCGTTAAGGAACTTCTAAAGGCTGAAGGTCTTAATCCAAAGGAGACACTTTATGGCAATGGTCCTTTACATGAAGTACTATCCTTTTCCCAGCCCCTAGAGATACTGAAAGTTCTCAAAATGACCAAGGAGTATTACTAATTTTGGTAGCAAGTCCTTACAATAGTTAATTTCATTTGTCACCTTGATTAGGTCACAGTGTGTCCAAGTATTTGGTCAAACAGTATTCTGGGTTTTGGGTTGTTTTTAGATGAAATTAACATTTAAATTGTCAGACTGAGTAAAGCAGATACTCTCTATAAAATGGGTGGGCTCCATCTAATCAGCTGAAGTCCTAAATAAAACAAAAAGCTCCTGAGTATGAAAATTCTTTCTGCCTTCAGGTTCTAACTGGAACTCTGGCTCTTTCAGGTTCTCAAGCTTTCAAACTCAACTGGAACTATATCATCTGCTCTCCTGGGTCTCTAGAGTATCAGTTCATCCTGCAGCTCCTGGGACTTGCCAGCTTCCATAATTCCAGGAGCAAATTCTTTATAATAATCAGTGTCTCTGTCTTTCTTTCCCTCTGTCTCTCACATCCTATTACTTCTGCTTCTAGAGGCCAATGGCACTCTTAACAGAGAAGCACTGCTTTAGCTGGGTAGCAATTTTGGTCCTGGTGGCCAGATGGACATAAAGAGGTATACCTTTTAGCAAATATGCCCTCTAACATTTCTCAAATCACCCCCATATCAGATTCCACTTTTGTTGTGGAGTCATAAAAAGTTACTATAAATATTTAATAAAATAAAAATAAAAATAAAAATTTAAGTTAATCTCCTTCCTTTACACACATACAATTTTAAACTACCTGATACTGGTAGCCTACAGTTGTTTTACTTTTATTTTTATTTTTTTAAATCATTGTAAGTTACAGATTGTACATTTCTTAAAGTGTTGTGTTTTTGTTTTTATGTTTTTTGGACTTAGGGGACATAAATATACAGGAAGTTAAGGATATCCTTTTAAAGATTTCTTCAAAAAACAATTCTATCAATATATAAAAATCAAGATGTTGCTGTTAGCCAGGCTTGGTGGCGCACGCCTGTAATCCAAGCCACTCGGGAGGCTGAGGCAGGAGGATCGAGAGTTCAAAGCCAGCCTCAGCAACTTATCGAGGCCCTAAGCAACTCAGTGGGACCCTGTCTCTAAATAAAAATACAAAATAGAGCTGGGGATGTGGCTCAGTGGCCAAGTGTCCCTGAGTTCAATCCCTGGTTCCAAAAATAAAAAAAGATGTTGCTGTTGACCAAGATGTAAACAGACCAACCTCAAACAGACTAGCTGTGAGTTCTTCCAATTCCTGTCCAAGCTGATCTCGTACTTTTGAAAGCCTCTCACATTCTTCATCTTTCAACTTCAGTTCCTATGAGAAATTAATAATTTTATTTGGGGTCTCCACAGTGTACAGTTTCATTCAAAACAATATATAATGTTAGTAATAAAACTACAAATTATATGATCACACTGAAAATGTTTATCTGGTACTTGCTACATGAAAAACTAAAATTCCACAGTCTAAAATTACAAATAATCCAACTGACATACTAAATTTTCACATTTCTTTCATAAAACATCCAAATATTAAATAAAAATATATATTACAAGTGAAAAGCAATAAGATGATTTCACTCTTTTCTCCCTTAGTTTTTCTCTGAACATATTTATTTCTATCAAGCAAGGAATGTTTTTAATTATGCTTATTAATTTCAATTAAAGTTCAGTGTTTTTTTCATATTTATTTAAAAAGTTGTTTACTTAGATACCTTATGTGCCATACTATAATGAATCTAAAATTTCTATTAGACTACCCATTTAACACAATAACCAAAGGTAAACAATGCATATTAGCATTTAATATCAAGAACAATGTTAATGACAAAAGTTACATCTTATATTTACATATGACTTCTCTACAGGTCAGAAATAGACGGTTAAAAAGTTCTTTATTAAGATGCTAAAAATACACAATTTTATGCGTCAAAGTAGCCCTAAATTAATCTTTCAAACACAGAGAAAAACGATCTAAGCTCCTTAAACAGTAGTCACACACACACACAAAGAAATAGTCACAATCATAAAAATAAAATAACAAGATAGTCTTGTTGAAATTGTGGTAGGAGCATAGTTTTTAAATATCCTAAAGATAACTCCTGAAAACCAAATATACCAACTAGAAAATCAGAAGAACCTAATGACATCACCATCAAAATTAGGAAAAAGAGAATCCCCACTAATCTCAGAATACAACAGAATGATACATATTGCCCACAATGCAGGATCAGAAAGGAACAATAGGAAGTGAAAGAGGTCTCAGAACCCAAAAACCACTACATAACTCAAAAGGAGCTGGCTCTGACCTTGGAGAAAACTGGGAGAAGAAATCTGTATATTCCACCATATAGGCAACAAATGGTGCTGGGAATGCCTAAAGTGTCAAGCATCTCAGAAGAGATTAGCAAAGAGCTCCTGGCCAAGGGCAGAGTCTCATCCTAAGGAGAAAATGCTTTGAATTTGAAACCAAACTGCAGGACAAAAACAATGGAGATAGAAAGAAAGAAGGAACAGATACAAGAGGAGAAAAGGGGTGGCAAGGTTCCAAAAGAAAAAGACCACAGAGAGTGATCAAAAGAGAAAACAGTATCTTATGATGAAATGCTATGCCTGTAAAGCTCTTTGAAACACTGAGCTAGAGGAGAAAACCTGTTTGAACAAGGTAAACCTCTGAGAGATAGAAGTGTACACAAATGTACCAAAAACAACAGAGGGGAAAGCTACCCTGGCTTATTCTACTCCTTCACAGGAACCTCCTCCTAAGGGCCAAGGAAAATCCACTTCATGTAAATATGGGAAACAAAAACAAATACATAAAGTTACAGTTAGGTAATAAGAAGTTCTGGTGCACAAAAGAGCAACTTGTGTACAAGTTGGTACAGACAGAAAAATAAATTCTACATTTCAAAAAGCTAAAAGAAAGGATTTTGAATGTTTTTGCAGTGAAAAAATGGTAAAATTGTGAGGGGATATGTTCAACCTGACAAACAAAACACCACATGTACTTATGTTGAAATACTACATGATTTTCCCATTAATACTTACAATTCGCGTATGTTTATCAGTTACAATTTTTAAAAAGCTAAATACATAACCAAGCCAACTACAAGGGGAAAAAAAAAATCACATCGAACTTTTATAGCAACATGGCTAGAAAGCAAAGCAACTTTTTTAAACCTTTATTTTATTTATTTATTTATTTATTTATTTTTATTTTTATGTGGTGTTGAGGATCGAACCCAGTGCCTCCCACATGCCAGGCCAGCACTCTACCACTGAGCAACAACCCCAACCCCACAAAGTAACAGTTTTTAGATACTCAAGGGAAAAAATGTAAACTTGAGTATTTTATATCCAGCCAAAGTATCTTCCATGTGTAAGGCCAGAAAGTACCATAAACCTGTAAGACCTTAGAAAATGTCTCTCTCATCAGCCTACCTGAGTGATGGAGCAAAGAATATGCGTAAATAACCAAAACAAACAAGAAAAAAAAATCCACAGAAGTTTTAACTAAGGACTGAAGGTGAGAAGGAATCACATTGAACCATAGGATTCTCTGACTAAAAGATGGAGATATCAAGACAATGAGATGTCAATTCACAGACTGGGAGAAAATATTTGTAAAAGATATATCTGATAAAGGACTGCCATCCAAAACATGCAAAGAACTCTTAAAACAACATTCAGAAAAGAACAATCCAATTTTAAAAATGAACACAACATTGGAAAAGACATTTTACCAAAGAGGATACACAAATGACAACTGAGCATATGATAAGGTAGATGCTCAACATCATTTATCATTAGGAAACTGCAAATTAAAGCAACAAAGTGATGCTACCACATACCTATTAGAATGACCAAACTCTGAATATTTATAACATCAAATGGTGAGGATATGGAGCAATAGGAACTCTCATTCATCACTGATAGGAATACAAACAACACAGCCACTTTGGAAGACAGTTTGGCAGTTTCTTACAAAACCAAACATACTCTTACCATACAATCCAGCAATCACACTTCTTGATATGTACCCACGAGCTGGAAACATGTCCACACAAAAACCTGTACACTGACATTCATAGCTGCTTTATTCATAAATCACCCAAATCTGGAAGTAGCCAAGATGTCTTTCAGTAGGTGAATGATTAAATTACTGGTACATCCAGATAACGGAACATCATTCAGTGCTAAAAGGAAATGAGCTATTAATCTATGAAAAAACATGGTAGAACCTATAATGTACATTACTAAGTGAAAAAAAAAATCTGAAAAGTTACCCACTATGGAGATTTTTAAAAAGATCTGTGGTTGCCAGGGTTTGGGGGTGGAAAAAGGAACAAACAGGCAGAGTACAGAGGATTTTTAAAACAATGAAACAATCCTGTGTGATACTATAATGGTGGATATATGCATCATACATTTGTCAAAACTCATAGAATATAAAAAACCAAGAGTGAACCCAAATGTAAACAAAGGACTTCGGGGGATAATGAGTCAACAAAATTGTATCAATTATAACAAATGTACCATTCTAGTGGGTGAAGCTTATAATGAAAGGCTCTATATGGGCACTCTGTACTTTCCTTTATGCTGTGAACCGAAAATTGCTCAAAAAAATACTGTCTATATTTTAAATGGGATAAAGCTAACAAAACAGTGTACAAATGACATAAGTTTTGAGAATATAGAAATGATACATGCAAAAAATAGGAAAAAGATGATACTAAGTTTCTTAAATTTTTAAGAAGTAGCTGAAAGTAAACAAATACAACTTGAGGCTCACAAACTGATGTGTATAAACTTGAACATAGTTAAGACTATACAGGTTAACATTAAGATGGTACCTATAACTAAAACTAAATTATATAGAATAAGGAAAGAAATAGTTATTAAATTATTTTAGTATTGTTTGTGGCAGGAAACAAAGGCAGTCTCTATAGAAGGGCTAAGGTATCTTAAATCTCTGATTTAAAGTAACAACTAGAAAGAAAATAAAAGCCTTCCAAATGACCAAAAAGAAAAACTGGAGGAAAGTACAAAGAAAACTGGAGGAAAGTACAAAGAAAGTACATAGTGAAAGGTTCATATGCACAAACAATAAACATCTAAAAGTTATGTGACATAAATAAGCCAAACAGCAAGTTCATTAACAAAATTTAAGTGGATATGTCACTTATTAAAAGAAAATGACAATCAGATCAGAAGCAAAATCTATCCCTATGCTCTCTGTACAACAGACATACCTAAAATGAAGTGATTCAGACAGATTGAAAACAAAAGGATAGAGGCTGGGGTACAGCACTTGCCTAGCATGCGAGAGGCACTGGGTTCAATTCTCAGCGCCACATATAAATAAATAAAGGTCCACTGAAAACTAAAAATTTTTTTTAAAAATAAAAAATAAACAAATAGCCTGGCACAGTGGCACATACCTATAATCCTAGTGACTTGGAAGGCTGAGGCAGGAGGATCATGAGTTCAAAGCCAGTCTCAGCAATTCAGCAAGGCTCTAAGCAACTCAGTGAGACCCTGTCTCTAAATAAAATAACAAAAAAAAGGGGCAGGAGTGCTGGAGATGTGACTAAGTGGTTGAGTGCCCCTGAGTTCAATCCCCAGTGCCACAATAAAAATAAAAATAAAAGCTAAATAAAAGGATGGGCAGAACTATACCAAAAAGAAAATAATAAAAATAAAATGGAGATCTCGATCTTGATATCAGACCAAGTAGAATACAGGACTAAAATCACTAAAGATGACAAAGGAACCTTATAATGCTAAAGACTATAATGCACAATGAAAACTTTAAAATACTCCTGAAAAACACAAAAGTAGACCTAAACAACTAGGAAGAAAGATGAATATTCTTGGACAGAAAGACATCATTAAAATGTCAATTCTCCCTAGGTTAATTTATAAATCAATAAGTGTACAAATTTAATGCCAGGTCCTTTCAAATCCTAATTTTTTACAATTTTATGTGAAAACTAACTTCACTCAACATTTCCTACTAAGTAAGCAGTATTATAATTCCTCAGGATACAAAAACAAAAATGAATAAAATACTATACCCCTGAGAAGCTTCCAAACCAATTGACCAATTCATATGTCATTCATGAAAGCAAAATTCTCAAGTAGCTCTCTACTATCTACCAAAGTGGAGTAAACTTCACCCTATACAGAAGACCTTCTACAACATATGCCATTTTCCTTTTCAGAGTTACCTCCCATGATCCATGTTCTAAGGTAGAGTTAAACTGGTCTGATTTGCTTTCATTCATTGTGCATGTTGATTCCATCCATCTGAATTCTTTCCGTATGAATAATTGATAAACTCTTTTTTGTTACCGGGGAATTGAACCCAGGGACACTTCACCACTGAGCCACATGCCCAAGTCCTCTTTATTTTTTATTTTTAGACAGGGCCTCACTAAGTTGCTGAGGCTGGCCTTGAACTTGCAATCCTCCTGCCTCAGCCTCCAAAGTAGCTAGGATTACAGGCATGTGCCAGCATACCCGGCTGATAACTTTCTCTTTATGCCTACACGTCAAACTCTATCTTCTAGTATGAAGTAAAATTTGTACTTCATGTGAATGAGTTTTAGATCTTCACTTGTACTTTTCATTATCAATACCTTGTATTGTAAGACAGTTATTCAAAATTCATACTTTCTATAAGTACTAAATTTGTGTTAACAACACATCTGGCATTCATCTAAGTGAAGATATACAAAAGAAATAACACCAAATTCATGATTTTCATGAAGTTGCTGCCTAATAAGGGCTGCAAAGGCAATTTTATAAATAGTGATGTGTACATACTAGAATGTAAAAGAAGAAATAAATAAGTATGCTCTGTAGTAGCCAAATATGAGGAGGGCAGATGCCACCAAAAATTTAAAAAAAAAGAAAAGATATTACCAAAAAGTTAGGTTTATAACCTGTCTTGAAGGGACAGCAACAATCAAATTTGTAATGTAGAATAATGACTTTTAGAGTTTGGCTAGGTTTAAAAAAAAAAAAACTGGAGAGAGAGAAAACAAAGTAATTACTCTTAATATTTTAGGCAAGAGATATGGATTCAGATTGGTAGTATTAGAGAAAATTCAAGAGATATATAGACTATAGACTCAGAATATAGACTATAAGGACTCTATAATGAAGTATATTTCAAAAAATTTAACACTTCATGATTCTTAAACATTTTACATATCAAGAAAGAAAATAAGCCGGGCGTGGTGGCGCACGCCTGTAATCCAAGCGACTTGGGAGGCTGAGTCAGGAGGATCGCGAGTTCAAAGCCAGCCTCAGCAACTTAGCGAGGCCCTAAGCAATCAGTGAGACCCTGTCTCTAAATAAAATACAAAATAGGGCTGGGGATGTGGCTCAGTGGCCAAGTGTCCCTGAATTTAATCCCTGGTTCCCAAAAAAAAAAAAAAAAAGAAAGAAAGAAAGAAAGAAAATACATGGGTAATAAAACTATCATACCATGGTTTTTTCCCTCTTAGAATTTCCATTTTATATTATAGGGAGCACTCTTCTAAACTGATAAACAGAATTTTGTCATGTTACACTGCTTTTTTGTGCCTTTGTTTCAATGTCGTATCATAGTGGGATCCTTTTGAAGATGTTTAACACAGTATTTAAGATACACAAATATAGTACCCAACTCACATAACTCAATTACATTAATAACAAGAGAGCTGTGGATATGGCTCAGTGGTAGAGCACCTGTCTAGCATTCATAAAGCCCTGGGTTCGATCCCCAATATCAAGAGGGGAAAAAGCCTCAAACCTATAACATGAACAACTGTGAACAAGTTCACACCCAAACAGGCAACAACAACTGCTGTATTTATTGCTAGCTGACAGCAACTGGAAGACTCACTAATATCAGAGAAGTGAATGGGAAAAAATGTATAGCTCAGAATCAATGAAACACTGCCATATACAGGTCTTTTCTCCCTAATAATTTCCTTTAAAATGGGTTCATATCTAACACATTTTTGCACACTACACAGTATAATACAATCCTGTGAATATTGTGAATACTCTGGTTACTCAAGAAATACTTGCTAATGAAAGAACATGATAAATGTTTATAAACATCCTTGGTTACAGTTAGGACCACACTAATTGGTACAGGGATGGGTTTCTGAGTGAATTCCTAGGGCTGCAAGTTATCCTACTGAGTTTTATTTCAACATCATTTAATTATCTTTTAAGCAAGAATAAAAGTTGAAGGTAACCCCTTATACCAGCAGGTTTCACCCTTTAGTTAACGTAAAATATCAACAGGGAAGTTTAATGAAAATGCACACTGCCAAGCCTCAACACAATAATTCTGTTTCAGCAGATCTGGAATGGAGTATAAAACTCTACATTTTAATAAGGACATACCAAAGCTCAACTTACACCTGAGAATTCTACCAAAACCATTCTTCAGCAATAACATGTGGAAGTTCAAACAACTAAAAAACAACACTGTAACCCCATAACCTCTGGCATTCCTGCAACTGAAAGTCAATGGTCACATGGGGGGCTCCCCTACTCACACAGTATGGGTTTGCTGCTGGGAAGTGATAGTTCAGTTCTAAGACATTGCAAAAACAATTTCACAGAGAACTGTCTATCAACTACAAACACCTGTTTCAGAGTACTAAATGAATAAAAATGAACTTTTATTAGGTCAAGTCACTAAAATTTTGGAGGTGCTTAAAAG
Organism: Glaucomys volans; assembly: GCA_020662805.1. Taxonomy (NCBI): domain Eukaryota; kingdom Metazoa; phylum Chordata; class Mammalia; order Rodentia; family Sciuridae; genus Glaucomys; species Glaucomys volans. The sequence continues at coordinate 109,262 of JAJEJO010005657.1, read as the reverse complement.
CATCTAGAATCACCTCAACTAATATATTATGCTGTATTCATACACCAGTGTGCCTGTACACATGTGCATAATTGATTTAACTAACAAAATATACTGAGAATCCACTATATGCTCAACATATAATCATAAGCAAAAACATGAAAACTAAAACATGTATGTGGAAGTGTAAGTTTTTATTAGGGGGTGTACTTAGGGTGGAGCAGACATTCAAAAAATACAAATAAGGAAATACGACTTTCACTTCAAATCAAGACAGAGTAACAAAGACCAAACTTACCAGCCACCTGACACTACTAAGAAACTGGAAAATACATATGAAACAACAATCTTCAAGATATTCAACACTTAGCAACAGTGATCCTAGGAATGGGAAACAAATTAGGTGAGCCCTAGATTGTTATTTGAAGAGACTAAAGACTAGAAAAGTTCAAAACTGTATTTCACATTTAAGAATCTAGAAGTAAAACTAATTATGTAATACACACACGCATATATATATTTGAATCATATACATATATATATATGCATAGTATATATGACCCAAACCAAACTGCTGGTTATGAAAACTATAATGTCTAAATTTTAAAATACATTGTATGATATTAACAAATTAGATAATGCAGAAGGAAAGAGCAACAGAAAACTATCCACAAGGAAATACGAAGAGGGAAAATGATTTTAAAATGAATGAAAAGAACCCTGGTAAGCTAATGTATGTGTCCTAGGAATCTAGAGGGGAAGAGAGATAATGGAGAAATGTAAAACTTTTTGAAGAAATACTAGCCAAAATGTCCCAAATTTTACAAAAACTAACAACTCTCAGATTCAAGAAACTCAACAAATTGCAAACACACAAGTATGCATACATACAGAATCCTGAAGAAAACTACTCCAAAATAAATGATATCAAATTTCTTGCAGAGGAATCTCATAAATACCCAGAGAAAAAACAATACATACAGAGGAATGAAGGTAAGGATAACAGCAGAATACTTGTGAGAAATAATGAATGCTTTAAGACACTGGAGCAACCTTTTTACAGTTCTAAAAGAAAAAACTATCACTGTAAAATTCATTATCTGGAGAAAATATCTTTCAAAAACAAGAGTGAAAAGAGACCTTTTCATATATACAAAAGTTAAAAGACAAAAGCCAACATGGAAAACAAAAATGTTAAAGAATGTCCTTTCAGCAGAAGGAAAATGATACCAGTTAGAAATCTAGATACATATGAAGAAAAGAATAGCACTAGAAATGACAGCTACATGGGTACCTATGTATCATTATTTAAATCCCATTAAGAGATAACCACTGTTTAATGCAAACAAATAATGTATTGTGGAGAAAAGATAGCCTCTTTAACAAATGGTACTGGGAAAACAGAATATCCACAGGTAGAAGAATGAAACTAGATCCCTCTCATCCTACACAACTTAAAATAGATCAAAGACAGGTATAAGAACAGAAACTTTCAAACTATTGGAAGAAAACATAGGGGAAACACTTCAACATATAGGCACAGTCAACAATTTCCTGTAGCACAGGAAACATCAAGAATCAATACATGGAATATCACCAAGTTCAAAAGCTTTTGCCCAGCAAAAGAAAATAATTAACCATTTGAAGACACAGCCTATAGACTAGGGGGAAAATCTTAGTTACTCTTCTGACAGAGTATTAATATTGAGAATATATAAAGAACTCAAAAAATTCAATGCCAACTAAATAAATAATCCATTTAATAAATGGACAAATGAACTGAACAAGCACTTCTAAAAAGTACAAATGGCCAACAATAAATGAAAAAAATGTTCAACATCTTTAGCCATCAAGGAAATGCAAATCAGAACTACAATGAGATTCTATCTAACTCCAATCAGAATGACAATCATCAAGAATATAGATGACAACAAATGCTGGTAAGGATTCAGGGGAAAAGAACTCTTACACAGTTGGTAGGAATGCAAATTACGACAGCCACTCGGGAAATCAGTATGGAGGTTCCGAAAAAACTAAAAGTAGAACTACCATATGACCCAGCTATACCATTTCCTTGGTATTTACCCAAAAGAATTAAAGTCAGCATGCTTCTGTAATGCATGCATGCCTACGTTTATCAAAGCACAATTCACAAGGGCCAAGTTATGGAATCAGTCTAGGTGTCTAAACTAGGATAAAGAAAAGGTAGGACATACACACACAAGAGTTTTATTCAGCCATAAAGAACAACAAAATTACACCTTTTGCAGAAAATGGAAGGATCTGGAGAGCATCAAGTTATGTGAAATAAACCAGATGCAGAAAGACAATATTAAATGTTTTCTCTCATATGTGGAAGCTAGAGGGGGAATAAAGGACATCATGAAAGCAGAACAGTAGAGAAATGGGGTCGGGGAGGGAGAAGGTGAGGATGAGGGGAAGTTATCAGGGAGCGAAATTGATCAAATTATGTTATATGCACATACAAATGTGCCAGTGCAACTCATGGTGCTATATAATTATTATGTACCCACCACAAAAAAATAGAAGGGGAAAAACAGAAATACACTTTTATAAGATTCTTACACTGTGTGTGAAGTAGTATACTATCACTAAAGAGAGTGACAAGTTAAATATGTGCTTTATAAACTCTTAAAGCAATTACAGATTTAACACAACGAAGATACATAGCCAATGAGCTAAGAAAAGATGAATTCATAAAAAAATATAGAATACAAAAGAAGTCATAAAAAAAGGGATAAGAAGAATCATATGCATCAACAAATAGAAAACAAACAGTGTGATGGAAAATTTAAACAAACCATGTCGACATTACATTAGGTCGACATTACATTAAATGTATATAGTCAAATCACATCAATGAAAAGGCTGGGTACGGGGTTGCACAGCTATAATCTCAGTGACTTGGGAGATCGAAGCAGGAGGACACTAAGCTTAAGACCAATCTTGGCAACTTAGTGAGACCATAACTCAAATTTTTACAAAGATTTTAAAAGGACTGGAGGCATAGCTCAGTTCCATCCCTAGTACTAAAAAAAAGGAAAGAAAGAGAGATTATTAGGATAAAAAAGCAAGACCTAACTATATCCTACCTATAAGAAACTCATTTTAAATAGAAAGAAACAAATAAAAGTACGAGTATAGAAAAAAATGGCAACTATCTGGCCTCTTAAAAAAAAATCAAATAAAGGGAATGACTGTTGACATAAGTTTTGAATCACAAGTTGCTATAGTTCAGAAAATATATTCATATTCAAGAGTCCTCCTCTAGCCTTGTAACCTAAGTAAATATTAAAAATCATCCCAAATTCTTCATAACAAAATTCACTATATATGTGCCTATACATCATTATTTCAATTATCTCAACAGTACCTCTAAATACAACAAACTAAAGATTTCAAAAGAAATTCCTAAATGAGCTAAGAGATTTATTGTGATCAATAAGTAAATACAATGTGCTTTGAAAGGCAGATATATATGCTTAATCGTTTACTTCTGTATCTGTGATTTCACTAAAATACTATACATTAAGACAAAGTCTGAGCCAAATGGTAGCAGCAAAACATAACCACAACTCACCATATCCCTTCTCTCTGGGAGAAGCCTAAATGGACTATTGATTTTTCTTCCTAATAACATTCTTTGTTAAAACATATTTTGACATATCTTCACGGCTGTTTAACAATCAGCCAATCACTGAAGCACTAATAAAGAGACATATACAGTAGCCACATTGTTTTAAAGTAGGAACTGGCAATTAAAAAAAAGTTATGTTCTTCAGAGACAAGCATAGTAGGAAGAGGGTGAAACATGTTTGTGAAATGCCACAGTATGTTGAAAGTTATACCTATAAAATGTTTGCCCTATCTTCTTAATTTTCTGCAGTGTAACCACTATTATCAAATTTTAAATATGTAGGGTCATTCATATTATTCCCTTATTATATTCTGATATGTGGGCTTATAGGGATATCCCTGTTTCACTCTTGCTTTTAATAATCTCTCTCTTTTTTCTTTGTCAGTCTTGCCAAACGTTTGTCAATTTTATTGCCCTTTTAAAGAAGCAGAATTTTGTTTCATTCATTTTCTCTATTTTTTTCTCATCAATTTCTTACTTTTGCTCCTTATTACTCCCTTCTGTCCACTTGATCTGGTTTTAGTTTACTCTCATTTTTTAGGTTCTTCAAAGTGGGAACAGAGATTGTTCATTTGAGACATTTTGTTTCCTAATGATGTATTTCCCTCTGTAATTTAATGACAGTCTCAGAAGCAAGAAAGATATGGCCACAAATTTGGAAATAAATAGCAAAAATTTTAAAGAACAACAAATGGGAAACAGAACAACTTACCAAAAGAAAATTCTCCAAGGTAAAATACAGAAAATATTCAAAACCAGAACGACAAAGGTGATGTTACTAAAACAGTTCCTCAAAACAAGGTGAATTAGACCAAGTAACTTCAAATAAATGATTATCAAATCAATCAGATAAAGGGAGGGAAAAACAGGCATGTGGAATGTAATCCACTAAATCTGCCTACAGATAATGTAATAGAGAGATTAGTCAATATGGGAGACCAGAAGAGTTTTAGAATCGCATTTTTCTAGTAAGTTCTCTTAGATGGGGCTTCTTTACTACCGGCCAATTTTAGATTTCTAAATGCTGCCCCAAAGAAGTCGAGGCTAGGCATTCATGAAGGATAAGTTTAGAACTGCAAAGATATCATTTTTAAGTTGCTCTACCCAATGGAGCAGCCTTAATTTATAACATGATATGTGGAAGAATGCTTTCTTTTCTTACCCTCTGAGCTTTTGCAAGTTCTTCTTTTAATCTTTCGTAGCCCTTTTCTCTAACTTCAAGAACAGATGGGCTTCGTAAACGGGACAGACTATCTGTACTCAACCCAAAAATGTCATCGCTGCCAGCACAAGCCTCTGTGATAGTAGCACCCTGTAAAAACTCTCTTTCTGCATTACAGTTGTCCTTTGAAGTTAATTTAGTTAACCCAGCTGCAGCTCCAGAAGTAATAGAAGATGCTGGGTCTGTAACATGAATGCTATAAAGAAAAGAAACAGTTTTCAGAAAGTATAGCATATGCACCAAAGAAATGGCATAAGCCTAAGATCTAAAACTGCATTATCCAATTTGGGAGCCTCCATATTTAATTAATAGTAAGTTTTCAATCATCCCAGTCACATTTGAAATGCTCAACAGCCACACTAATAGCTTTCCTGCAGATTAACAGAGAAATAGAACATTTTCAACATTACCAAAAGTTCTCCTGGATAATGTTAAGAACAGGGGTCAGCTCTATAGCCTACAAACTAAATCAAGACTGCCACCTGTTTTCATAGGCTCATGAGCCAAAAATGGCTTTTGCATTTTCAAATGGTTGAAAAGAAATCAAAAGAACAGTATTTCGTAGCATGTGAACATCACATGAAATAAAAAATTCTGTGTTCATATAGTTTTATTGGAACACAGCCCACTCATTCATTTATGTACTATGGTTGTTTTTACACTCAAAAGGCAGATATGAATAGTTGGAACAGTGACTATATGTCCTACAAAGGTTAAAATATTTACTATCTGGCACTTTACATTAAGTTTTCCAAGTCTGCTCTGAAGCATTATGTATGACTTTACATAGGCAAGCTGATGTTATTCAAATTTTCAAAAATATTAACACTTAAAAGTAACTGGGCAAATTGCCCATCTTTTTGAAACTATAATCCTAAATAATCTCATACCTGATACCAGATATTTCTGCACAATTTAAACGTCTGGGGGATGAATACACAGGTTGTGTAGGAAGATCAGAAACATCCAAAGCATTAGCCTGGATAGAAGAACATAAAGCTGAAGGATGTGGCCGGTAAATGACACTTGGTGAAGTAGTCTGCTCCTGAGTTCCTGATTCATACACACTAAGAAGGTCTGGCGAAGTAGGTGAAGCAAGGTTTACTTCATGGAAGCCTTCCAAGGGGTCATTAGCCATAGCAAAAGCCTCATTATAGGATAACCTATTAAAACAAAAAGCAGATCATTATTTTTGATGTTCATATTTAAAATTAAATTAAGACATATAAATTGTGTTTTAATAGTCTATAATAAAGTAAAAACTTAAAGGAGAGTAAAGAAAAAAGACATACATACCACCTGATTTGGAAGAAACTTGAAAATAACAGCTAATGTTGCGGAAAAAAGTAAACACATTTAATAAGCAAGTATGAAGAATAAATAAAAATTTATGTGATATTTTTCCTAACCAAGGTCACAGAAAGTCAAAAAGGCAGAAAAGATACATACATATACACAGACAGACAGACACAGACACAGACACAGACGCGCGCACGCGCACATACACACACACCACACTCTTAGAATGAAATCGATTTAACTGTTCTGCTCTACCTCATACAAGTTATGTGACTTTGGATAAGTCAGTGTTTTTTATTTTGAAATAAATTTAAATTTACCTAAGTATTACAGAGCTCTTATGTACCATTCATTACCAAACTTTTCACATTTTTGAGCCATTTGAGAATGTCTCAAACATGATGCCCATAAACCCGTAAATATCAAGATATATAAAACTGCATCCCAAGTACAAGGTCATTCTATATAATCACAAAATCATCATCAAAATCTGGAATATTAACACTGATTAAATTACCATCTAATGGGCAGACCTCACTCAAATTTCACTGATTGACCCAACAATGTCCTTAACAGAAACAGGATCCTATCCTAGATAATGTGCTTCATTTCCCTAAACCTGAAATTTCTTCTCTAATGAGATAAGAATGAGGACAACAAAATTTCCTCCTGTGTCCTGCTTGCTGTGAGGATTAAAGAAGACAATCCATTAACATGCCTGGCACACAGCATGGCCTAAATAAATATTTTTATAAGAGCCACTAACAATAAGAAGTATACTTCAGTTTCTCCATTAGCAAAAATATGTTATATAACTATCCAATTATATTACAAAGTTTACATGAAAACTAAGAAGTATCCACTCAGTTATTCATTTGAAGAATCTATAAACCCTTTAATTCCACTGTATACAGAATAAAGTCTAAACTTACTAGCCTGAAAAGTCTTCTACGATCTGAACCCAACCTCTCCTTCCAATTTTTTCCCTACGACAATAGCACTTTGATAATCAGGATTATCCTTCCCATACCTTTAAAATTCCCAAACACAAGCACCAGTATAGTACATAATTTCTTCCATGCTAAAATACAAAAACATTCATGTTGAACTAACTGAAAATTTTAACTTTCATATCCCCAATAAAATCTCAAGTAGAGAATAAAAAGGTTGCAATGAAGTTGAGAAAGTGACTCAACATTTACATATTTTCTCAAAATTACAGAATACTACATGACAGACCTCTAGGATATATATGAATAACCAAAACTGTTGATTTGGTATCTACAAATGACATTTTCAAACCCAATAAACTACTAATTATAAATGGTAATTTCAGTCCTCAAAATGTTAACTAATCCTTATTTCCTCATGCAAAATATCTATGTCAAATAACAACTCAGATTAGCAAGGAATTTAAAGTATTTAATGCTCCACTGTACTTTACTTTCATCCAAAAATAAATAAATTTCATCTTTATTCATAATCACACACACCCCAAGGAAATATCTATATTCCTTTTCACTTGAACATTAGATCATTAATCAATTCATTTTAAGGTACAAACTCTTTGCAATGTTTTCATTCAATTGACATTTTATCAGTAACTACTTGTGACACTTCCATATACTTTTTTTTTGTGTGTGGGGGGGTACTAGGTACTGGAGATTGAACCCAGGAGTGCTTTACCACTGAGCTACATTCTCAGTGCCTTTTTTTTGAGGGTCTTGCTAAGTTGCTGAGGGTCTTGGTAAATTGTTGAAGCTGGCCTTGAACTTGGAATCCTCCTGCTTCAGCCTCCCAAGTCTCTGGGGAGGCTGCATGTGCCACTCTGCCCAGTTATCCCATATACTTCTAATTCACCTGTCTACATCTTGAGGGTTTAATTGAATCACCAAGTATAAAGGCATTTTCATTTCTGGAAATGAAAAATAATATAAATCCTGTGGCATATTCAGTTAGTGCATGACCCATCATGCCACTCTTAGAGCTTTATCCCAAAAAATTAAGCTGGCAAAATGAAAAAGAAAATGCACACTCATAATGCTAACATTATTTGCAACAGCAAAAGACTGATTTAATAAACCAGGGTACATCCTCATAATGAAGCACTATATAGCCATAAAAAGGAAATAAATAATATCTACACACTGCTAGGAAGAGACCCTGAAGATATACTAATTTTGTAAAAGGAGAAGTACCTGAGTATTATAATCTACTTTTTATCTAAGAAAAAAATTAAAGTACAAATTTATAAATGTACACAAAAATGTATATAATATGTATTTGTATGTGTATATGCTTGTATTTTAGAAATGGAAAGGCAAACCAAACACTAATAAAAAAAAAAATAGTTGTCTACAGGGGGGAGAGAGCAGGTAGAGTGAACAGGAATGAAATCTAGACCTTTCTGACTATACCTTGCTTTACAGATTTGAATAACTTGAAATCATAAAAATAAAACAAGATTAAATTTTAAGAGTACCTAAAAATAAAATAAATCTAACTATATATTGAGATGGAATCTTAACCACATACAAAAGAATTATTTCAAATTATTTTAAAACACAGTACTAGAGGTGGGAATATAGCTCAGTTGGTAGAGTGCTTGCCTCATAAGCACAAGGCCCTGGGTTCAATTCCTAGTACTATAAAAAAATAAAACATTAAATAAATAAATAAATAACAGTAATATATAAGTGTAAAACCCTAACTGGAATGTCTAAGGACAAAAGGAAGTGGAAAAAAATCAAACTATTTTCAGTGATGGGTAATAACACTGATAATATTATTCTGAAACTATTACACATGTAAGATGAAGCAAATGTTTTGTTAATTTCACTTGAAGCCAAGATTTTTTACCATCTGAGAAAAAAAGACAAATATAAAATCAAAGAGGTTAAAATCTCATAATTCTAAGACTGAATCAAAAATAGCAGAAAACTTTTTATTTAAAAAAAGTTCCAATTTTATATCTGATGAAAAAGCATAGCAACTCTGACCCAGTAGCACTGGGTCCCCTTGTGCTCAGAGTAATACCATTTCCGATCCAAATAAAAAACAAAAACCCCATAAATAAGAGCTTTCTCGTGGACATACTACTGGTTTTGTCAGTCTGTCTCGTGGACAAACTACCTGGTTTTGTCAGCTAAAAGAAAAAGAAAAACTATTAAAAGAGGGTGTGTGGAGTAGGTAAGGAGAGGAATTGATGAATTTTAAAAAGAGATGCAAGAGACATAACTCTAATGTGCAGACTCTGTTTGGATTCTTATTTGAATAACAGAGCAGTACAAATATTAGGAATTATGATTATATTTTTAAAAATCCTCATTTTTAAAAAAATATACACTAAAGTATTTATATATGAAGTAAGATTACTTGGTTTACTAGTTCAAAGTAATTGAGGGAGAGCAGGGGTGCATGCTTTCATGCACAAGGCTCTGGGTTCTATCCCCAGCACTGCAAAATGAGAGGGAAAACAAAAGAGAGAACTATGAAATAATCCAGATGGAGATGGAGGAAATGGTGAACTGTGCCATCCAGCTACCAGTCCCGATCACACAAAAAGATAAGGTGTCTTATCTCATGACAATAACAGCTAACTTTTACTGAGAATTTATTAAATATTAGGTATAGGAATTTATTAAATATTAGGTATTAAATATTATTAAATATTAGGTATAATTTATTAAATATTAGGTATTAAATATTAGGTATTAGAATTTATTAAATATTAGGTGACTAAATATTAGGTATAGTTTCATTGCATTTCTGGGATATTTCAGTGCATTCTGTCTGTGGGACTCAAGAGTCCAAGTTCTTAACCACTAGAACAGTTTTCCCATGCCACTATTATTCTAATAGAAATGCTTCTTTTTATGTGGAATTACAATCCATCATCCCAGCAACATCAATCCCATTTTTTCTATACATAAACACAGTATTTCAGCCATTCCTTTTAACAAGTATTTACTGAAGACCTACTATGTACCAGGCTCTGAAGGGGAAAAATATTTTTTTAAAAATCAACCCTCCTCAATAACTTAAATATAGCAAGAAAGACTAACAAGTAGAAGCAATAATAGTTTGACAAGTGCCTCCAAAGATGCAAAAGGTACAACGAAATCACACAGGAAAGACAAATAAATCAGAGACAAAGAACTCCCAGGAAAAAATAAAGTCAAAGAAAAGGCCTCAACAAGAAGTAAGAAATAATGAAAAAGACAAAGCTCTTGGAAGCATTTTCCAAGTATGCCTAAGTATAAAAACAGCACATTTATGGAAATTACAAATATTCCTTAAGAGGAAGCACAAGCTATGAATACAAGAGACAAGACTCCAAGAGAGGTAGGTTTGAATCCTGCTTCTGTTAAATTTACTAGGGCAACCTGTGCCTAAGTTCTCATCAGGAAATCTGCATCTTGGTTTTCTACCTCAAAGGAAAAATGAAGAGACAATGCTTATAGCACTTAGGACAGCACCTCTGAACTGAGCTTCCACCTACAGTATCTCTATTCTAGGGGATACATTTCAACATTGTTTAAATTCAAATCACTTCTGGAAAGATTCCTTTAAGATTAAATTTAGCCTCTTGTTCAAGTATGTGAAATTTCTAGAAAATGTGATTTAGCTGGTAATGAGATGCCAATTTCACTGATTGGAAAGTCTTTAGCTCTTTAAAATCCATGAATGTGTTAAGATTGATTTCACGTTCTCTTTATAAGTAAAATAAGCTACTATTTTTAAGTAGTAGTACTCTCTGCAGTAAGCAATAAGTGATTCAAAAAGAAGTAATTTCAACTGGAGATTATCCCAATTCATAAATTAAATTTATCAAGGATCACTACCAATATGTGAAAAAGATGTCCACATTAAATTCTTACCAATAAATCACCAACACAACTGTCTTATTACAATAATAAAGCTGATTTCCATTCATAAGGAAAAAACTGATCAAAACAATTTACCTCTGCTTTCATATATGTATTTCATGTTATTTTTTCTCCTTCTGAAAATCAGTATTCTCATGGCAAAACCAACAATCTTTATTGAAAGTTCACTATGTGTCAAGTAGTAGTGATATGAATTTCACATATATTAACTCATTAAGTGAATGCCTAAAAAAATCCTAATATGTCTATCTCAGTATATTATCTAATAATACTAATCTAATTAATATTTTTAAATTATCTAATCCTAATAATATATAATCAGTAATCCAAATAAACAGATTAAATTCATTTTCCCACAAAAATCACATTCCTCTCATTTAACTTACCTTTGACAAATGGGTAAGTTTTGACAAAGAATTCATGTCTAGGAAAAAAAATTTAAAGCTATGATTTTTATTTTTTCCAAGTCAATTGAATATATCTGAAAATTAATTTGAATTCTGTATTTACTAAAATAATTCAAAACACTACACTTTCGAAAGTAAATCATTTCTAACATAAGAGGTTCCATGGCATCACAGCAGTTAGAAATACCAGTACCTAAAGAAGAAAGCTAAGGTTCTGGTTTTGACTAAGCTCTAAATTATTCTTACGAACTTGGGCAGGTCATTTACCTTTTCTAAGCCAAAATATCTACATATATTTTGTGATGGAATTCTGCTGGATAAAGTGGTAAGTGTACCCCTCTATTAAAAGGAAGGCCACAGTTTGACTTCCCAGTGATATTTACTACCTCACCAAAGAGCTTGCACTCTGGAATCAGGCTAAAGTCCTACCTTGACCAGTTACAAATAACATGACCCCAGAGATCTAATTCTCAACTTCTCATCTGAAAAATGGACAAAATAACTATACCTATTCATAAGGTAGTGATGAGAATTAAATTAGACAATACACAAAAAGAGCTTATCACTATATCTGGTATATCAATTAAAATTAGTTTTCATAATAAAAATTAGTTATTTTTATAAAAATCTCTAAGGCATTATTTGATGACTATTTGCCAAATATTTTTATCACATTATATCAGCACAAACATCATCAGTAAGGAGAACAAAAAGCAAGGGTTATTTGGTTTTGTTTAAATAACAATATTAAAAAATTAACAGCATGGGTCTGGGGATATAGCTCAGTTGGTAGAGTGCTTGCCTCGCATGCACAAGGCCCTGGGTTCAATCCCCAGCACTACAAAAAAAAAAAAAAAATTAAAAGCTTATTATTTTGAAATGTTCTTCCTTAACAAAGCAAACATCTATATATTAAGCTATAAATGTGAATGCTTTACTTTTACTATCACAAAAATAGAAAATATCCAAAGGTAGATTAAAAGAAAAGGTTTAAAGATTACATAAGTATTATTTTCAATTTATTCACAGACTGTTGGGGGATGTGAGGGACGGGGGAACTAGGAGCAAGGTCCAGATGCTTTTTTCATTACCAAATAACTTCTTAAATTTAGTATGAATTATGGAAGAAACACTTCCTGACAAAAATTATATTGCTACTTCAAAAGTGTATAATGGATTAAAGTGCTAAAATTTCCATCAATAAGTTCACTTGTTTAAAAATACCATCTATGTTAATTAAATACATTATTTTATGGCACACATATATTATCAAATATTCTTGTTAGAATGGAAGGATGATTGACAGCTTCAACTCCTAAGGGCAAATTCAACACTAAGTTTAAAATCCAGCCCAAAATTCTAATAATGAACTACAGAGATGACTCAGAGCCTGTGGTGAGCCACCACTGAATGATTACCCTGAGGGTGTAGGGAAGGAAGGAAGGAATGTTTTAAGAAGTGAAATATGTGTGAGACTCCCAGAAAAAGTCAGTCTGGAGAGTCAGCTAAGTGACAGACCACTAAAAACCTGATTAAACATAGAAAATGTTGCCTGGAATTTATCATGAAGAGATGATCAGATCCTTATTTTAGAAAGTGTAGGTATAATGTAATATCTTCAGAAAAATGACTCCTAAGGCAAAAAGGGCTTTAACTACAGAGTAGAAACTAGAGAGAACTGTTAATGCAACAGGTTGCACAAGAAATTAAAAAGGTCTGATCTAATGCCACAGTAATATGCTGGGAATGGAGGGAGGGAGGAATATATATACGGAAAACATTCAGAACAAAAGTTTCATTTGTATCTATATACACTCACACACACACAATCTAGTTAATCCTCACAACATCCTTTGAAAGGGCTCTTATCACTATTTTATGGAGGCTCAGAGAAATTAATTTAGTCAACAACAAAGAGCCAATAAATAAGAAGTAGGATTCAAGACCGGCATGTCTGACTTCAACAAATGACTGCACTATATCTAAGATAAACTAAGATAAACTTGGAAGGTGGGAGCAGTGGCAGATAAAGGTTAGATAATGACAAAGAATCTCTAAGTAAGTCTCATTCATATCAACCATAAAAAGTAAAAAACCAAAGGAAAGAATACTGTTTAATATCTGAACATTTTTCTTTAAGAAAAAACTGAAATTTCTCCAATGTACTGCTCTGGAAGTAAACAACTGCTTTTTCTCTATGTACTTTCTATTCTTTTCCCCTAAGTTATTTTTTTCTAACATTATTTCCTCTCTATTTTGATGCTATGTTGAGATTTAAAATATTTATTCAGGTCTTTATTGGACTTAGAAAAACATATAAATCCAAATAAACAGAAGCTCAATTTTACTAAAGAAACCTTATCTCTATGTATTAAAAAAAAGTGTGAATGGATCATTATTCAGTCATTAAAATAAGAATAAAATCCCGTCACTTGTGTTAACATTGCTGGAACTGGAGGACATCATAAATAAGTCAGGCACAGAAAGATGTGTGACATGTTCACACTTAGAAGTGGCAAATTAAAAAGTTGATCTCAAAGAAGTAGGAAGTAGAAAGTAGACTAATGGTTACCAGAGTCCAGGAAGGGTGGGGGTAAGGGTAAGAAGGATGAGAAACAGGTTTTACAACTTAAAAGGAGGAATAAACCTGGGCACGGTGGCGCAACCTGCCTGTAATCCCAGGACTGCAGAGACTGAGGTAAGAGGATAGTCAGTTCGAGACTAGCCTCAGCAACTTAGCAAGGCCCTAAGCAATATAGCAAGACTCTGTCTCAAAATAAAAAATTAAAAAGGCTAGGGATGTGGCTCAGTGGTTAAGTACTCCTGGGTTCAATGCCGGGTACC
>JAJEJO010005657.1:82800-94864 GCA_020662805.1 Glaucomys volans | reverse complement strand
CTCACTACCACTGAGCCACAACCCAGCTCAAGTGTAACATTTTTAATGAAAAAAGGCATGAATATTTGACTAAGGCACGAATGAAAGACATGAAGACACTGGTGTCTTTCAAAGTTTGTAAGAGTATTGCATTTAATTGCCCTTAACTTTTAGAAAAAACACACTGAAATATTTAAAGATAAAGATCCATAATGCCTGCAATTTGCTTCAAGAAAATACAGGAGAAGAAACAGGTGGCACAAAACTGTTGCTGATGATCACTGGACTAGGTCATGACAACTTTTAAGGTTCACTATACTACTTTATCTGCTTATTTTATTTGAAATTTCTTATTTAGAATACAATCAAAGAAAGTTCAAGATTTATTCAAATACTAATAAATAAATGAGAAAAAGTGAAAAGGTATATATAAAATCATTTTTTCATTAACTTTCGTTATCATTTTAAAGTTGACTTTCTAAACTAACATTTTGGTTTTAACAAAAAAGGCCACGCCACATTTATATTTTTAAAAGAAGCATTCTATGCTTACAAGTGTGAATTTAATTAGTAACACCAAGGGGAAAATCAATCAAATAGTCAAACAACACAATCTGTCCATTTTTATTAAAACAGACCACTTGAATGTATTCTTGACATGTTCAATGATATTAGTTACTGCAGACGCTTATACTCAGGGTTTTCAGAAAATGCTCTTAACTTACTGGCTACTAATATTATACTGTTTATATTGTTTAATTACAAATCTTTGGAAAATAAATATAAAAAATAGTACTCTTTAAGAAAATTTATTTTAGTACTGAGATTGAACCCAGGGTCTCACACGTGGCTGGTGGGCACTCTAGCATCAAGCTACAATTCAAGTCATTTATTTTTAATAATAGAAGCCTTATTCTGTACATGAAAGAATATATATCAATATACATTCAATATGCACTGAAATATGCACTGATTTGATAAACAAACAAGAGTCTTTAGAGAGAGAAGCTGTTAAGAGTGAAGACAGCTATTCCAGTCTACCTTTGTTGAAAAGGTAAGAGATAAAAAGGTAAGTACCTAAGATAGCATCAAGACTGGAGAAACTGCATTTTTAAAGTTTGAGGAAACTTAAGCATTATTTCAGACTAGCTTCAGTAAACCTTCTCTCTAATTCAGATTCTATCATAAACTAGATGTATTAACTTGGGCAAGTTACTTAATGTCTTTGACTCTCAGTTTTAATACCTACAATGGTGGTGATAATGTCGCTCCTGCATATATTTAAGAAAATCAAAAGGCTTAGTTATAAATATAAAAATGTCTTATAGACTGTAAAATTGAATATAAATTATTGATATTTATAAAAATCTAAAAAATTAAGTGATGGGAAAATAGTAATATACTGACAGTATATTATCTTACAAATCATTAAGCATATTATATTACAAATTATTATTTGAGATAAAAAGGGAAAACTAGTCTTTCTGAGGAAAACACTTGAAATATCATACTCCTCCCAACAAAGAATTAATACACATTTACTCATTGTTTTTCAAACCTATTTTGGTTGTCCTTTTATACTTTATCCCCATGTGTCAACAATGTGCCCCCAAAAGATACTCAATACTGCTACTTTTATCTGGACACATCAGAAAATAATTCATTTACTTAATTGGTTCTTAATTATCATTTGCATGTTCCTTTATGTTTCTAGGGTACTCTGACCTTCTTGAATAGAATTTCTGTTTACTAGATTGTCAGTTTCTATACGTATATGTGTTCACATTCACTAGAGAACTTCATCAACTTCCACTACCACTTATATTTACAATACTGCATTAACTACAAGTAACAAATCTCTCACATAACCTTGAATTATTTCAATAATTTTTTCTTTTCTAATATTGACTTATGTCTATATTTAGTTTTGTATTGCCAATATTCTAAAATAAAGACAACTTTTTCACTTTTTTCTAACCAAGACTATATACAATTTAAGCTTATGAAACTCTCTTGCTTCGATTTATAATTCAAAGAGAAAGCAGAAGGGAAAATAGAGATAATAAGTTAATGCTACCTGTTGTATTTCCCTCTTCCCTCCTTAGTCCCCTCAATTCTCACTCATTTTAGTTTCTACCGTTAGATCTATTTCAGTGATCATCACCCCACACACAGCTACTACTGGGTATCAAGTCCAATGCTAAAGTTACAAAATGGAGTGAGATAACTTAAGCCCTTCCCTCCAAGCACTTGTAGATTAGAGATCACCTATCAAACACAATTCTAGTGTGCTAGAAACAGTTACAAATACCAAAACTATTAATACTAAAATATAAGCATGTAATCAATATTATTGAAACAGAGGGAAAAAGTTAAAAGTACTACCTGTACAGCTAAAGATAGTACAGGACTGGGGATATAGCTCAGTTGGTAGAGTACTTGCCTCGCAAGCACAAGGCCCTGGGTTCAATCCCCAGCACCGCCAAAAAAAAAAAAAAAAAAAAAAAAAAAGTGCAAAAAAAGGAGAAACTAGGTAGAAAGAAGTTTTCAAAACTCAGATATCATTTTTAGGATATCAAGTGTACAGTAAATGATTTATTGTCCATTTTTGAACTGCATTTTAATCAGAATTATACTGGACAAAAGTTTAATTTGAAAAATAATACACCCTCAGAACATCCTCAAAACTTTCATTACCTCAACACACAAATATCTCTACTTACTATTATCCTTCCTTCTTTCCTAACTAGTCTAGCTGCCTTATTTAGCACTCATTAAAACAAACCTATATCCATCTATACCTATCTACCCATATGCATAGAGGCAAATATTCAAGTTTTGAGAAACATAAAAGATATGGATTGATTATATGCTCCCTACTTTCCAGACTTTCTATGAATATTTTCCTTTAACTCTCACTGATTTATGGAGTAGATGCTCAATGAATATTTGATTTAAAAAACCTCTGGTGACATAAGAATTACATATTACACTAATAAGCATCTCATAAATGCAAAATTAAAAACAGTTCTTCAGGATTACAACCTACACAAAATGTAGGAGAGTGAGTAAAAGCAAACTATTTTTCAGCCTTACAATTTACACACGAGAGTGTTGGAGTGTAGTGAATAAGAATAAAGGTATTGAAAACAACCACCTCAACTGTAATCTAGGCCTATGACATAATTAGCCACACGATCTTAGGCAAAGGTTACAAAGCCTCTCAGGGCCTTAATTTCTCATCTATAAAAGCGAGATAAAGTATTACCTATCTCCTAGCTCACTGTGAGAGTAAACAGGTTAGCAGAGTCGCTTGACTATGCTAGTCATTAGACTTAATAATGTAGCAGTCTTAGAGGTATAGCACTGTCATCAGAATCTTTGGATATTTTTTAACTAGAAATAGAAATAACAACACCTTTCATTCATTTTTGTCCTTATAGATACAAAGCTCTTTTTCCACAGGTGCAGACCAGTAACATAAGGAACAAAAATATTAAAAGTTCCATTTTGAGCAGTCACATAGTTTTTCATCTTGCCTTTGCCATTAGCCAGTAACATGATCAATGACAACTAAATAACTACAGGCAAGTTATTTCAACACTCTGCACTTTAATTTCCTAATATGCAAAATTTGATAAACCACCTACATCCCTTGAATGTCCTGAAAATTAAACATCAAGCACGTGCCTGGCATACTGACAAGCTAACGTTTGTTCCTTCTTCCCTCACCCACATCTCACAAGGTATATCTCAACAAATCCTCACCCCACCATTATGAAGTTCATATTAGGTTGAAACAAAAAATTGCCAAACACTGGAAATTTCATGTTTCAACCTGGTGCTATTACAAATGGAGAAAATAACCTGAAAGAGGCTGAATGGTTTATTCAACATCATATGCTCTATGATAGTTAAATAATTTTTCATTAGGCCACCTCACTTATTTGTTCAGTGAGACCTGCTCAGAAACAGAGAAAATGTACACTAACCACTATAATACATGTAAAGCTAACAATCTACAAACTTTTGTTCTCCATACTAAAAA
Source organism: Glaucomys volans (assembly GCA_020662805.1). NCBI lineage: Eukaryota > Metazoa > Chordata > Mammalia > Rodentia > Sciuridae > Glaucomys > Glaucomys volans. The sequence goes on along the minus strand of JAJEJO010005657.1, from coordinate 90,837 downwards.
TGAGGGATGAACTATTTCTAAGAACTTTTCAAGTAAAAAATTATTTGTAGAGCATCTGTGTGTGTTGGAGGGTAAAAGATATAGAGAAAATCAGATGTAAAGAATAGTAAAGGAAGTATACATAGAACTATACTAGTTCAAAGGGTGCAATTGGATCTAATTAGAGACCTCACTAATTAGAAACTCCACAAAGCAACTGAACATCAAATTACCATCCTGATGGAAGGTTAGATGTATTCAATCTACACCAGATCAGGCAGTTAGTGAAACCACACAAGGAAGAGTTATATCAAACACTTAGGTTCACAAAAGTATGTATTCATTAATACATAACATTATTGTGCTGGAAAAAATGTAAAAACTTCCTCTAATAGTAAGAAATACACTACTGTAGTAAAATTATGAACTGTTAAGTTTATATCAATAAATTCCACAAAGGCTTTAGGATTGGATCACATAAACTAGATTCTGAATACAATTTCTGCCCAAACATGAAAAGTCCTATAAAAATGTACAGTATTAGTAAATAAATAACAAATGTTAATAGAACAAGGCCCCATAAAACTGGTGAAATATTTAACAGTATCAAATATTTACTATGATTATCTACAAACCTATTCTGTATCTTTTCTCCTTGCTTCGTCATTCACCGTTTTAAAAAGAAACTCCGTGAACAAAATAAGGATAATGAGCAGAAACTAGGTCTATCGACAGACTACAATAGAACAGTTTTGTTTAAATCCTCTTATCGGCCTCTCCTCCAATTATGCAATCATTCCACAGCAAAAGATTAGATGGCTCTTTCCAGACACTAAAAGGAAGGGCTTGGGGAAAACAGTAGAGTGTATAACAGGTAGCCCAGAACAGGCAACATATCCGTGATACTAAATTGTCTCTCGGGAATCGGTATTAACTCAGCGCCTCTAGGTTTTCAAAACCTTACCCTTTGGCCATTACAGATACTGTTTTAATCCCGTAACAACTGGCAACTCTTCACGTGCTGCAGATTCCACCTACAACATCACCTCTCCTGCCATTAAACTGGCTTTTCCGCGGGCGGTGGGGGCTAGCTGTCAAAGCTGGAAGAGCAGTGTTCTTAGGACTACATCGTGCAGTTCTGTGCAGCTCGTCTCAACTCCCGGCAAAAGAACTCAGGATGAACTGAGCTGAGATGCCTGCTAAGGCGGCACTCCAGGCGTTCGCGCTTTCCCACCAGTTTCACCGAAACCTCCTGAGGGTGACCTCTACGCCTCGGCACGGTGCCTCGCACGTCGTTTACTAAGACTGGGGCAAGGAAGAGCCCTCAGTACACAACCACTGCTTCATTCCACACCAGCCGCGCGGCGCCCGGGGATGCGACCGGCTTCTGACTACTTCGGGAACTCTCTTCACCCGCTCCGCGACCCCAAGCCAGGCTGCGCTCGCCCGCCGACAGGTAACTAGGTTCCGGGCTCTCAGCCTCGGGCGCTCGGGACCGCGCAGTTAATGAGTAATGCGACCGTGCCTAGCAGCAAAGGAGGAGCCGCACCCCGACGTCCAGCCGCTGCTCAGGGGCGTCCGGCCGGCCCAGGGCACCAAGCCCCCAACCCGGCCGCTGGGGGATCCCAGGGCCGGCGTGCCCAGGCGTTGAGGCGCTCGCCGGGCCAGGACAGCAGGGCCGGGTAACCGCGCGCCGCGCCCTCCGCCCCGCCGGCACCTGCACCTGCAGCAGTCACCCCTCCCGGCGGGCTGGCGGGAGGCGGGCGCGCGGGCGCCGAGGGGGGCGGTGCTCCACGCCCCGGGCCTCCCCCTCCCGTGGCCGCACTCACCTGACGAACCCACGGCGGCCGCTGCCCGCGCTCAGGGGCGCTCGTAGAGCTGCAGAGAGCGCGCCCAGAGGCAACGAGAAGCGGAGAAAGAAGGCGGGCCAACGCCACTACACCCCGCCGCGGCGGGCGCACTGCGTTGGGTGCCGCCGAGGGACCGCGGGTCTGCGCCTGCGCCGGGAGCAGGACCGGGAGCCGGGAGCGGCCGGTCCCGGGGGAAGGAAGGCGGGGCGGGGGCGGGGGCGGGGCGAGGAGGGGCGGGGCGTGGGGCCGCAGGGGCCGACACGCTTCCGCGCCCCCTGGCGCCGGGCGGGCTAGTCGCAGGTTCCCGGGCGCGGGCCCAGGTGCCTCCGCGGGCGGTTTCCTTGGGAACGACCGCCGGCTACCGTGCCGGATGTTTCCCGAAGGAATAGACGACCTCGGGGTAACTTCCAGCGTGTTGGGCTCGCCAGGAGTCGGAAGAGGCACCTTCACTGTGAGTTGAGGACTGCTGGAATGAACCCGAGACTTGGCTCCCATATACACCTTATAATGGGGCGTGGGGCGTGGGGGTGGGGGGATCCTGACAGAACCCAGAACCCACATCCCATCGTTCCAGCCGCTTCCAGAGTATTCGAGAATGTCGCTTCTGTGCTTGCCTTGTCTCTCTTGTGTGAACTGTTTTATTAAACTTCCACCCCACTTTAAGAACTTAAAGGGGGAAGAGAGAAAATGCAGACGGAACCAAGCTCGTGAAAGTGTGACAAAAGAGAAGCAGTCACCATCTGGTCTCTATGTGTAAAGAAAGACATGATACATATTAAACAGGACCATCATTCCGTGTATTGGTCACATTTTGGAGTCTGTAAGAAAAGGAGGTTATGTATATGGCTGTTAGAATTTCTGGCTTTGAGTCTACCACATTATACCCCTGTGATGTTGTGCAAATTAATTTCTTAATAACCCCAATTTTCTCACTAGTAAACGGGTATAATAAGAATAGCGACATCGCTTAATAGTTGTTTAAATGATATGTAATATGTACGGGTAATATAAATATCAAATAATCTACTAAAATTGCCCAATATTATCTGTTATTACTAATGACATTGATATTATCATCTCCCTATAATCCAACAGAAACCTCGGAAGTGATTTTTTTATTCCAGTCAAATATATTTTTAACCCCATCTGCAATATATTACTGAAACACTGAATTTGGGGGGGACCCTGTCTGAAACTAGGAATGGCTTTCTCCTACTGAGAGTAGAGGCTGGGGACACTGAAATTCCCCACCCTGACAGTCACCAAAGAAGATGAGAGTGGAAATTGTCCCTGGTGCCTAATACAGGCTAACCAAATCTACCTGCGTACCTTTCCTGCCTTTTGTCACTTTCCCTGCCTCTTCTCCTTTAAAGGTTCTGCTAATTTTCAGGAATTTCCAAGATACAACTTTTGGAACAATTAGGTTTTGTCTTTCTTCCTTCAAAGATGGCTTTGAATGAAACCTATTTTCCTACCAAATTGATTACAAATGCTTCTGGAGCAGCAAGTGACAGGGCCTACCTTATTTCTTTCCAGGGCAGTATTAGAGCCACCCAGTAATATTACCAAGTCCTATCCATTCTAATTTCCAAGTAATTCTTAAATCTCTCTTGTTCCTTTCACTGCCCACTAGATATGACCTTCCTCATTAATGGACTGCTAACTCTCTCCCTTATATTATATGGTTGCCATTCATTCATTGTCGTGTATTTATTGCCCTCCATTTTTGTCCCTTCTGCTGGATATAGGGGCAAAAAATCTTTCCAAACAGCACCCTCTCCCATCCAAGGATTCAAATATAAGGAGACAAGTATGTTAATAACAAGTGGAATGAAAAAAATTCAACATACAACAAACTTCTGGGGTTCCCCAGTCTTGCCATACCCTCATTATCTCTGTCTTTACACTGTTTCTTTTTCATAAAGTTATGTTCTGGTCTCTGAACTTTTCTTTACCTGGCTAATTCCTGCTTATCTTTCCAGGCATCAATTCCATTGTGAACCTTTTACTGCTGCTTGCCATTCAACCCTACCCCACCAATCCCAGGATAGGCTTAGTGCCCCTACCTGTGAGTCTATAACACTCATTTCTTTCCAGCACTTTCCATATAGGATTTTAATAGTAGTTTTATTTCTGTTTTCCTAACTAGACTATGAGCTTCTTGAGGACAGGCACAAGGCCTGACATGCAGTAGTACTGGCCAATAAGTGCAGAATGAATGAATGACATACATGTAGAGTTCACTGTCTTAGTATATGAATGTCAGTGTTCTACATAAGACCTAAGACATCATGCATGTTGTGGTTTAGATATTAGGTATCGCCCAAAAGCTCATGTGAGAGACAGTGCAAGAAAGTTTAGATGGGGGGCTGGGGATATAGCTTAGTTGGTAAAGTGCTTACCTTGCAAGCACAAGGCCCTGGGTTCAATCCCCAGCACCACAAAAAAAAAAAAAAAAAAAAAAAAAAGTTTAGATGTGAAATGTTTGGGTTATAAAAGCCTTAACCTAATCAGTGCATTAATCCCCTGATAGGAATTAATTGAGTGATAACTGAAGGCAAGTAGGGTAGGTAAGGTATGACTGGAGGAGGTGGGTCATTGGGGGCATGCCTTTGAGGGATATATTTTGTCCTTGGTGAGGGGAGTGTCTTTCTTTCTCTCTCCCTCTCTCCCTCTTCCTTTCTCTCTCCCTTCCCTTCCTAGTGCCATGTCTTGAGCTACTTTCCTCTGCCACACACTTCTACCATGATGTTCTACCTCACCTGGGCCCCAAAAATATAGTTGGCTGTCTGAGGACTAAGACCTCTGAATCCATGAGCTCCCAAATAAACTTTTCCTCCTAGATTGTTCTTGCCAGGTCTGTTGGTCACTGCAAATCTAAAACAATGCATCTACTAGAAACAGTAAGCAACAGCGAATATGCTTGAGCCCTACATTGGTCCATATGCAAATCACCTACCATCTGTAAGCCTCTTTGAAATGTCCTTAGAGGTGTTTTCTCTTGAATACTTAAATTGCTAGTGCAGTTTGAGAATGAAAAGAGTAATATGGGTAGTTGCTTTTAATAATGTCTCAGCCTTGCAACACAGAGACCAAGATACGTTACATAATGTTAGACCCTCAGAATCTTAACCTATAAAGTATGTTAAGCATTGTGAATATCCTAATTAGATGATTTACCCATATTAATGGACAAATGTAACTTAAAAAAAAAAGTAATGTAAAAAAAACTGGATTTTGTAATATACTCATTTAACTTCTTTCCCTTTCATTAAAAAATAAATAATACAATTATAGTAAAATACAATATACAAAACAAATTGATTCTTTTTATCTTAAAATTTCCCGTTCACACCTAAGCCAGAAAACCATGAAGTACAAAGAAATTTTAAATTAAACAAAGTATTCTAAGATTGTTACCCTTAGTTGTAACTTTCATTGTTTGTTTCAAAGTAAAGATTTTTTGTATATTTGCATGGTACTTTCAGTTTCAAATTGACTTTGCATAGAGTCCTTTACCAAAAAACAATTGGACACAGGTGAAAAGTAGTCATTCTTTACATTTACAGATGGGGAACCTAGAGTTAAGTTCATGGTCTTTAAAATGCAGGTTTATATCTTACAAACACAATTCAAACCCTTTAAAAAGCAGATTGAACCTTCATCACCAGCAGTATGGAAGAATAGGGACTCCGGCAGATTCTCCCAATAGCAATTCAAAGTACAGAATAAAATATATAAAACATCTCACCAAACATATCAGTGAGTTGGCTAGAACATAAGCGACCCTAAAAGCAAAAACTACGTAAAAGTGGGATTCTAGACAATAAATAATAGCAATGTAAAAATCTAAAAAAAAAACAAAAAAACTGGTCATGGGGGAACATGTGTGAACAATAATCATTTTCTTGTCTAGCCCAATAGTTACATGTAAGCTGATGCTTGTATTCCCATAAAAAATTTGCTTTTGCATCTCCTGTACAAAAGCAGGACTGGGGCCTGGGAATACAGCTCAGTGGTAAAACACATATGTAGCATGCTCAAGGCCTTGGATTCAATCACTAGTACCAAAATAAAAGAAAAAAAGCATTGTCTCTACAGTGTCCTTCATTAGATCAATTATAGACAACTCTGCATTTTAGGCCCCTTTTCTGATGTTAAAATAAACAGAATGGGGAAAATTTGAAGACTGACAGGGTTGAGAGGTTAGACTCTAGATTTTCTGTTTTAAAATAATGACTTTAACAAACTCCATACATGTAAGAAAATGTTTTAGGAATTGACTTCAAATCTAGTTTATCACACACACTCAAATTGTCATCCATTAAGCAAATGTTTATTTATTGTTTCTCTGTGCCAGGTATATAAATAGTCTGCAGGAAGAGAAAGAAGAGAGATGAAAAACAATGAGAGCACATCCCAGCTTCTCCAAAGTGTTTCAGTCCCAGGCCTCAACCTATTCTTGAGGCTCCCTTCATTCCTTCCTACATGTCCAGAGAGAAGTCCTTATATTCTTAAAATAACCACCCCTCTTTTTTGCTTACCACAGATTTTACTGGATTCCTATTACTGATGGATGTTTATTATAGGTGGGATACCAGTAGTGAAAGGGGGAAAATTTTTCAATATTAATTCAAAACAAAAGAATGAACTGATTGTCCTTGCATCATCCATTGGGTGTGTATGTGATTTGAACTTTCTAAGAAAGCTTTTCCTGATGTAAGATAAAAATTATCATTCTTCATGCCTATACTCTTAACCCTCACCCATCTGGACAAAGACAAAGCAGTGTATGCAGTTTGGGTTGATTTTAATGGAGTCAGAAGGTAGATTATGGAAACTTGTTAAGGAGATGTTTTAAGGTCAAAGACTTTAGGGAAATAAAGGGCTCCCAGAGGCCTAAGGTACTAATAAGCAGGGACCCAAGAGATTGGGCTTTCTCCTTATTCTGACAAAACATTTGAAAATACTGAACTACCTTCTGAAATCACAGGGAAAAGGAAGGGCTTTAGTTTAAGGAAGTGAAAATCTCAGATTTAAGCCAGCCATGTGTATTAAAATTACATAGACTTTGAGAAGTTGCTGTGCTATTTTGGTAGAAATGAAGTCCAAATTTCAGAAGACACGTATTTTGATGAACATGAATCATACATTAAGTTCCTGCAGCTGCTTTTGGTGAGTAAACCTCAAGATGTGTTTAAATTACCAAGCATCTCCCCTATCTGTACAACTTGGTTGCAAAAGGAATTTAATTTCACATACCTGAAAGGGAAATAGGCTATCAAAAAGACAAAACTTAATTAGAATTTGAGAAATAGCATGTGAATCACAAAATTGTCTTAAATTTCAGTCTGCATGGCTTTCTCTAATGAAACTGCTGAAATCAAGGCTGATAGTAACCATATCATCAGTAATAAAAATTTGAAATAAAAATTCAAGTATATAGTGCCGACATCCCAAGAATTATTTAGTCAAATACCTAACTATATTATCACTGATATAATCGAATTAATCGACAAGTTTCTGTTTTAGGTAAATATTTTTCCAGACCAAAAATACTCTGCCATCATCCCTGCGTGAAATAATTCTTGCCAGACAAGCAGACACTTTTGGCTGAAAGAAATGGGCATCTGCCCCAATTCAGTGTGAGCAATTCCAGCACAGGAGCCCAGATGATTCAGATAATTCTAGAATCTGACCTTGAGGAAAGAACTAGATCCTATATAAGAAATATCTGAATATTGCTTAGCTTGGTATTTTATAAGGAGTAAATGAACAATATAAACTTAATTGGTCTGCCTCTTGGGGTTCTAAAATTTCCAGCATGTTATAATTATGAGGCTTCAAATAAGACCTAGCCAAAAGATATGAGTCATCCCTAGTTTGGGATATTATTGCATTTATATAAACAGGGTTGACTAAACAATTTTGAAGGACTCCTTATATTATTCTAAAAATCCATAACTTTGAATATCTTTAGGAGAGAATTCATGCCACATGTGTTTAGATTTCTGACTACCCCTAGAATGTGGATATCACTATTCTAAAGAAGGACTTCTGATTTGAACATAACTGGGTATATTAATATTTTCTTTTTCTATTTTTACAAATCATTCAAGAACTAAGAAAGTGCTGGATACAGTGGTGCAAGTATGTAATCCCAGAGGCTCAGGAGGCTGAGGTAGGAGGATTGGGAATTCAAAGCCAG
>JAJEJO010005657.1:0-82790 GCA_020662805.1 Glaucomys volans | reverse complement strand
GGAGGATTGGGAATTCAAAGCCAGCCTCAGCAACTTGGTGAGGCCCTAAGCAACTCAGCGAGACCCTGCCTCTATATAAAATATTTTTTTTAAAAAAAGGGCTGGAGATGTGGCTCAGTAATTAAGCACTCCTGGGTTCAATCCCAGGTACCAAAAAAAAAAAAAAGAACTTAGAAGCTGAAAACAACCCCATGTCCCGCACAAACCCAGTTTTTGTTGTTCTTTTGCAAACTAGTACACAAGTACACTGCCTAGATTCCCAAACATAAAAGTTGACAAAAGCAAATTGAGCAGAAATTGTGTGGGAAGAAGTAGGGGGGGAAAAAAAAACAAAGATCCCAGCAGCAAGATGGCTCAGCTAGATAGTACTTGAAGAAATATTGCTCATGAAAGTAAGGAGCAGATTTTGAGTTAGCAAAAGGTTATCTTCCTTCTTTCCTTCTTTTCTCTTTCTTTCTTTTTTTTTTTTCCGGTCTTGTTTTTTTTTGGTACTAGGGATTGAACCCAGGTGCACTGAGCCACTGAGCCAAGTCCCCAGCCCTTTTTATTTCTTATATTGAGACAGGGTCTCTCTAAGTTGCTTAGGGCCTCACCAAGTTGCTGAGTCTGGCCTTGAACTTGAAATTCTCTTGCCTCAACCTCTGAGTCGCTGGGGTTGCAGGTATGTAACCACCACACCCAGCACGTTATTCTTTTTTTAAAAAGGGAGATGAAACTGTTTAAGTCATGCTGGCAGGAAAACTTGCCTGTACTCAGGTTGATTCAGAAAAACAGTGCAAGTGAGGTTGTACAAATAGTCACATAGTAAGCCATATTTACAGGAAGCAATCTGTTTTTGTGGCAGCAGAGGAGTGAGTCTATACTTAACTTAAAAATAGTTCTTTCTTATCCATATTCTCACCTATTGTGGAAACCCTTGCAAATACCGTGTCCAAGAAAATGATGAGAAACAAGAAACATTTTTGGAAAAAGGAACAAAACAACAGATGAAGAATACCAGTAAAATTTTTTAAAAATGTATTTCCCTGAATTAGGAGAAAAATGAGGCAATCACCTCTGTAAAACCATAAAACATAAATGTAGGAATCAAAGGAAGATATAGTAAGAAAACAAGAGGTGATGAGATGTAAAATCAAAGAATTCAGAAGAGCAGAAGTAGAAAAAAATAACAAAACAATTAGAAGGGAGCTGCTAAAGAATAGACAAGAAATACAGAAAAAAGAAATGAAAATAAGCAAAATAAAATGAGAAATGGAGTCAGAAAGGATCAGAAACAAAATAATATAGAAAACAAACCAAAGAGTTTTTTAAATTTATATGCAGTACCCAAAGAAAAGATCCAAAATAATGAAACAAATAAATATTTAAAGATATAATTGAATGAAATGCCTCAAAAAAAGTACATATCTTTATTGAAAGGAGGTATTACATGTGAGGAACATTTTCCCTAATATAGCTACTGACTACAGACAAAATAATACCTTAGCCAGGCACAGTGGCACAGGCCTGTAATCCCAGCGGCTCAGGAGGCTGAAGCAGGAGGATCTAAAGTTCAAAGCCAGATTCAGAAAAAGGGAGGTGCTAAGAAACTCAGTAAGACCCTGTCTCTAAATAAAATACGAACTAGGGCTGAGGATGTGGCTCAGTGGTCAAGTGCTCCTGAGTTCAGTCCCTGGTACCCAAAATAATAACCCTTTAGAGAGACTGAAAATAATCAAGTCACTTATAAAGTGGAATTATCAGGCTGGTCTCATATTTCTGCACATCAACATTCATTCCTAAAAGAGACTGGAGCATATTATGACTTAAATATTGAAACTGGAGTTTCAATATGAGGTGAAACTTGATTCTCTGCTTCTGCTGGGGAGTGGTCTGTGTAAGCTGTGACACCTGCTGCCGAGAAAGTCTGTTTTAATGTTAGCAGCTAATCAAGGCAGGGGATGTCTGCAAGCATCAGCTCTGAGTGTCACAGCTGGCAAAGCCAGATTCTTCACTACTATCAGGTGGTGTGTTGCAGCTTTTAGTGGTGGGCTGTGTCCTCCAGTGTCACAGTAGACCCCAGCAGCTCACTGACAGTTTCTTTTTGGGTTATTGTCTCACAAATTTGAAGAATGAAATCCATGGACAATACGGAAGATAAGAGTAAAAGGAGTAGGATTTAATCAAGTGAGAAGAAAAAGAGACAGAACCTTGCAAGAGACCCAGTAGGGGTTGCCACTGAGTGTACTAGTCTAGAGGTTTATATAGCTTTTGGACCAACATTATTGGTCCAAAAATTATGCTAATCAGATCCTGGAAAAATACCGGTGCTATTGGTTAGCCCCTGAGTCTGAACATTTCTGTAACCTCCATTTGGATATGCCCCCACTTCCATTTTCCTGCTGCTTGGGGCCTTTCTTATTCAATATATTTTGGATGTGTCCTCCAAAAGCTCATGAGTGAGATAATGCAAGAATTTTCAGATGTAAATGATTATATTATGAGACATTTAGCTTAATTTAATGGATTAAGTGGGCAATAACTGTAGGCAGGTAGGGTGTGGTTGAAGGAGGTAGGTCACTGGGGGTGTATTTTTGGGGTTTATATTTTGTCCCTAGAGAGCACAGGAACAAACCAGAGCTTCCTGGTTGTCATGTTCTGAACTGCTTTCCTCTGCCATGCCATTCCACCATGATAGTCTGCCTCACCTTGGGCCTAGAGCTATAGAGTCAACTGACCATGGACTGAACCTTTGAAACCATGAGAAAATAAACTTTTCCTTCTTTAAGTTATTCTTGGTGAGTCTTTTGGATGAAAAAACTGACTAAATACACAAGAGATCCTGAAGTAGAAAAGTCTACTGTCTATGTCTGGATAAACTGTCTTTCAAGTATAAAGACTACAGAGTTTTAAATATGCAAAAACCCAGGTGGCCCTTATGAAAACTAAAAAAATGAACTTTAGGCAACAAAAGATAAGTGGATAAACTACAGCAAAAAAGGATACCTAGTGAACATTAACTAATGAAATCCTTCCTTTGCACCCCCTGTAATCCTCTATTGTCAGCCAAATCCTCTCTCTGAATGTTTCATTCACCTCCTCATTCTAGTGGGAAGTGGCTCTACTCTGAGGATACTACCTCACCTGCAGACAGTATAAATGATGGCTATTTTTTTCTCCTACAGTTCTTGTATACCCAGTGCTCACTTATCTTCACTCACGCTTTCTCCTCTTCCTAAAATTCTCCAGTTTTAAATCTGATGTTAGCAGTTTAAGTCACTCAAAAATGTGCAGTTTTGCTATCTATTGATACCTGGGTCAGGCCTTCTCATTTCTAAGTGATAATTCCAGTCTTATAATCTCTCTCTAGTACTTAATTTTTAATGATTTCAATAAATACTGTACTATCCTTCCCACACCATAGTCTCAGTTTTTTGAACTTTGCTCAAATGACCATGTTCTCAACCATTCCTCAGTCACACACCCCTATGGCCATACTCTAGATTTTGTCATTATAGATAACTTCACAAGCCTAGTTTCATTGTTCTGTTTTCTGATAAGTCATTTCCTATCTTCCCAACTTACTTCATTTCATCTCCCAGTGACCCTTGAGCCCTAACCAAGGGTTGAGGGGGAGGGGTGATATCTACATCATTATTCATTGCAGCATTGTTCTTGATAAGGGAATATTGGAAACAATCAAATATAAATTTTAAAGGCCTGGTTTAAAAAAATTTAAGGAAAGGAACAGTCACTTGAACTAGAGAACACAACTGTATGGAGAGGGCTGCCCCACAGGAGTTGTCACCTACAGACAAGATGCATCCAGCCTGTGCTGATAGACAAACCACAGAAATAAATTCCTAATCTCTCCTCTATCACTCTCTCCTGTTTTTTGCTAGTGATTTAGAAATTGAGTAGTAATCAAGTTGCCATGTTTTAAGCTAGTTTGTGAAGATGTAGGTATCAAATAGCTCCTATGATTAAACAGGATATAAGATACTAGTACTGAGAATTTCTGCCTAAGGAACCAGCTCCAAATCTATAACTCTCTGGGTCGTTGAGGACCTCAAAAGTAGGAATGGGGCTGAATGAACAATTTTCAACATTTTAGAAAACATATCTGTTATGGTTTAGATGTGGTATCCCCCAAAAGCTCACATATGAGACAATGCAAGAAGGTTTAGAGGAGAAATGACTGGGTTATAGCCTTAACGTCATCAGTGAATTAATCCCTGATGGGATTAACTGAGTGGTAACTGGAGGCAGGTGGGGTGTGTCTGGAGGAAGTGGTTCATTGGTGACGTGGTTTGGGGTATATATTTTGTATCTGGCTAGTGGAGTCTGTCTGCTTCCTGATCATCATGTGAGCTGTGTCCCTGTGCAACACTCCTCCACCATGGTGTCCTCCCTTACCTCAAGCCCCAAGGAACGGAGCCTTCTATCTATAGACTGAGATCTCTGAAGCTAATAAGCCCTTGAATAAAATTTCCCTCCTCTACTAGTGTTCTAGTTGGGTCTTTTAGTCACAGCAGCAAAAAAGCTGACTAAAACAATATCACATAGAAATTTTACACCTATCCTTTATCAGACTCTACAGGCAAACTGAATTCATGCTGATCAGAACTGGAATAGGTGGTTTTATACAACTGATTAATAAATAAAGGATCTGGCCCAATGCCTGTCCTAGCGCCTGCAATCTCCAGCAATGCCCACACCCCAAGCCAGTGCTGCACTGTGGCTGACCATCTACCAATAAATAGGGTTGCCTCTGCCTGCTGGCATGGATTATTCCCAACCCGGAGGCCACCATCCCTAGGGGGCAGCTCCCTTCTTGGGACACCACATTATCAAGTACCTCTCAGACATCAGGCTACTGAAGACTAGGAGGTTTGAATAGTACAATATAGTTTTATTGTGTAATTTTTTATTATTAGTAGTATTACAATTATTCCTATTATACCTACTATTATTCCTACTTTTCTTTTATTATTATTTTTCACACACTCCCTATTTTCCTCTTATCTATCTGTTTCCTTGGAGACTCTATCTCCCATTTCTCATGCTAACAACCAATTTCTTTTAATTCCACTTTCACTATTCCTACAACCAAGTACCTCTATAAACTCACTTCTTATCTCATTAACATTACATCCTACACCCCTCCCCATCCTCTTTGTCCACCATTAGAAATTATGGTCCTTATTGCAAACCTATTGTTTATTCTGTAGATAATAATTGAACTCGTTATCTCTGTTTATTAGGACAATACTGCTATTAATAGGGAGTACTTGGGTTAGGATGCATATTGTTTGTATTGTGTACCGCTAATATTGATCCCCCACTTTAAGGTGAAGTACTGGAAACCTGCAGGAACACTGTAAGTCTATAGGAAGGAAACTACAATACCTCGGACTCACACTGCTAGAGGGGAAGATACACAAACAACATGAGAAAACAAGGAAAGAAAGTATCCCAAACAAACCTAGATGCTATATCAATACAATCCAGTGACAGCATTGCTGAAGAAATGTCAGAAGAAGGAGTTCAGAATGTACATAATTTAAATGATTGAGAAGCAAATGATGAGATAAATAAACAAATGCAGGCAATGAATGATTCACCAATAAAGAGTTAAAAGAGCAAATGCAGGAAGCAAAAGATCATTTCAATAAAGAAATAGAGATTCTGGGAAAAAACATACAGAAATCCTTGAAATGAAGGAAACAATAAACCAAACTTTAAAACTCAATATAAAGCATAACCAACATGCTAGGTCACTTGGAAGACAGAATCTTAGACAATGAAGGCAAAATATTGAATCTTGAAAATAAAGTTGATCAAACAGAGAAGATGGTAAGAAATATGAACAGAACCTCCAAGAATTATGGGATATCATGAAAAGATCGAATTTAAGAATTATTGGGATTGAGGAAGGCCCAGAGAAACAAACCAAAGGAATGAATAATCTATTCAATGAAATAATATCAGAAAATTTCCCAAACCTGAAGAATGAAATGCAAAATCAAATACAAGAGGCTTACAGGACACCAAATGTACAAAATTACAACAGATTCACACCAAGGCACATTATAATGAAAATATATAACATATAAAATATAGAATTTTAAAGGCTGCAAGAGAAAAGAATCAGATAACATATATGGGAAAACCAATATGGATATCAACAGATTTCTCAGATCAGACCATAAAAGCTAGAAGGGCCTGGAACAACATATTTCAAGTTCTGAAAGAATATGGATGCCAACCAAGAATCTTATATGCTGAAAACCTTACCTTCAGATTTGATGACAAAATAAAATCCTTCCATGATAAACAAAAGTTAAAAAAATTTGCAAATAGAAAGCCTGCACTTATAGAACATTCTCAGCAAAATATTCCATGAAGAAGAAATAAAAAACAACACTGTAAGTCAGCAAAGGGAGGAACTACCCTAAAGGAATAGCCAACTAAAGGAAAAACCAAGTCAAGTTAAAAACCAAAAATAAACCAAAATTCAGTTGAATTAATACAAGTCATATCTCAATAATAACTCTGTTAATGGCCTAAAATAATCAATCAAAAGACCATAGACTGGCAGATTGGATTAAAAATAAAGACCTAACAATATGCTGCCTTCAAGAGACTCATCTCATAAAAAAAAAAAAAAAATACCCACAGACTAAAGGTGAAAGGATGGGAAAAAACATACCATGTACATGGACTCAGTAAAAAAAATGGGTGTTTCCATCCTCAGATAAAGCGGACTTCAAGCCAAAGATAGTCAAAGGGAAAAGGACATTTCATACTGCTGAAGGGAAGCATAAATCAGCAAGACATAGCATAAATACTTATACCCTCAAAAATGGCGCATCCATGTACATCAAACAAATCCTTCTCAATTCTAGGAACCAAATAGACCAAACACAATAATACTAGGTGACTTTAGCACACCTCTCTCACCATTAGACAGATCTTGCAAACAAAAATTGAACAAAGAAAACATAGAACTCCATAACACAATCAATAATTTAGACTTAACAGATATATATAGAATATTCCATCCACCAATGAGCGAATACACTTTCTTCTCAGCAGCACATGAATCCTTCTCTAAAATAGACCACACATTATGCCACAAAGCTATTCCTAGCAAATACAAAAAAAAAGAGATACTATCTTGTATTCTATTAGATCATAATGGAATGAAATTAGAAATCAATGATAAAATAAAAAACAAAAACTACTCCAACATCTGGAGACTAAATAATACATTATTGAATGATACATGGATAGCAGAAGACATCAGGGAGGAGATAAAAAATTTCATAGAGGTAAATGAGAACAACTATAAAACATATCAAAATCTCTGGGATGCTATGAAAGCATTATTCAGAGGAAAATTCATTACATGGAGTGCATTCAATAAAAGAAAGAAAAAGTCAGCATATAAA
The DNA here is from genome assembly GCA_020662805.1 of Glaucomys volans. NCBI lineage: Eukaryota > Metazoa > Chordata > Mammalia > Rodentia > Sciuridae > Glaucomys > Glaucomys volans. The sequence goes on along the minus strand of JAJEJO010005657.1, from coordinate 75,357 downwards.
CAACCTAACATTACAGCTCAAAGCCCTAGAAAAAGAAGAACAGATCAACACCAAAAGTCGTAGAAGACAGGAAATAATTAAAATCAGAGCTGAAATCAATGAAATTGAAACAAAAGAAACAATTCAAAAAATTGACAAAACAAAAAGTTGGTTCTTTGAAAAAATAAATGAAATCGATAAACCCTTACCTACATTAACAAAGAGAAAGAGAGAGAAAACTCAGATTACTAAACTTCATGATGAAAAGGGAAATATCATGATGGACACTACTGAAATACAAAACACAATTAGAAGCTATTTTGAAAATCTATACTTCAACAAAACAGAAAATCTCAAAGATATCAACAGGTTTCTAGAGACATATAATCCACCCAAACTGAATCTGGAGGACATACATAATTTAAACAGATCATTTTCAAGCAATGAAATAGAAGAAGCCATCAAAAGCCTACTAACCAAAAAAAGTTCAGGACCAGATGGATTCTCAGCCAAATTCTATAAGACCTTCAAAGAAGAACTCATTCCAATACTCCTGAAAGTATTCCATGAAATAGAAAAGGAGGGAACCCTTCCAAACTCATTCTATGAAGCTTGTATCACCCTGATACCAAAACCAGACAAAGACACATTGAGGAAAGAAAACTTCAGACCAATATCCCTATGAACATAGATGCAAAAATTCTTAACAAAATTTTAGCAAATTGCATACAAAAACATATTTAAAAGATAGTGCACCATGATCAAGTGAGTTTCATCCCAAGGATGCAAGGTTGGTTCAACATCTGGAAGTCAATAAATGTAATTCACCACATCAACAGACTTAAAGTTAAGAATCATGATTATTTCAATAGGGGCAGAAAAACACAGAACCCCTTCATGCTCAGAACACTAGAAAATAGGGATAGTAGGAACATACCTCAACATTGTAAAGGCAATCTATGCTAAGCCCATGGCCAATATCATTTTAAATAGAAAAAAAACTGAAAGCATTCCTCCTAAAAACGAGAACAAGGCAGGGATGCCCTCTTTCACCACTTCTATTCAACATTGTCCTTGCAACTCTAGCTAGAGCAATTAGACACATGAAAGAAATTAAAGGGATATGAATAGGAAAAGAACTCAAACTATCACTATTTGCTGATGACATGATTCTATATTTAGAGGATCCAAATAATTCCACCAGAAAACTCCTAGACCTAATAAATGAATTTAGTAAAGTAGCAGGATATAAAATCAACACTCATAAATCTAATGCATTTCTATTCATAAGTGATGAATCCTCTGAAAGAGAAATTAGGAAAACTACCCCATTCACAATGGCCTTAAAAAAAATACTTGGGAATCAATCTAGAAAAAGAGGTGAAAGACCTCTACAATGAAAACTACAGAACACTAAAGAAAGAAATTAATGAAAACCTTAGAAGATGGAAAGCTCTCCCATGTTCTTGGATAGGCAGAATTAATATTGTCAAAATGGCCATACTACCAAAAGCGCTGTAAAATTCAATGTAATTCCAATTAAAATCCCAATGACATACCTCATAGAAATAGAAAAAGCAATCATGAAATTCATTTGGAAAAATAAGAGACCCAGAATAGCCAAGAAATTCTTAACAGGAAGAACGAAGCAGTTGGTATCACAATACCAGAACTTCAACTATACTACAGAGCATAGTAACAAAAAGGGCATGGTATTGGCACCAAAATAGATAGGTAGACCAACCGTACAGAATACAGGACACAGAGACAAACCCATATAAATACAGTTATCTCATATTAGACAAAGGAGCTAAAAATATACAATGGAGAAAAGATAGCCTCTTCAACAAATGTTGCTGGGAAAGTGGAAATCCTTATGCAGCAAAATGAAACTGAACCCCTATCTCTCACCCTGCACAAAACTCAAAATGGATCAAGGACCTAGGAATTAGACCAGAAACCCTACACCTAATAGAAGAAAAAGTAGGTCCAAATCTTCATCATGTTGACTTAGGATCAGACTTCCTTAACATGACTCCCAAAGCACAAAAAATGAAAGCAGGAATCAATAAATGGGATAAATTCAAACTGAAAGTCTTTTTCTCAGCAAAGGAAGCAATCAACAATCTGAAGAGAGAGCCTACAGAGTGGGAGAAAATCTTTGCCACATGCACCTTAAATAGAGTTCTAATCTCCAGAATTTATAAAGAACTCAAAAAACTTTGCACCAAGATTACAAATAAGCCAGCCAATAAATGGGCTAAGGAAATGAGCAGACACTTCACAGAAGAAGATCTACAAACAATCAACAGATATGAAAAATGTTCAACATCTCTAGTAATAAGAGAACTGCAAATCAAAACTACCCTAAGATTTTATCTCACCCCAATTAGAATGTCTATTATCAAAAATACAAGCAACAACAGGTTGTGGGGGAATGTGGTGAGGATGTGGGGGAAAAGGTACACTCATACATTGCTGGTGGGGTTGCAGATTGTTGCAGCCATTCTGGAAAGCAGTATGGAGAATCCTTAGAAAACTTGGAATGGACCCATCATTTGACCCAGGTATCCCACTCCTAGGCCTATACACAAAGGACTTAAAATATCAGCATACTACAGTGATGCAGCTACATTGAAGTTTGTAGCAGCTCAATTCACAATAGCTAGATTGTGGAACCAATCTAGATGCCCTTCAATAGATGAATGGATAAAGAAACTGTGGTATACATACACAATGGAATATTATTCAGCCATAAAGAAGAATAAAATTACGGCATTTGCAAGTAAATGGATGGAGTTGGAGAATATCATCCTAAGTGAAATAATATCATCCTAAGTGAAATAAATCCCAAAAAACCAAAGGCTGAATGATTTCCCTGATAAGTGGATGATGATACATAATGGGATGTGGTAGGGAGAGGTAAGAATGGAGGATGATGAATTGTATAGAGGAAAATGAGGGGTGGGGTGGGGGCAGAGTGGAAGGAAAGATAATAGAATGAGACAAACATCATCACCCTATGTACATGTATGATTACACAAATAGTGTGATTCTACGTTGTGTAAATTAAAAAAAGAAAAAAATTTTAAAAATCTAAATTAAAAAACAAAAATTTTAAAAAGAAAGAAAGAATGAAGCAGCATTTTAAAGATACAAACAGTGCAGAGTGCAGATTCCAGAAAAAGGAAAGTGCTGGGTCTTTCTGCATTTTAGACAGTCACTAAATCCAGGAGGTACAGTTTATAATTTGTGCAATTTTTTTAACCACTAACATTCACAAAACATAGCTCAATACTAGCCTATCAGAACTTAAAGATAATTGCTGAAATTTGCAATTTGTTCACCCAAATTATTGACTTAAGTTTCATTTATCAGGTTTGTTTTTTTTTTTGTTTTGTTTTTTTAAGATTCTAAAAGCACTCCTTGGTTCGCTAAACATTAGTAGTCAAGTGGCCTTAAGAGCTAGGTCACATTACTAATTTTGTCTTTTCTATTTATTTGATCAATTAATTTTTAAATGGTTTCATGGAGAATTTGCTTTGTATTTTGTATCAGGTCTATCTTATTAAGCTTCTCTGAGAAAGAAATCAAAAGGGCACTAGAATAAAGAATTTTTTATTTATGACAAAATTACTGGATGAGGTTAGTTGGTTTTCAGAATAAAGTAAAAGGGTTTATTAAAGTCAGGAAAATGGCAGAATTCAAAAAAGTCATAGTTCACCTTTTTAGGGTAAATGGAGAAAAGGTACTAAAGTGATCTTCAGAAGCTTAGCAGAGTGTTGGAGACTGAGGAGAGTGACCTAGAAAACAGGAAAAACAGATAAAATTCCTGTTGCTCCCCACAGGGTCATTAAGTTCAAAACTGTCAAATCATCCAGGCATTAACAAGATAAAAACACAAGATTAAAGTATTTTCCTCCAAAAATGTGTTTGAAACCCTGGGTGTTTTTTGATGTAGAAGACACGTAAAGCTCCCTTTGGTTTTTCTTATCAATGAACACTTGCCAGGGAAAGCATGGTGTAACCTGTTCCCCCAGGTTCTCACCCTTAGCCATCACCTGACCTATTTCATGTCCCTAGATAATAGGACTCCCAAAACCCATGCTGGGCAAAGTAAGAATTCATGGAAGTTCATTTCTTTCTTCAAGATGAAGTTATTCATTGACTACATAACTCAAATGGAAAGACTTTGGGCATATGCAAAAATGAAAAATAATCTCCTTTCAGAGCTGAGGGCCTCTTAGGAGAGTAACACACCTTATCAAGGTCACAAACGTCCATTTGAAAAGCCACCAGATCCCAGTCAGGGACATAAACTCAAACTGCCAGACCCCAGGCAAAAAGCAGTGGGACATAATTAATTCAATCATAGGATTAGACCAGTAAAGCTCCAGCAGGCATGGTGACTGATTTTAATAAGATCTTTCTTTTAGAATTACTCTTATTACTTTAAATTTTCCTTCCAAAAGTTTGTACTATAATGTGAATTTTAGGAAACAACCTGAAAGTCCATCGATATGGAAATGACAAATTTTGGCATATCCAGTCTCTGGATTCTTGGGGATTTGTTAGAAAGAATGGGTTTGATCTCAAAATACAGACATAGAAAAACAGCTATGATTTTTTTTTTAACAGAAGTAAATAGAACAATGTGTACAATGTCAGGTGCAGTGGCACATGCCTGTAATCCCAACTACTCAGGAGGCAGACAGGAAAATCCCAATTTCAAGATTGGCTTGGGCAACTTAGTGAGACCCTGTATCAAAAGGAGAAAATTTAAAAGCGCTAGAAATATAACTCAATGGTAGAGCACACCTGGGTTCAGCCCCCAGTACTACAAAAAAATCATTTGTGTGTGTGTGTGTGTGTGTGTGTGTGTGTCCCAGTTTTGTGAAGCAGAAATTTCGCAAAACAAATGTGTTGGATGTGGATCTTTGTGCACTTTCTCAGATTTCCTCTATTGTCTTTTTTGTTCTGAAGGTAACCCCAACAGGCACAACTGGTGCCTTTGCTGAGCTCCCTGAGCCGGCTGAAATTGAATTGGATCCCTGGGTCTATACACTGAACCCTAACTGCATCAAGGTGTTGCTTTCATTTCTAATCTTTTCCCCATCTATCCTGGGGATTGAACCCAGGCTCCTGTGCATGTTAGAAGCAAGCACTCCACTACTGAGCTACCAGCCCTACTCTCATTTCTAGATTTGGATGAAATACCACAACCTGGAACAGGGAATTTGGGTTCCTGAGTGGCTGCAAAGAGCGAGAGATATGAGAAGTTACCTCCCTGTAGGGTGAAACTTGGCCAATGAGAAATGAGAGACAAAAGAGATTTGAGAAAAATCCCCTCCCCTCTCACCTTGGGGTTGACTGCTTTGTTGTGGGGTTTCTTTTTAGAGCTTTTCCACAGAAATCCTACATACTAGTGGACACATATGCTACTCATCTCCTATGTCTTTGCCAGGACCATTGTGAAATAGAGCAGTGACACATCAAGTGCATAGCTTTGCATATTTCTTGCCTCACTTCCTTTTTCAACTGACCTTGCCAGCCTCACTTGAATTTCCCAAATAAAGTGGTGCACACTAATCCTTCTCTCTAGTTCTCCTGTCTAGAGGACCCAGGTTGAGACCACAGTAAAACTAAAGGCTCTATATAAAATGTTGGTGAATGTGCATGTGCACATATACATAAACCTTTGCTTGTAAATGCTTAGAAATGTGAGGATAGGATACCCAATGGACCTTAACAGTTGTTTACCTCTACTGCTTGTTTTTAAATAAATATGCTTTAGTTTTGTATATTTAACTAAACAATAAGATAAAATCATACCATGTTTCCCTACTTTACACCTTTGCAGGCTCTGGTTTATCATTAAATCAATGCATTTCTAGGGCAAAGTCAGTCTCATCTCCAATATTCACACATTCGTACACACATATCCATACACACACACACACACACACACACACACACACACACACACAGTTCTTGCTAGCAGATGCCATAATATCACCAAATAATCACCATAATGTCACCAAAGTAGTGTGTTAGGCAACCATGGGGACTCTTACCTCAAATTTTTGGTTTGTGAGATAATAAATATGCTCACACTTTAAACTGGGCACTCCATTAATTGCCTTCAAAAGCAGCCTGGTGAAACTGGAGTTTTGAGATAAAACTCAACTCACTGCTTCTAGTGGCAGGTGGGGTTTGCACAAGCTGTAGGCCTCTGCAGCTGAGAAGTATTGCAGCTCTTACTGGTGGCCATGCCCTTCAGACCCCAGAAGCTCACTTTCAATTTCTTCTTCTTATCTCATGAATTCAAAAAATGAAATCCACAGACCAGGATGAATTTTTATAAGAGTAAGATGAAGAGTAGAAACAGGACCAGAACTCTTGCAATGCAAGAGAGGACACAATAGCAGGTTTTCTCCATCCAGTGTGCTAGTGTAGGGGTTCATATAGCATTTGTGTCACTGTGATTGGTCCAAACTTATGCTAATTAGGGTTTGGGAGAAGTACCAATGCCATTGGTCCAAGCTTTTGCTAAATTAGGTTTTGGAAAAGCAATAACACTAGTGGTTACCCCTGAATCCCATTCAGATTTGCCTCACTTCCATTTTCTCCTTGCAGGTCAGGAAATGAGGCTATCAGATGGGGCTGCCATTCTGCTGCTCTGCTGCTGCTTCTCGACAGGGACCAGTGGGCTTGGCAGCCAGGGAGCCATGCCACTGGCAACACATGTATACTAGTATATACATGCATGCCTGCATACAGATTTCTGGTGCTGTGTATCTCACCAGAGACTAAAAGATAATATTTATCTTATTGTTTTCACATACTCCTAGCATCTGCCCATAGTTGGAGCTCAGCAAACATTTCCTGAACAGATTAGGTTCATTCATCTCAATCTGAAATTCCTATATTACATTCCTGAAAATAGGGAAGGAAAGGAACATAAAATCCAGTCTGAATCATGTCTCATTCAAAAGCTTAAGGCTGTCAGTAAAGTTAACAGAATTAATCACGAAACTGAGCTATTTAAATCATTATCATATTGCAGTGTCCAAAGAATAGAAACAAATTGCAGTGAGAATTGAAAGATTCTCCTATTACCATATTATTTCTAGATATAAACAAACATGACTTTAAAAAATAATTCTGTTCTTGGTAGGGAAATCCTAGTGCTTGAAAAGAAGAGTACCAACAAGATAATTAAAGCTTGTTACTAGAACTTAACAAGTCTACCAACAAAGAATCATCAGGTGGTGGTGGAAGTTGCAGTTGCTACAAGTGAGGGCCACCATTTTGTGACCTAGATCAAAGCGCTGTATCCTAAATTTGTATAACTTTCCCCTTAAGTAGCTCAGAACTGCAATAATAAAACAGTCAACTTTAATTGTAGGCATGAATGGGGAAAAGAGTGTGATATAAGCAAATGGTATGTATTTGTGCAATATCCATTGTCCTGGTACTATGTGCCAGAAGTATTCTAAGTGCTAGAAATTCAGCAGTGAAGTAAAGAGACAAAAATCTTCACCCACACAGAGTTTATTTTCTAGAATTGGGGAGGAGTGGGTTGGGAGAAATAGGAACCAAAAATATTAGAAAATCATTTTGGCCCTTAATTTTCTAGCAGGGCCATCTCTGAAAAAAACTTGTCAAAGTAATAGAGTCCAGTCATTTCCTTCCCCCATCACTCTTTCTAGCCCCTTCTGGGTCCTTTTGCATAGTATTGAGCACCTTCCCTTTATTTCCTCCCAAAATGACTTATGACTTACTTTGCACTGTGTGGTCAACTGAATCTCCACTTTTTTCTCAAAAGCTCTCCAGATGAGTCTAATGATCAATGAGCCTGCTTCAGTCCACTTCTCTTTACAACCCCCAGTTTGTATCATTTTCCTGAAGACTTGCTCACTGTGTTCAATTTTAATTTAGTTTTAGAACATGTAATTCTATTAACATTTGTGGCAGAAATCCTGGGCTCCAGAGAAGGCTGGAGGAAAAGATATCCTGGGCAGATGTGCCTTGGGTATCTCAAATTAGCTGGATTGCCTTCTTTTTTCCCTTCTGGTAGAGCCAATGCTTCTAGAATCATTATTAAGTAATAGATATATGACTGATTAGACCAAGTAATACAGCCCACGGGCCTGTGTTTATTGTAACTAGGGTACTTTCTGTCCCTTGCATTGCACCTGCTAGTTCCTTCTCTCTGCCTGCAAGCTGTCCCCACCTTGCCCAACTCCTAGTCACACCTTCACTCAAGAGTGAACATCCTATCCTACCACTGGCTCCCCTCCCCCCACATCTGATATTGGTAGAGTGACCATGTAATTTATTGAACCAGATCAAATCTGAGAGAAAAAAGGGTGGCACTTTTAATAACTATACCAGGATAACAGGTGTAGCCAGAACAGTCCCATATAAACCAGAACCCCAACTTATGACCACCAAAATAAGAGGTGAAAATAAAGAAAAGAAGAAAAGAAAAGAAAAGAAAAGAAAAGAAAAGAAAAGAAAAGAAAAGAAAAGAAAAGAAAAGAAAAGGCTGATTGAATTATACTTTGTTTTTCTTTTTTGGTGCACTCCTGATAAAAGTTACCGACCTGTACAAACATATCCTACTTCACACAAAAGAAATCCTGAAAGCTGTTTGTTACATAAAAGACATTTCAGATACATAGTTAGCTAAGGAAACTGCATAAGGAAAGGAAAGGAAAGGAAGAAGGAAGGAAGGAATCCTGTCGTCACAAAATACCTTCCTGTCTCTTATGTAAGATTGTAAAACATAAATTTTCTGTAACACTTTCTTTAAAATAGCAATATACATTGGCCACTGTTACACACAGTAGGATATTTAATAATCATAGAAACCCCAAGAAGGAATATAATATGGAGCACACCCAGATGGCATCTGCCCTATTAAGGCATCATATTAGAATAGATACAAGTGCCCACACTAGCAGCATTGACTACTAGTCTTTATTCATATCAAGGTTGTTTTGCTTTTTATCATTTGTAAAACAACATATGCTCATTGTGAAGAAAAAGTCTGAAAAACATAGAAAAGTAAAAAGCAAGGGAAAAAAACATAATCACCTCAATTGCATCATTAGGATTCTGGTTTATTTTCTTTTCCAAATAGTTGTATTGGTATAACTATTTTATACTTGGTTATGATCATACTACTTTTAAGTTTAAATTATGTTACATGTACTTCTCCATACCCTTATAAATTATCTATAATAGTAATTTTAAATAACTGCACAGTAATCTTCTGTGTGGGAAACATCTTGTCTACTTAACTATTCCCTAGTTTGTAGGGCACTTTAGGTTGTTTTCAGATTCTTATTATTATAAACAATGTCACAATGAACACTTTGTTCTAAAAGAATCTTCTGTAGCTCATGTTGTTTCTTGAAGCTAGGTTACAAAAACTGAAATTTCTCTTAAAATATATGAACATATTTAAGGTACCTCTTACATATTAAAAATTGCTTCCAACAAGTTTTTTATCCTGTTTACATATTCATAAAAAATGAACATGACCCTTGTTGGAACTGAATATTTGTGTAAAAACATGATAAATGTTTTTTGGTTTACATTTTTTTATTTATCTAGAGAAGTTTAGCTGTTTCCATATAATGGCTAGCTAACAATATTTTCTACTGTACAAATTGTTCCTATCAATTGTATACAGGAATTTTTACTAAGTGTACAGACTACAAATATCTATAATATACCTGAAAGAGTTCCTTATATTCCAACTTGACAAAAACAAATAGGCCCACTAAGAATTATTACATGGAATGAAAATAATATACACATTTTTACAGAGAGAACTTCAAATGTAAGTATATAAGCAACAAAATAATGACATTTGTGAGATCCTGATATTAATTTCCACCCCCAGGGAGCAAAGGCAAAACCTAAGCATTAGGCACCTAAGGCAGGGTTCTCAGTCCTGGTCAGCATGCGTCATATTCTGTATTCACAGCCTGAGTTTCCTGATTCTCCTCTATGTTTTAGTGTTAGTTATCTCATGCTTCCTATTGTAGAACCTGCAGCAGGTGTTACTACCACCTTTACAGATGAGAAAACAGAGGGTCGCAGAGACATTTGACTTGCTCAAGGTCACATAGATAGTAAGTTGAACCCTTCCTGATTTGAAAACCTCGTGTTCCTTCCACCATGGTGTTTTTACCTGAAGTTATGTGGATAAGGCATTCAGGGAAAGGGGGAAACAAGGGAGCTAAAAAATGGTTGCCATTAAGTATTAGATATGCCTTAGCCAGACTGTACTGAGCTCCAGTAACATAAAAGCATTCACTTCATATGCTTTGGATTTTACTTTACAATCTTTTTAATAACAAGTCATACTTATCCACAACCTGGTTCTTTTAGGTAACGTTTTACCTGACAGGCAATATAGCACAGTGGATGAGAGTGTAGGCTTGGAAATCCATCTGCCTGCATTTTAATCCCAGCTTTGACATTTGCTCCTGTTTAACCTAGGAACATGACTCAAATGCTCTGCCCTTAGGTTCCTCATCTATGAAAAGAGGGGGATGATGATCACAGTACTTGCCACAGAGTTGGAAGGAAGAGCAAATGAACTAATACCGTAAAGCACCTGAAGGGCTTCCGACTCAAGTAATGTTAGCTGTTGTTCCTGCCATTACGTGTACTGATTCATTCAACCTCATGACAACTTTGTCTCTATGACAACCCTACTGAAATACTCCTTTTAATCTGATAAAACAGACATTATACTAATTATAAAAGCATACGACCCTATTCAAACCAAAAGAAAAAGGATCTCTGGCTACAGATGTGATCCAGAGCCAAAAAACAGAATTCATAATGAATCATAAAAAGTTAAGGGAAATAAGTTACGGTTTGCATCAAAACAAAATTAAGCAACATTAGATACTAACAAAGATTTGGGGCAACAATGAATGAGCAGATATAGAAAAAGACTATCTCTACTATAGAGGAATGACAGAAATGCTGACAGATGTCACAGTCATTCTCTTTGTATTACTTAAATGCCACTTAGCCTATTCTTGATAGGCTTGAATGCTTGGTTTCAGAGACCTGTGATTCACATTCATAAATAATTAATACATGTATTAAAAAATATTTTGTGCATCGTCATATACTTTCATTTTGAATGAAAAGCACGCCCACACCAAACATTTTTCTTTTAAAAATCAATCTTTCTTGAGAACAATCTTACATCAAAATCCTAGGGTAAGTCAGAGTAGCTAAAATATTTCTGAGTATTGTCCATAAGAAATAAGCCATTAGAGGAAACGATTATACACATCTCCTTCCTTCTCTTTCCCAGATATAGGGGAAGACCATCTCCTGCTGGGTCTTTGGAACCCCAGGGCCTTGGTCCAAAAACAAGTAAGCAGAGACCAAAGATTAGTGCAAATGTAAAGACCTAGGAAATTTTGTCAGTGAAATGGCAATCTAAATGTAAGAAGCTTAGAGAAAAAGGAGATGGAGGGCAGCAGGAAAAAGGAAAAATACAAAAATAGGAGTAATGAAAGGAATGGATGCAGGTTGAGGACCAAAATGACATGAAAATCACAACAGATAGGTTAGACTCACCTATCTCAAAAGGAAATCAAGCTACTGAAGAGATCGCTGACTGTGGTACAAAGGAAATGGCTTATTTTTAAGGATATTGAAGTATTAGTTCAAGTTTAAAAGTATAAAGTATGTCCCAAAAAATGAAATGAAATAAAAAACAGATACAAAAATAAGCTTCTTAGTCTGTTGCTTTGTGATTACAATAATTACACACACTGACCATGAAGCAAGCTACATATATAAACTTGACTGTGGGTGGTCTGCTTTTCATCTGTTGGAGTGATTCAAACACTAAGGGCATCTATATTTGCAAATCTGCAGAAATCAATGTTATCATCCATCAGCCTAGCTACATTACTGGGTGTGTTCTGAGTGATTTTGGTACCCTTTAGCTTCCTAGATTCCATTAGCCATTTTAGAGATAAACACAGTTCAAGTTCGTATTGAGTTTACCTAAGAAGTGAAATCGACATTGCATAAAAGGCAAGAAAATTCAGATGGGTAGAGATGGAGAATGGATCAGGTGAAGGGAGAAGATTTGCTAATATAACTCAGAGAAGATGACCTTTTTTTTTTTTTTTTTAAAGAGGATGACTTTTACTCCTGACCCTTTAAACCATGCTGTTTCACACCTTTGCATTAATGCTGCTCATTGGAGCAGACTGAAATCTCTCCTTGAAAATGATTTGTTATTATGTCTGTTTTCTCATCTAAATAGTGATTTCCTTGATGGCAGGGATCAAATATCATTCCTCTGTGTATCCCTGTCTCCCAGCACGTGGCCTGGCACAGAGCTATTTCTCAATATCTTTTTATTGAATAAATCAAATGTTTATTTTTTTTTCCTTTTTGTTTGTTGCCTAATGAAACTTTTTGATTTATGCAACTTTCTGTTTTAATTTTTTTAGTTTTAGATGGACACAATGGCTTTATTTTATTTATTTTTATGCAGTGCTGAGCATCAAACCCAGTGCCTCACACATACTAGGCAAGCACTCTACCACCAAGCTACAATCCCAGACCTTATGAATGTCCTTAATGGCTCTAAAGCAAGGTAGAATCTATTATTTTGTGCTTCAACCCCTGAGTAGTCAGTAGAAATAAATATGTCTGATTATTAGTCACCAAACCTCCAGAGCTTCACATAAACTGGAGGATGGACCAACAACTGAAAAAGGCAGATGGACATTTGGGTGTTTTGCAAAAGTGATAAATTAATATAAGTTAATGTAAAGGTCATTAAAATATTGCATGTCTTGGAATTAACTCTTCTTAATATAGGATCCTGAGGCTGGGATTGAAGCTCAGTGGAAGAGTGCTTGCCTAGCATGTGTAAGGCACTGGGTTTGATCCTTAGCACCACATAATAGTAAACATATAAAAGTAATATAGGATCTATGGATCCTAGGGACCGAGGGTATAAGCTCAGAGGTAGAGTGTTGCCTAGCATGCACAAAGCCTTGGGTTTGAGTCTCAGCACCACAAATAAAATAAGATAAAGTTGCATAGATCTTTAGCAGGATGAACTCCAGGGGGCGTATCTATGAACCACAAACATGAAGCATATGAATATGTACATTTTGAAAGGGAGGTGATCCATACCTCTCATTAGATTTGAGGGTTTATGATCTAATAGTATTGAAATACATAACTCCCAAAAGATAATTGCAGAAGCATGAAAAGAAATGTGCACAAGGATGTTAATCAAAACATTGCTCAAAAGAGTGAAAAATGGGAAATAACCCAAAAAGATTTCAATAAGGGAGTATTGAGCACATATATAAAACATATATGATACATAACATATGTATCAGCATATTTTTGAGTAAAAAGCAGGCTGTCACATTGTATGTGTAGTATGGTCTTGTTTATGGAAATAATATGCATGTTTCTAGGCATAGAAGGTGTCTAGTCACAGAAAGACAGTAACCAAATGTTAACAAGTATTGTCAAGGACTGGAGATGTAACTCAGTGGTAGAATGCTTGCCTAGCGTGTGCAAAGGAAAAGACCTAGGTTTAATCCCCAGTACCACACACAAAAACCTTATTGTTGTGTGTGGGGAATTTGGGATGTTTGTCTTTCCTTTTTATACTTTCTAATTTATCTGAATTTTTACAGTGGGCATGTTGTCATTTAAAGAAGACAAAAATCATATTTTCTTTTTAAATTTTTTATTAGAACATTATAGTTATACATAGTGGTTGGGTTCATCTTGACAATTTTGTGCATGCATGGAATTCTATTTCAGTTCATGTTCCTCCACTTTTCACTCCCCTCCTCCTTCCCCTTGCCCATTCTTCTTCCTCCATTCTTCTAGGCTTCCTGTTTGTTCATCTATTTATTCATTTTTAATTAGTTTTCTACTTATACATAAAGGCAAAATTCCCTATGGTATATTTATATATGTACATAGCATGATTTTTAAAAAATTCATTCTGCATTTTTTTCCCTTTCTTATTCCTCCTCTCTCCCTCTTGATTTCCTTCTACTTACTGATCTTCCCTGTCTCTTTATGATATCCAATCCTTCCCTCCTTCTTTCCCACCTCCCTCCTTCTTTCCTTTGTTTTGCTCTAGTTTTTACATATGAGAGAAAACATTTGACCCTTGATTTTCTGCAACTGGCTTTTTTACTTAGCTCAATGTTCTCCATCTCCATCCATTTACCCACAAATGCCATAATTTCATTCTTCCGTATGGCTGAGTAACACTGCATTGTATGTATAAACCAGTTTCTTATTCCATCCATCTATTTATAATTTGGCTATTGTGAATTGTGCTACTTTGAATATTGAGATGGCTGTGTCACTACACAATGCTGATTTTAGTTCTTTTGGGTAAATACCAAGGAGTGGGATAGCTGAGTCATGTTGTGTTTCCATCCTCATTTTTGAGGAGTCTCCCTACTGCTTTCCAGAGTGATTGTATGAGTCTGCAGTCCCACCAGCAATATACAACACCCTCACCAGCATTTATTATTATTTGTGTTCTTGGTAATTATCATTCTAACTGGAATGAGATGAATCTTAGTGTAGTTTGGATTTGCATTTCCCTGATTGCTAGCGATGTTGAACATTTTTTCACATATTTATTGGCCATTTATGTTTCTTCTTTTGAGCAATGTCTGTTCACTTCTTTTGCCCATTTATTTATTGGGTTATTTGGGTTTGGGGTGTTAGTTTTTTAAGGGTTTTTTTTTAATACATTCTGGATATTAAACCTGTCAGAGAAGCAGCTGGCAAAGATTTTCTTCCACTGTATGCTCTTTCTTCACACCCTTAATTGTTTCCTTTGCTGTGCAGAAGTTTTTAATTTGATGGCATCCCACTTATTGATTCTTGGTTTTATTTCTTGAGCTTTAGGAGTCTTGTTGAGGAAGTTGGTGCCAGCACTAATATGATAGAGTGCTGACCTTATGTTTTCTTGTAGCAGTTTCAAGGCTTCTTGTCTGATTCCTAAGTCTTTGATCCATTTTGATTTGAGTTTTGTACAGGGTGAGAGATAGGGATCTATTTTCAATATAATAGTGTTTTCAATAATGCTAAATAATAGTATTTAGAGAAATTTATGGAAGACATAAACATAATTGGCAATGAATAGTAATTTGAAAGTTATTAACCTTAAACTTGGCATCATGAGGGCGCTGCAGCTCTCCAACCAGACAACAGAGTAGGAGGAATCATAAATAAGGCTAACCCAGTGTGGCAATTTCTGTGTCCCAGTTTAAACATGTTCAAAGGGAAGTGATAACTGGTCTTGGAAGCTTCTGGCTCCATCTAACTCATCGTGAGCTAGTTTTTCTGTGAAGATGCAGAGATCTGTACGAGAATAAAACCACCACATGTCTAAGAGGTAGAGATAATTGCATATTATCACTCATGGTTGTACCAGTCAGACTGGTATGCAGCATAGCCAGTGCCTAGAAGAGCTCGAGGCTCATCATCTATATCAGATTAAAATCTTCTTTCCTCTTAAGTGGATGAAACCCCACTTTCCACTTTATGTTTAAAGTGTAAAATGTGGGCTGGGGATATAGCTCAGTTGGTAGAGTGCTTGCCTTGAAAGCACAGGGCCCTGGGTTCAATCCCCAGCACTGCAAAAAAAAAAAAAAAAAAAAAAAAGTAATAAAGTGCAAAATGTTCATTCATGAAATTCATCCCTTCTCAGAAAGATTATGTACAGATGCATTTGCCAGGAGAAGTGCTACCCTTTCTCTATCTCTCAATGGAAGCTCTCTGGTGTGCTGTCAGAGGACTCTGCCTTGAAAACTGTGCATTTTCAAAAGGCCCCTTTGTTTGGTACCCCAAATTTTGATGCCCTGAGTAGGTAAGTTGAATGTAAGGCATGCTTTTCTTTTGTCAAGTGGGAGAAGGACAATTATGAATAGAAAAAGCAGACTAATCTCTCCTAGAATTCCCTTAAACTTATTCCCTTAAAAATATCCATGCCCATATATCCTCTATGCTTTGTGTACACAAAATTTGAAGAACATTGCTTTAGTCACCCCCCACCATTCCTCATAGATATGGAAACTGAAGACTACTGTAGTGACCTGGGCAATACTTGAGCCTAGGTCTTCCGATTCGAAGACCAATGAGTTTTCAACTCTCCCATATTTCTTTGTATTGTGACCTTGTATAAGTACTTTGACCTCCCAGAGCCTTATTTTTCTCATTTACAAAATGAGAGGGGTGGAGTAAATGATCTTCATGCTTAGTACCTTTCCTTTATTCCTCCAGATCTACTTTCCAAAATTCCCTACCCTACACTAGACCCATACAAGTGAATATGTTTAAATTATAACAGTGGCTCCCTTGACCTCTGGCTTCTGATTAGGTACAGTCAAACAAGGTCCCTGGCAAGAGTTTAGAAGGCAGAAGGGGAATAATACTGAACTATTTATTAACTGGCTCCCCTACTTAGGTACGGTGGGTTACTAATGTCCTGTCACTGAAGCCACAGATCCTGTCTGGCATTCTTTTCATTCGACTATCCTTTCTGGGTTCCGGTAACTTCTCCCTTCCCTCTCCCATTCAGGAGTGAGGTAATAACATTTTTCCAGATAATTCCACTCCAAAGAATCCATACTGGATCCTCCCATGCACTTCCTGCCCTGCCATTTCCCTGTTTAGATTAAATCTTTTCTCTAGGAAGGGAGGAAGACCACAGGCAGCTCAACATTCTCAATTTCCTTCCTTAAATCTTTAGAATTCTTTTGAAAGGAACAGTTAGTAATGTCACTGTAAATATATTTTCATTATCTTAGCCCAGTTAAATATCAATGCAAGTAAAATAAAACTTTTTTTTTTTTTTTGGTCCTGGGGATTGAACCCAGGGGCACTCCACCACTGAGACACATCCCCAGCCCTATTTTGTATTTTTTATTTAGAGACAGGGTCTCACTGAGTTGTTTAGTGCCTCGCTAAGTTGCTGAGGCTGGCTTTGAACTCACGATCCTCCTGCCTCAGCTTCCCAAGTGCTGAGATTACAGGCGTGCACCACCGCACCCAGCCTGCACCACCGCGCCCGGACAACAAAACATTTTAAGTGAAAACCCTTGTTACATTTTTAACTTTTAGTTTGAAAAATTTTAGACAGAAAAGTAAGAGAAGTAGTACAGAGTTCCCATATACCTTCACCTAGCTTCTTCTAATGTTAGTATCTCACCTAACCTTACTACAATGATGAAAGCCAGGAAGTTAGCATTGACACACTACCATTTTTCTGTTTGTTTGGCAATGCTGAGGCTCAAACCAAGGGCCTCACCCATGCTAGGCAAGTGATCTACCACAGGGCTATATCCCCAACTCTGACACAACATTGCTAGTTAACCTGCAGACCTTATCCAAATTTTACCAGTTGTCCTATGAATGCCCTACCTGGATCAACATACAGTTGTCATGTCTCCTTCGTCTCCACCAATCTGTGATAGTCCTCTGCCTTTCTTTGCTTTTCATTGCCTTGACTCTTTTGAAAAGTATTGATTAGTCATTTTGTAGACTCTCAGTTCATGTTCGTGTGGTGTTTGCTTGTAATTTGATTGAGACTATACATTTTGGGCAAGAATATCATAGAAGTTATGTGACCTGCTTAGTGCCTCAGGTTAAGTGTCCATAAAGTCAATATGAATTACAACTGGAAAAGTTAGCTTTGCCTGCTTCATTGTGTGGGACTAGCCAAGTTTCATCTCTACGATGTTTCTACTTTTCCCTTTATAACTAAATGTATCTTGTGGGGAGATAATGTTGAGACTATGTGACTGTCCCATTTCTCAACAGAACTTTCTCTCACTACTTTTTAATATTTATTATGATTCCAAATGGTGATTTTTAATATCCACAATTCTTTCTGTATTCATTAAATAAAAGCTGGTCCTTCTCTCCATTTATTTGTTTGTTCATGTCATTATAGACTCCAGGATATTTACTTTATTATCTGGCTATAACCCATTACTATTAATACTTATTATTGAGTAATAACTTGCCCCAAATTTCCTTGGCTCCTGTGTCATTTGGTCATACCCCATCATTTTTCAGTACTTTCTTACAACTATGGCTTGAATATGTCCCCCCAAATTCACAAGTTAGAAACAGCATCAGGAGGGGGCACCTAACAAGAGGAAACAGGATGGCAGCTCTCTGTGAATGGAGCAGTCATCATGGGAGTGGATTAATTATCATGAGCACAGGTTGTTACAAAAGCAAGCCTGGCTCCTCATGCTTGCTCCCTCATACACATTCACTTGGTGTTAACATAGCACAAAGGCCCTTGCCAGATGCCAGTGCCATCCTCTTGAATTTCCCACCCTCCAGAATCATGAGCCAGTAAATCTCTGTCTTTATAAATTACTCAATCTGTGATTTCTGTTATAGCAACAGAAAAATGACAAAGACACCTACTTTCTGGCACCACAAAATGTTCAGGCTCATCTTGTTTTTTCTAGAATCATCATTTCTCTGAAGAATCCTTATTTGCTCAGTCCTATTGTGCATATAAAGTAGCTTCAGAATTGCTAACCCATACCTCTGGGGAAAGCAAATTCACTAACTAGAGTATAATAATTGGGTATAGTTCTTTATGTCTTTAGCTTTGTATTATATAGTCAAAAGTTAGTTGGTTCTTCTCCACTTCCTTAAGTAAGGTTATGATATTCATCTGTAAGATATTTAAATCAATTTTTTACTGTTTGTGTTCTAATTAGTCTTCTTCTATATCCTAGTTGATTTTAACTATTTTGGAGACCAAATATGTAAAGCATTACTATGGTTCTAAGAGTCAGAGCTGTACAAAAAGTATATCAGGTCAATGTCACACCCCACCCCATCCCACTACCCCATTCCCACTTCCTTATTCTTTCCATCTGTTTCCCAAATAACCAAATTTCTTTTGCACAAGTAAGCAGATATATCGTGTGTCCATTTTCTTTCCTGAAAAGTAGCACACTATAGACCCTCACTCATTTTTTTAATTAACATTCAAAATTTGCATAAACTTAACCAGTGTATAGTCCAGCACTTTAAATGTCTCCAAAATAGTATTTGCCATATTCACAACGTGGCGCAACAACATCTGTCTACGCCTATAATATTTTCATCATCCCAAAGGGAACTTTCATGCCCATCAAGCAGTTATTTCATATTTCCCCTTACCCAGAGCCTCCGGCAATGGCTAATCTGTTTTCTGTCTCTGTGGATGTACCTATTCTGGATATTTAATATCAGTAGAATCATGCTATATATATATACATATATATATATATATTATATATATATATATATGCTTAAGAGAAAGAAACCACCACATGGATTTTTACCATGAGGAAAATAAACATGTGTAAAACTTACTTTTGCTTTTATCTTTTTAAAATGAGGTAATGTTTTAAATGACAATAGCCTTGTCATCACTCAACAACATCTTATGTTCCTAAAATCAGTATTTTATGTTTTTATAGGATGTTGTAAGTTCTACTTGAAGCTGCGTCCTCTGAGTGTGCTTCATGCAATGCATTTCTGGTTTTTTTATTTCATCTCATTATCTATGAAGAAAACAGGATGAAGGAGAACATGAGTCATCCCCAAACTATCAGGGTATATAGGGAGTAATAAAGAGTAATGAGAGGAGGTATACTTAATTCTTCATTTAATTCCATTTTCTCTCACAGAAATATTAAAATATATCAGAATGTGTTCTGAGATGCCATCAAGCAGTGGATCTGAACATCCACACATCTATTATATACTATTACTCTGCTGCTGAAAGTTAGTCATTAAAATTCCACTAAAGGACCTTTATAATTTAATCTTTAGCAACTCTCTTATCCCCTCTCCCAGAAAAGCATTCAAGGTCAAGAACCTTGAGGCACCTTATGAGCCATAAAAAAGTCACTACCACCTTTAAACCATCATCAAAGAACATTTACTGTGTCATCCTTTCATTGATGTTGTTTAATGTTATCATAAAAGGGGTGTGGGGTGCACCTGTCATTCATCATGGGAGTGCTCAGTCTTGCGTCTGTAATATAGTGATGCAGTGGAGTAGTGAAGAGGAAGTGGAAGAAACCAATTTATTTCTACTTCTATCCATTTTCAGATATTATATTGCTATTTCCAGTGCAGTAGGCTCCTAGTCTAAATCTTCTGAAGGACAGTAAAAGAAAGAGAAAAGGAAAGGAAAAAGAAAGAAAAGAAAGAAGGTGAGAGGCAGTATTTCAGGTGGACTGACTGGAGAGGCCACTCACACCCGTACACTAAGTTCACAATTTGAATTAGTGAAGGATGCAGAAACTCAGAAGAAAGGTATACACAGAATGCAGATACAGCATTCTTCCGTGTGGAAAGAATGCAAAGTCAGTACTCAGGGGTCTGTCTGTCTTTTAGTTTTCCCAGAGTGCTATAAAACCTATGCCTCCACAGGAAAAACATTGTATTATAAAAACTATTATATGAAAACAATTCATATGAAAAAGATAGGCTAAATGTCTGAAAAAAATGTATGTTCACTTATTCATTCCACAGATATTTTTGAGTACCTACTAGATGCTAAGTACTTTGCTGGGCATTGGATATAAAACAAGAAGAATCATAGAGCCTGTCCTCATGAAATTCACATTCATGAGACACAGTGGAAGCCTCAGTGAACTCTTTTTAAATTTATTCATTCAGTAAGGCACCATTTGAAGCACTTTATTTTTATCAGCAAACAAAACACAGTTCTCTTACCCTCATGGAACTTCTATTCTAGTAGAATAGAATAGGCACACAGTAAACACGATAAATGTACCAATCACGTGGTATATTCAAACTAGTAAGTGGTGTGGATAAAATGCAAAAGCCAAGCAGGGTAAGGGGATCAGGAGTGCTGTGGGGAGGGCGGTGGCATGGGAGGGGGGCAGTATGCAGTTTTAAGTAGGGTGATCAGCTGCTGAGAAGACAATTGAGCAAG
This sequence comes from Glaucomys volans, assembly GCA_020662805.1. Taxonomy (NCBI): domain Eukaryota; kingdom Metazoa; phylum Chordata; class Mammalia; order Rodentia; family Sciuridae; genus Glaucomys; species Glaucomys volans. The sequence continues at coordinate 54,332 of JAJEJO010005657.1, read as the reverse complement.
CTTGGAAGAAGTGAGGGATACCCTTGGTTATCTAGAGAAAAAACATTTCAAGCAGGAATATCCACCATCACCAAGGCTTTAAGCTGGGAATATGCCTGATGTGTTTGTGATAAAAAGGAGCGAAGTATGGAGGAGATGAATCCACAGGTAAGAAAAATAGAAAATGAGAGCAGGGAGGAAATGGGAGCAAGTCACATGTGACTTTGCAGGCCATTGAAGGACCAGTGCTTTTATTCTGAGGGAACCATTGAGGGGTTTCAATCAGAAAAGTGACATGGCTTTCTTGGCTTACCTTTTAGTAAGATCACTCTGCTTTCATATTCGAACAAACTGAAAAGAGCAGGTGGAAAAGCAGGAAGACCTGTTAGGAAGCTGGTAGAGTAACCCCAGAGAATAATAATGGTAGCTCTGAAGCAGGGGGGGTGGGGTTGTGCCTAGGGAGAGGGTTGTGAGGAGACAGTATGTTTTGAAGGTGGAGACAACAGAGTTTCTGAAAGATTGGATTGTGGTATTAAAGGAAGAGAGGAGGTGAGGATAACCATGAGGTTTTTGGCCTTTTGGAAGGAAGGAGTTTTCATCAACTGAGATGAGAATATTTGCAGGCAAAGAATGTTTGAGGAAAAGGATCAGGAGTTCAATTTAGGGCCTGTGAGGTTTGAGGTATTCATGGGACTACCTGGAGTTAGGTGAAAGATCCAGGCTGGAGGGATAAATTTGGAAGTTATGTCTGAAGGACATGGTTAACTACCTATCTTCCCGCCCTGCCCTAAGTGGTCCTGCCATCAAAATTCTTCCCATGACCTGGCCCTGCCTGCTGCCCACCAAAAGTGCCTGCCAAAAGTAACTAACTCTGCCCATGACCTGACTCTGCTAAGGTTGTACATAAAGGCTGGAACCTCATGGCCAGTAGCCATTTTCTATCCCCCAAAATGAGCCACGTCAGGTGTTTGTCCGATTGACCCCACTGCTGAATAAAGGGAAGCTTATTGATCTGAGACCTGCTCCCGGCCTTCATCATTTGTGCATTCATGTGCTTACAATGTCAAACCAAACTTTTTATTACATATGATTAAATATGAAAACATGAAGGTTATTTTAAAAATATAAAATTATATGAAGCAGGGGCTGGGGTTGTGGCTCAGTGATAGAGTACTTGCCTAGCATATGTGAGGCACTGGGTTTGATCCTAGCACCACATAAAAATAAATAAATAAAAATAAAGGTTCATCCACAACCAAAAATATATAAATATATTTTTTAAAATTATATGAAGCAAAACTAAAGTTTTCTTTCACTCCCTTACTCCAAACCCACTGCTCTATCAGTGCCTCTGTTAAGGAGCTATATTATGTTTTGAACCTAAAAAGATATCTGAAGAATGTTCAATCTATCATATTAGAGAGCTAGAGTCAACAAGTGCTTTCTTCATTTTCACATGCATTTCACTACATAAGAAAACATGTAATTAGAGAAATGCAAATCAAAACCACCCTAAGATTTCATCTCATTCCAATTAGAATAGCTATTATCAAGAATACAAGCAATAATAGGTGTTGTCAAGGATGTGGGGGAAAAGGTGCACTCATAAATTGCTGGTGGAGTTGCAAATTGATGCAACCACTCTGGAAAGCAGTATGGAGATTCCTCAGAAAACTTGGAATGGACTCACCATTTGACCCAGCTATTCCACTCCTCAGTTTATACCCAAAGGACTTAAAATCAGCGTACTACAGTAATGCAGCCACATTAATGTTTATAGCAGCTCAATTCACAGTAGCTAGATTGTGGAACCAACCTAGATGTCCTTCAATAGATGAATGGATAAAGAAACTGTGTTGTACATACACAATGGAATATTATTCAACCATTAAGAATAAAATTATGGCATTTGCAGGTAAATGGATGGAGTTGGATAATATCATGCTAAGTAAAATGATCCAATACCAAACAACCAAAGGTCAAATGTTTTCTCTGATAAATGGATGTTGATAATGGGGGGCAGGGCGTGGGTAAGGGAAGAATGGAGGAACTTTACATTGTGTGAAGGAAAATGGGGGGAGGGAAGGAGGCAGGGGAAGGAAAGATGATGGAATGAAACAGACATCATTACTCTATGTACATGTATGATTATACAAATGGTGTGACTCTACATTATGTACAACCATAGAAATGAAAAGCTGCACCCCATTTGTGTACAATGAATCAAAATGCAGTCTGTAAAAATAAAAATAAAATGAAAAAGAAAACATGTATCCATATGTTTATGCATAAAATTTTCTTATTTACCTATGTCTTCCCTTTACCCACACAGTGATATAATTTCTATCACCATCTACCATTGGTGGCAAAGTAGAATTTCAAAGTTCCTTGGAATAAACAATATATTTAGATTTATAGGCTTCTTTTGTGAAATTGAACTTATACGGTAATCTGTTCTATATTGTAATATTTTTTTCTTTAGAAATCTGGAATGTATTTGAACCAAGCAGTACCATCCATTTAAGAAATGTCATTGATTATAGAGTGCAGGATACACTTTCAGCTAGTAATAACTCTCTAGATGCTAAGCTTTTATCTCTAAAATAGAACAAAGTTTCCATAGCTTCCATTAGAAAAACAAAACCTTCAGAATTTGAACTAATGCCTTGCTGTTTTGTTGAGTTGGCAGTTACTCTATGCAAGGAAAGCAATGATGACTCCTCAAATATCCAGTCTCTTATGAGTTTAGAGCTGCAGCTGTAATAAAACTCAACCATTCTTCTAGTCCTAGGGGTTTGCTATTTCTCCCCTGAAATCAAATAGAGAATAGTAATTACAGAGGTATCCTACCCTGTTTGGTTTGATTTGGGGCAGAATTCCATGTCCAACAACACGTATCAGAAACCTCCTTACACCTGGGGTGCCACATGACTTATCCCAACCAGCTGCATGTGATGTGGCTGTTGCTCACATCATGGCAGTCAGTAAACAGGAAAACCCAAGAAAGATTAGGGCATGAATTCTCAAGAAGTTTACTCTGTAACTGGGCTAGTAAAAATTTACCTGTAGGAAAAAAGAGCATGTTGAGTACTTCTCAGATCAATTAAACCAAGGTATTCGACTGTGGAAAAATAATAACTAATAACCGTTTCTCTAGATTTTACTCTGAATTTTTCTTGAGCCTTTGGCACTAACTCCTCTTATTTTTTCTAGAATGATCCAGCACATTGCAAAAATGAGTAAGTGCCAGAAACCTGTATTAACAGAAAAACTGAGCATTAGCTAGTCATATTGAGTTCAACAACTTGTTTTCTATGGACACGTGAACTCTCACTTGTGCTTTTACTTTGCATCCATTTTTAGTGGGTATCCTGTTTGCAGGATCAAATAAAACATACCAAAATTTCATAGTGCCCCACTGAAAAACATGTCACCTGAGCAATTTTGAGAATCACAGTCTGAAGCATTCGTTCTTTGTGAGCAAAGAGGCTCAAGGGACAAAGTCATGTCAGACTTCCCTTCCCTCCTTCCCCTTCCCCTCTTCTCCCTCCAGTGGAAGTTTTCCCCTGGGTCATCTCTCATCATCCTTCTGAATTCCCTTTGCCACCATCTAGTTCATACCAGAACAACCATAGTAACCTTCAAACAAATTCCCCTCCCATAGTTTCTGCCCACCCCAATCTACCATACATCCTTCCCATCAACTCAGATTTCTGCAACACAAGATTTTTTTCCAATAACATTTCTATTCAAAAACATTCACCAATTCTTTATTTCCCATTTAATAATGCCTAAAAGTCTTAGGTTCCCAGAATCAATTCCTCCAAAATACTGCAATTTCTGGTCTTTGGTTAACTGAATGCAAAGTTTCATTATTATGACTATGTTTAACCATGCTGAAAAGAAATTTGGCAAGAACTTTCTCACCTCAGTGGAGTAAATAAATCAGTGTATAACTGATGCGGAACTTTTAAAATAGCTGCTTCTCTTCTAGGAGGTGATAGTGGCTACCTGCACTTGTCGTTACTGTTTTCTTTTCCCCTAAGGAACAAGGGTGATTTATCTTGAAGTCTATGGATGAATATCAGTATTTCTGACACTCAGAAATGATCACTTTTTAATGAATCGTCCTGTCACAGAGGTTTACTGGAATCAAAGACAAATGTGCTTATGTGGACTGTTGAAAATCAGAGTGGTCAGAACCACATAACTGATGCTTGCTGTCAAGAGAAAATCTGACTGGTATGGTTATTCCATAGAGCTTTGAGATTGCCTCAGGGTTTATCATGTCATTTGCTACTAACTATGGAGATTAAATATTTTCCACAAAATTCTAGATGGATGGACTTTTTGCCAAATAACACCCCTCTGTTGTGGCATCATGATAGAGTATCACTCTGTTCTTTATATGTCGTTTTACTTTTTATAATCAGGTTACTCTTAGGATCTTGAAGAATAGGTCTATTTTAAACAAAAACTTTTAAAGTTTTTCTTCAAAAGTTCTATAAGATGAATTGCAATTTGGTGCAAAGTTCTATAAGATAAACTGCAGCTTGCCTCCTCTCAGGAGTTAATTTCTAAATGGCATCATTCCATACCTGTTAGAAATAGGCACCAGAGTCAAAGCTCAATAAGGGGAGTTTGTTCATTCAGTCTAGTTATTAATTGACTAATTTGCATTTAAAATGCTCTTTTCAACCATTAATTAGTCATTCCAGAAAAACAACCTGATGGTAGAAATGAACATAATTATCTCTGTTTAAAAATGAGATTGAGACTGGGCATAGTGACACAAGCCTGTAATCCCAGCAGCTCCGGAGGCTGAGGCAGGAGGATCATGAACTCAAAGCCAGCCTCAGCAACTCAGCAAGGTCCTAAGCAACTCAGTGAGACCCTGTCTCTAAGTAAAAGATAAAAACGGTCTGGGGGAGGTGGCTCAGTGGTTGAGTGCTCCTGAGTTCAATCCCTGGACCCCCCAGCCCCAAAAATGAGATTGACCAACAGTGCTTATGGCGCCCCACAGAAGAGGCGTTTCAGGGCTACCACACATCCAATAGGAAATGCAGGAGTGGGAATTTTACAAAATACTTCCAACATTGCTATTTCATAATCACTGAAGCTTAGATTTGCTCAACGTCCCAGCAATGATCAGTCTTAAAAGCCTTTGTAAATGTAACATCAGATCCAACCAGTACTTTTCATGGCAACCCAAACAGAAAATGTGCAGCACTGTGTATATACTTTCTAAATATTCTAAAATTCCCCCAAATGTACTAACAGAAGGAAAATAGTGAGGATGTGATGACAAGCAGCAAATACATATTGGATATCCATTATTTATAGACCTCATACTGAAACCATAAACAGAGATGAGGCAAGAATCAGACATCTACAACTGTCATGGATCAAATGTACTTACAGTTTGACAAAGAAACCAGCCAAATGCATATAAAATTTAAGAATACTTTAGAAAAAAATTTATATTCTTGACTTTATAACCCACATTTTATTCTATATCTTTCTCCATGACAATAGATGTTATTTTAAAGTCATTTTCTTTTCATTTATTGTGCAGTGATTGGTAAACAAGTCACTTTAGAAAGTTGGAAAAGTCTTAGGAATTAACCTGAAACTAATTATTCTATTATTTAAAGAATGCTGCTGAACTCTTTCTTTTAAGAAAGAAGATAGAGGCCAGGCCTGGTGGCACATGCCTGTAATCCCAGTGGTCTGGGAGGCCAAAGCTGGAGGATCACAAGTTCAAAGCCAGCCTCAGCAACTTAGTAAGGCACTAAGCAACTCAGTGAAACCCTGTCTCTAAATAAAATACAAAAAGGGGCTGAGGGGCTGGGGATGTGGCTTACTGGTTAAATGTCCCTGAGTTCAATCTCTGGTACCAAAGAGAAGAAAAGAAGGAAGATAGGTAGGTATAATCAATCCAGCAGAAAACATTTTGAATAATTAAAAATTTTCCTGCCTAACCATGGAAAGATAACAAATGTAATATGTAATGAATCAGTGTGCAACTTGTTTCCATTACACTAAGACATCACATGTCATAATTCTCTATGGTCTTTCAAGACACAGACACATTCCCCCTGCCCCTCTCTCTTTCTCACACACACACACACACACACACACACACACACACACACTTACTGCTTTTAATGGAGAAACATTCTCAATACCTCTTGAATGAGAGTAAATCTTGTTTATATTCTTGTCTGCCCCAATTTAAGGCTTCATAAGAATTTATTCTTCCTTTCAAGCACAAAAAGACTGTTCTAATTTCTCTTTTGGCTGGTGGAGTCTCTTCAGAATACTCTAGGGGGAAATGGACCTTTCTTCCTTGGCCCCCGGAGTTGAAACGAATCTAAGACTTAAACAGCCCAACATCCTTCACGTAACACAGACTTCTCATTCAAAGGGGTGCTTTGGGAGGCAGGTGGAGTTATAATTATAGATAGAAAAAAGCAGCATCAGCAGCTGTCACTTCTGTTTGTCCCAGCCATCACTGTCATCAGTGGGTACATTGGCATAAACAGACCTCCACAGTGGAAAAACATTTAACCCTGTGCTTGTTACACTCTGGATCCTCACAGCAGCCGGAGAACAGAAAGAAACTCTGACTGTCCATGAGCGAAGGGTGAAACCGAGAGTGCAGCACCAACCTGAAGGCACCTCTTCAGGGGGAAGCCTGAAATTTGAAGATTTTTTTTCCTGTCGGAGACTCCAAATAAATAGGTTAGTGCACAGAGTAACCTATGCATTTTAACTCTGACATCTACTCTATGCAATCTTAGATTTCTGACAGAGCCAAATAGAAGGCTGAACTATTAAATGAAAGAAACATTATTTAAAACCACCATACCTATGAGAAAAAATTGTGAAATGGGCTTAATTTTTTATGTTTCTCTCCCATGTTAGCTGTGTTTACTTTATACAAATAGAAAAGGTAAAGATGGAAAAATGAAACCAGTTTGGGGGGCATGAGTCCCATCCTTTTGTAATGTCTCTTATTTATGCCAAAGACCCTGGTTTCTTTATTAAAATCAGTAATGTTGGAAATGTTTGTGTTTTTTTTTTTTTTTAAAGTGCTGTGTCATGTATAGAGAAAATGGGTGAATTAGAGTTGTTTTCTCAGGTCTAGATAAAAACGAAAACTTTTTGTGTATGTTGAAATGTACACCGCAGTGTGCTTTATATGATAAACTGTTCTAGAATTTATTTATGTGTGTGTCTGCTATACTTCTGCCTAAATGCTCTATGATCTCAGTATAAGTAGCTCTATAAGACTCTCCTCATAGATCCTCCTAAGAAAGCCAAGATTTCAGAGAAATTTCATTTTATCTGTGTGTCATCCATTTAGCCAATAGTTGAGCAGGATTTTCAAAGATTAGCCTTTGACCTCCTATCTCAAAGCCTAGATTTTTAACAGCTCAGTGACCAAAGAACTCACTGAAAATCAGGCTTTGGGGCCCCATTTTCATCCTATCCACATCCATGCAACAGATCCAGGTAGAAAGAATTTCATAATGGCCTCATTTTATTCAGCTCCAAACAGAAATTCAACCATCCCTAAGCATTTTGTGAGACTTTTCATGGGGAAAATGCATTTTTCTTAATACTACTGTTGTCCAAGGTTTGGGTTGCCTTTGAAGTATGCAGAGTGCTAACTGTGCACTGAAAACACCACCAGAGAGACACCCACTTGCAAATAAAGCCACCAAAAGTAACCCATCAATTAAGTTCCCATGAGGGCCTTGCTTCTTTTCAAAAATATATCCTGATTTCTAAGAGAGCCATATGGTCCCTCTAAAACGTTTGAAGTGAAGTAAGTACCTCTTTACATACTTTAGCAGATAGAGGCCCAAACAATAAGTTTGGACACTAGTTTTGGAAATGTCAATTAATTTAGGATATCAATACCCTAAATCCTCCTGTGGATAAAGAAAATATGATAGGTAATATTACAACATATTTCATATGCCTTTTATTCATTCCAATATTATTTGAGCAATAGCTATATAGTCTGAAAATAATATTTAGAAAGGCAATTTAAAAATTTCTAATATTACTCTTCCCAGAGACTCCTTTCTTCCCCTTCTCCACTAAAAGACCTAGCTCTGAGCTTGATGATTATCTCCAAGTTCCAAATTGTACAAACTGAGAAAGGTGGGGGGAAAACAAAAGGATATGACTGACTGGTTACTGGTTTGTTTCCTTTGATGTACAGATTTATGCCTAATCTTAAATGTAACTTTTTACTTGTCTTTTGTCTTCTTGCTCTTCTAGAAAAAACTATCCAAGATGACTGTCACTTACTCCAGTAAAGTAGCAAATGCGACCTTTTTTGGATTTCATAGGTTACTTCTCAAGTGGAGAGGCAGCATCTACAAACTACTGTACAGGGAATTTATTGTTTTCGCTGTTCTTTACACAGCAATAAGTTTGGTGTACAGGTACTTTGCTTTGCATGTCTCCTTAAGTGGCCACGAAATATTATGTAAGAATACAGTCTCAAAAATCCAAACCCCTGGGTTGCTGCTGACTTTTGCATTATGTAACCTCTTCCTTTGCATGAATCTCTTTGTGGTCTTCTCCGCAGGAAAGGGTATTTTAATCCATACCTAACCAATTTTTAGGATGTTAAATAGGCTGCAACTGTCAGAGTCAAAGGGGTCACATTCCAGCCCCACATTAATTGGTCATGATGTGGTATTAGTTGAATTTCAAAAATATTATAGACAAACTGGAAGATTTATACTTAGATCTTTACTATGTGATGATTTTGAACAGGCAAAGTCCACAGAGGAATAATTAGGTGTAGTTCTCTCAACAATGTCATTCACAGCTTGTGTTTTGACAGCTTGCTGTAGTTCCATATGTAATTAACATGCCAGTGAATGGTGCATCTCAGGCAACTTTCCTTCCTTTTGCCTGGAATGATGAGTTCTTAACCAGGATGGTGCCCTTCAATCTTACCAGTGCCCCAACTAAAGAATTAAGGCCTAGAGACTAATTTATCTTCTTTATACCTTTTGATTTCAGGGCATGTTATGTTCACAAAAGGAGATATTTATTCTTCGTAACATCACAACTTAAATCTGTCATGTTGATAGACAATTTGAGCAATATCATGCCCAAGAAATACTTTTATGACTAAAAATTAGAGCATTAACAAAATTTTATCAGAATGATAAGGGGAAGCTTTATGAATTTTTTTATTTTTTTAATTAAAAATTGAATGTACACCTTTCTTCTCTGGAGGAAGCTAAAACTTGAAATGAGAAAGCTTAAGGTTTTTGAGGCTGTATTTCCACCTTTCCTATATACATCAGTTTCTTTTTCTTCTGCATACAGAAAAACAAATTTGTATATCATTGCTCTTACCTACATTCTTCCTTACAGCAATAGGACTCCATTTGGAGAAGAGGACATTCATTTATCTGGTTGATAATTATCAAAAGTAAAATGGGAAGAGCTATTTTGCTACATATCAAAACTGCCATTCCAAACTGGTGTACAATGGATATACTGTTGGCAAACTATCTTTAGAGGGAAAGTCTTAACTAAAAACCTCTAATAATTTTTTCAGATATGTTTTACATGATACTATTTTGACAACTTATTTATGTCATCTAATCCTTCAGAACATGAAATGGTGGAAGACACAATGATGTTCCAGGATAATTATCTCATTAGTTTATTTTTACTAATGTGAGTTTATTGCTGCTGCTACTGCTTAGAATAGAAAAGTCCTTAGAACAGTTGCAATGGTGCCAGAAAGGTTCCCTGGGCCCTCAACTTCTCCCCTGTAGCATACCTATTCCCCTCAAAATTGTATGCATATATTTTTCCAAAGGCCAAAGAGAACTTACATTTATGTATAACCATTAGTCCAATGGTTACCCTTCATTTTTTAAAGTTCAACTGTAAACGTTTGTTAAAGTAGATTGTTTTATCTTAATCAAAATCAAAAGTTTACCAAGAACTATAGGATGAGTTTGTCAAGAAAGTCAAACATATTTGTGGAAAAATATAAACATAATTTCATTCTTTCAGTTTTTTATGAATCCTGTTATAAGCAAATAGTTATACCTGACAAAAATTATAAGAAAGGACCAGAATTCATTAATTTGATTTTACTACTGTCAAAGGAAATTGACAAAATAATCTCTGTAGTATTTTCTAGCTATTAGAATTTCTTTTTTTTCTTTTTCTTTTTTGGTACAGGGGATTGAACTCAGTGGCACTTGACCACTGAGTCAAACCCCAGCCCTGTTTTTGTATTTTATTTAGAGACAGGGTCTCACTGAGTTGCTTAGCACCTCGCTTTTGCTGAGGCTGGCTTTAACTCGCAATCCTCCTGCCTCAGCCTCCCGAGTCATTGGAATTATAGGCGTGCACCACTATGCACAGCTAGCTATTAAAATTTCTATGTGACCATTACATAAATATTTTTCTTTGGCCAGCTAGCTATAATACCAACTATTTTCAGTATGAGGGCATATGCTGAAAAGTTATTTATTTATATATGTAATATTTTTTAGTTTTTATCCCTGATAAGTAGTAGTATTATCCCCATTTACAAATAAGAAAACTGAAGCTTGCAAAGATTTTAAAACATGCTCAAAGTCCAAATCTATAAACGACAGACCTGGGATTAAAATCAGGTTTGGTCTGACCCTAAGATCCATATTTTCCATATTTAAATACTCTTTGACCATTTCTATTTACATATTGGAAAACTCTTCTGTGACATGTCATCAGCATGACCCTGATAGGCCTGTGCAACCAGTTAATGCCACTCTTGTCAGCTTCACCTGACTTTAGTAATACTGACACCTCCTCCAAAGCCGGGACAGGAAGTCCAAGCCCATCTCAAACATTTCTTTGTCAATAACAGCTTCTACTAGTGTTCCACCTGCAGTCTAATTGGTTGCTCAGTTTCTTCAATACCCCTCTGTTTTCTGTTCTACTTGCCCAAAGGGGCCCTTGATGGTTGTTATAACAGATTTTTCGTGGGGTTCCTTTGTCCTTTGGAACAGCTGCATTCACTGGTTTATGCAAATTCATGTGTGTGGCTTCTCTTTCTATATTTTTATTATTATTATAAACCCACCTTTAGACATTTCTTCTGACTCTGAATCCCTTCCCTACAGCATAAATATTAATAATGGTTTCATTAGATGCAATTATGTTTAACAATACCAGAAAATGGGTTTGGCCAGGTTGGGTCAAATCCATAACAGCAAGGTTAAAACAATGACTAAATGTAATAATAAAAGTTTTCACCTTTGATTGCTAAATCTGTTTTGTTTATATTTCAAATAATTGTGGACTTTAAAATAAATAAATTTCAGATCCCTTGAAGTACAACATGTATAATCCAAAATGTGCCAAGCAGCATATTCAGGAGAAAGTAAGGTCAAGATGTCAAATGTTATTACTTAATAATGATTTAATAACTAATCCACTTAATCAATATTCTCTTTTTTTAAGTATTCCTGATGAATAATTGAAAAATGGGCTATTTTATAACATACCTTGCTCCAAATCCATTGAACCAATTATATAAAAGTTTAAAAATATCAAGTTTTAAAAATAAGTTAATAAATACCATAATTTTATGGCCAATAATGTTTATGTACTAAAAACTTTAGTATTTGAAACATTAAGCAATTAAAAAGCTCTTGAGCACATCAGCTTAAGGAAAAGGAAAAAGTTATTATTCCTTAAAAAAACAGAATATTTGTGCTTAATTGTTTGCACTTAATGTCACTTGCAAAGCAGGTGCAGAAGTATAATATCATAAAGGGCTGTGCATTTTATTTTTGCTCCAGATTGTTACTTACAGGAGCCCAAAAACGTTACTTTGAAAAATTATCAATTTACTGTGACAGATATGCTGAACAAATTCCAGTAACCTTTGTGCTTGGTAAGTATAGGTCACACGCAGAATGCAGCCACACAGCTGTCTCCATTAGGATGACACGGATGACTCTGCATGAGAGTGTTTCCAAGCTGAGAGGCATGCCTGAAAAGCCAGTGCTTGCACTAGAACCAGAATCATCCTTAAAGTTTGCCTTCAGGGCTGCTTTCGCTAAATTAACACCAAGCAAGTTTGAGGTAACAATCTGCTATTATAAGCCTTCTCTTCACTAACTCTCCATTCTTGTGGCCAGTATTTGAGTTCTAAACCCACTTACTGGGTGCCCTGACATTGCCAGGCACAAGTGACATTTTTTTTCTGGAGGGCAAAATCTTAAGGTATGGATAATTACATATTTTTGTATTCCCGACCCCTAAGAAGGCTAAAATTCTGTAAAAGCTTCAGTGTCACCAATATGTCTGCTGTTAAGAGGTTGTTTTATTATTTCCTATTGTTCTACAGGGTTTTATGTTACTCTAGTAGTGAACCGATGGTGGAACCAGTTTGTGAATCTGCCCTGGCCAGACAGGCTGATGTTCCTCATCTCCAGCAGTGTCCACGGAAGCGACCAGCATGGGCGCCTTCTCAGAAGGACGCTGATGCGCTACGTGAACCTCACGTCCCTGCTCATCTTCCGCTCTGTGAGCACCGCTGTATACAAAAGGTTTCCAACAATGGACCACGTAGTTGAAGCAGGTATTGTGAACGGCTTAACCTTCTCAACTGGGATAGGGTCCTCCAAAACTCTTGAAAATCCCTTATTCTTTCACTCAGGCAACGTTTATTGTTTACCTATTATTGCCAGAAGCAGTCTTAAGAAGCAAAGTTGAGTAAGACATGGGCCCTGCCCTCCAGAAGTTTGCTTGGGAGGTGGAGAGGAGGAAGCAGCCTATGGTCTCCTTGCTTTAAAATAAATGTAACAAACATCAATTTATAAAAACAACCTATAATGTTACCATACAGTTTCCCAGTTCTTTATAGCTTATTTCCTTTTGTAGCTATTTCATTTGGACCTCTAGAAAACGGATTTGGAGAGATTACCAACTGTCCTGAATCACACAGCTGATTATGGGAGGGTCAGAATTAAAATTCAGGCCCGAAGTCTAGTTAATACTTTTCTCAAAGCATAAGTAGATTCTGGCAAGAATCAGCAATGTGGATTTTGGTGTAAGCAGATCCTAAGAGATGGCAGTGAAAGGCTGTTTCAGTGTAGATCTGCTTTCTCCTATGCTTCAAAGTAGATGCAATTATTCTATCTGGGCTCCTGGATACAGTATGCTGAGAACAAATTATGTTTGAGAATGGTTCTCTTTGACTTGTGAATATTTAGCAAAGACTCTGTTAAATCAACCTTCAATAGGGTGAGGATTAAAATAAATCATTCTTGGCATATAGAGACAATATAAAAACCATGAGATGATTCTACCTTTACATTGAGTATGGTCTCAAATTAGATTGCAATCTTCAGTTTCCTTTTCTGAAATGTCCCTGAAAATAGATTTTTTAATTAAGAATATTTTGTTGGCTTTTGTTTGTTGTTTTGTCTTCTTTGATGGGCAGCATGGTTGGTGACCTAGATCATAGTGTAAGAGTTCAAATCCTTACCCCACCACTTACTAGCTATGTGACCTGTGTGAGCTACCTAATTTTTCTGTACCTCAGTTTCCTCATCTATAACATGGGCTTGTAGTAACTTACAATAGCACTTACCTTAAGTACCTCATAGGCTAATTATAAAAATTAAATAAGTTAATATTTGCAAAGTGTTCAGCACAATGTCTGACATTTTTTAAGTGCTGCATGATTTCTTGTTACTTTAGTGAAATCATCTAAAACAACAGCATAACATAGCACTTTGGACACTGTAGAAGTCTCACTATGGACATGACATCCTTAGTCTTCTTGATTCACTTCGAGCAGGAGTTTGTGAAAGTCAAGGTGGAAGTAAAGAAGGAGGGTATAGAAGATATTGTTAGGAATACAGAGTGAGACGCAAGAAAGTCACAAGGTGTGAGGAGTTGGTAAAGGATTTAAGTGGAGGGTATGAATGGCTTGGCAAATGCACAAATATATCATGATGTATAACTAGCAGGAACTAAAAAAAAGTTAGCTCCCCCCCTGTCCTCCACATTTAAAAGTAGAATGCTGGACTGGGACTGGGGCTCAGCAGTGGAGCACTTGACTCACACTCATGAGGCACTGGGTTCAGTCCTCAGCACCACATAAAAATAAATAAATTCAAGTATTTTTAAAAAGTGTGCTTCATAATATGGATAATAATTTTTTAAAAAGTAAAATACTGCTTCAGAATGATCAAGTTAAAATGCTATTTGACAACTTAATTTTTTTATCCTAATATCCAAAGAAGCAAATATGTTAAGAATTACCACCTATGGGCTGGGTCAGGTGGTGCACACCTGTAATCCTAGCAACTTGGGAAACTGAAGTGGGAGGATTAAAAGTTTGAGGCCAACCTTGGCAATTTAGTGAGACTGTGTCTCAAGTTTAAATAAATAAATACATAAATATATATTTATTTATATATATATATATATTTTTTTTTAATGGACTGGGGATGTAACTCAGTGGTAGACACTTGCCTAGTTTGTGCAAGGTCTTGGGTTCAATCCCCACAATAGTGGATTTAAGAAGAAAAAAAAGCACCACCTTTGAAGAAAGACCTAAAGACAAATAAGAAAAGTCTGACCCATTCAAATTGATGAGTGAGAGTTAAAGTTTACTTGACTGAATAAAGGTGATATTTCTCTAGTTCCGACACATCCTTGGAATGAAGAGAGTGTATTCTGACAGCAGTCAGATGTCAGGCACAATTCTCAAAGCAAATCTTTTTTTTTTTTTTTTTTGCAATTACAGAGTGGTATTCAGTTAGTTAATAGAACAGCAATTATTTTGTATAAGCTGCATCAGAGACAAATGAAGATGAAAAACTACCAACCCCATATGTAACCAGTTTGTGCTGTGCACCAACAAGAACCTGCTTTAAATTTCCATGCCAATTTACAACCCCCATACTACCAGGAGGTGTATTGAAAACACCTCCAGGACAGGGTTATCTAAAGACACATTAGGTAGTGTGTTAACTATAAAAAAAAAAAAAAAAGACACTGTACAGTTTAAAAACAAATCTTACACAGCCTTACATTTCCATTCTTTTCTTTAAAAGGAGTGAGTTGTTAAATGCTTTATAGACAAGAAAAAACTGTGTTAAAACCAACTTATTCATCACCATCAACTTCTTCATCTTCATCCTCCTCATCCTCCTCTTCCTCCTCATCCTCTTCATCTTTCTCCTCTTCCTTCTTTTTCTTGCTTTTTGCAGTCTTGACAGCTCCCTTCTTTGATGCATCAAGGTTTCCTTTAGCTCCGTAGGCAGCAATATCCTTTCGTATTTTTCCTTCAGCTTAGCAGCTTTCTTTTCATAGGGCTGCTTGTCATGTGCAGCAGAGTCATTCCACATCTCTCCGTTTCTTTGCAACATCACCAATGGACAGCCCAGCATGTTCTCCTTCCATTTTGGGGCAACACTCAGAACAGAACAAGAAGGCCGATGGAGGCCTCTTGGGTGCACTGGGATCCTTGAACTTCTTTTCTGTTTCCCCTTTAGGAGGGACACAGGTTTTCATTTCTCTTTCATAACGGGCCTTGTCCACCTTTGCCATGTCTTCAAATTGTCCTTTCTCTTTAGCAGACATGGTCTTCCACCTCTCTGAGTACTAATCTTAGAAAACTCTGAGAAGGTGACTGAAGCATGTGGGTGCTTCTTCTTGTGCTCCTCCCGACAAGTTTGCACAAAAGAATGCATATGATAACTCTTTGCCTCTCGTCTTCTTAGGATCTCCTTTGCCCATGTTTAGTTGTTTTTCCTCATCGAGGCCCAGAGTTGCCCAGTGAGACCCAGAGTCGTGCAGTGCCCATCCGGCTCTCACTTGCCCCGGCACTGTCTCCATGAAGCTCAATGTACTGCAGTGGCTGTGAGAGCCAGATGCAGCCCACTCAATCACTGTGCTCTGTAACATTCTCAAAGCAAATCTTTACCTTTTAGTGTCACCTTCATTACAGAGCATCTCATGAGAAAGCCAGGAGGGCTGGTAATAGAAAAGCTTTGGGGTTCTGGTCAGACATGAGCTCAGAAGGGTGAGCCCTCATCTGAAGGGCAAGTAGATAAAGGGCAGTAAATAGGATAATGACATGATTTCACTTCTTTTTAGTGTATATTTTTAGTTGTCAATGGACCTTTATTTTGCTTATTTATATGTGCTAAGAATCAAACCCAGTGCTTCGCACATGCTAGGCAAGCACACTACCACTGAGCTACAACCCCACCCCTGTATTTTTTATAATAACAAGTTCTTCTCCTTTTCAAACGTGAACAGATGTCTGCACATACTTATATCCAGGCCTTTTCTCTTTTGAAGGCACCTGTAATATTGAAATACTTCTTTCTTCCCAGCTGCAAATACCCTGGAAGTGAGTCATTCACTCCTTGATGTACATTTAAATTTGTGCATCTCAGGATGTGATTCTCCAACCCACCAGACCCTGCATCTTGACTAACTTGAGTTATTTATTTAAAATGCATCTTCCTGGGCTGAGGATATAGCTCAGTTGGTAGAGTGCTTGACTCGCAAGCACAAGGCCCTGGGTTCAAATCCCAGCACTGCAAAAATAAATTAATTAATTAATTTAATTAAATGCATTTTCCTGGACCCCACTTCTGCTGGATCCGAACTATTGCAAAGAGAGCCTAGACACCTGCATTTAAATGTACTCCCAGGTTGTTTTTATACTCTGAAGTTTGAGAAGTCCTGAATCTTTTCTGGGATGTTGATTTTTTAAACTCTTCTCACCCCTTGTGCAAGACATCAACAACCACAGACTAATTGCTAATAACAAAGCAGCAATGATTAAGAAAGATTTATGATTTTAACCTGGCCAGTGGCTCCAGAGTTATAAAAAGGGGATTTGGGGGCAGCGACCTAATCAGAGAATTTGAATTAGAGCTGGAGTGATTGAAGGAGGAAGAGAATTGAGGGAGATACGATGATATGATGATGCCAAAGCCTTTCCAAGTGCCCTTTGAGACTATCACTGATGACCTCTATAAAAAGGCTCTAGTGTTTTCTCAAAAGCCAGAAAAAGGGTAGAGGGCATAGCTTGTGCCCACAGGTATACAAGGTCTGTGTGTTAGGCAGCACAGCAAAGGTTCCAAGCCATTACTCTCTAAGCTAGGAGACACTTCAGAAGCCAGGTCCCTCCAAGCTGCCCAGAGCCTGCACACTCTGCCCATGACAACACTGACTCACTAAATTTGCTGCTCCTTCCTCCACAGAGAGGCTGACTCAGAGGCTGCACATGGAGTCTGTTCCAATTTCTCTCAACTGGGCACATGCCTCTGCCACTCCCTGCCTGCCCTTTGTCTATTGCCAAGGTTTCTGGGAAGAATAGGAAGTTCAGGGATGGCGGGAAATGTTTGGCAGATGCCCTGACTCCAGAGCCAGGGCACCTGCTCCTGCCTGAAGGCAGAGAGGACTGGTAAATACAACACCAGGGGCCCAGTGAGATGTGGGCAAAAGAGGGGGCAATGCTGGGAACACAAAAATCCCTGTCAGTTGACTCCCCTACATAAAGTCACCTACTGGGAAAAGTATGTGTTCTCAAACTTCAGTGGGCATTACATATTGTTAAAATCAATATTGCTAAATATGCAGATCCTAAGGTGCCACCCACAAAGATTCTCTAGTGGGATCCAGGAATTGGTATTTCTAACAAACTCCTTGGGACTGAGGTAGGTGGTCCCTTGATCACACTTTGAGGAACAATGGGCCCTAAAGCAATCCAAGTTTCCCTTCCACCTCTTCTCCCTCTTGCTTTAGGAAAGGTTCTTGCCTACATAGACTCAATGCTAGCCAGGAGAAGGTAAGTAAGAGGTCCAGGAGGATGAGGACCAGCAGCTCCTTCCAGATCATCTAGCAGTTCCTTCACTGGAACTGGAGAGCCCAACCACTTACCTGCTAGTCCCCAAACTTTCCTTGCTTTTAAGTTGGCAGTCAAGTTGTATTTATTCTGGCAAATAAAAAGGCCACAACACATGCTGCCAGGAAAGTGTGTATGATTTACCTATATATGTAATGTTACAGGTTAAATATCTCAAATGAAAAATAAAACATTTTTTATTTTTGCTTATATAAAAGAAATGTAATAGCTGAATTCAAAATAATGTCTATTATGCTAAAAAGTCCCTGAACTGATCTATTACCAATTATTTATCAGAGGGACTGCAATATAGTCACTGTTATTTTGTCTTTTGGCTACAAACCTGTTCTGGAAAATTCTAGCTATCCCAATCACCTGCCCTAGAAAATGTCACTCATTCCAAGTAAAGTGTACAATTCCAGATCTTTTCAAATTAAAGTGATGACCTTAGTTGAATGCATGTATCAGACCAAAACATTTTATCAAGCATTGCTCAGGCACAAGGGAAAGAAAATAATTCTCTTCAGAATTACTCACCAGAAGCACAAAGATGGGTAATAGGAAATTGTGTACCTTGCCCTAAAAGAAACATTAGCAAAATTGATGTTAAACCTATTATGCATTTGCTCATTCAACAAACCTTTATTGAATATACACTAGTCAGGCACCATACTGCGCACTGGGCATACAGACATAAACAAGAACAGGTATGGTCCCTGTCTTTAAGTTCAATAAAAATCACCATAAATCTTGTCTTACATTAATCATTTTACAAATATATTTACAGGTACACTGTATTTCCCTTCTTTTATATATTTATATACTGGAGATTAAACCCAAGGCAGTTTACCACTAACTTACATCCCAGCCCTTTTTATTTTTTTAGACAAGGTTCCCTAAGTTGCTAAGACTGGTCTTAAACTTGCCATCCTCCTGCTTTGGCCACCTGAGTTTCTGGGATTACAGGCCTGCACCACCACACTTTACTCTTTATATCTCTACATTGCATTATTACCTCTAAAATGGACCGTTTCCACCTATGCTTGGTAGCTTATAAGAGTGTTTAGAAGATAGTAAACTTTGAGGAAAAGGCTATCTTTCCTTTTCTTGAAGCCCTAAAACCCAGCAACTCAGGAAGCTAAGTCAGGAGGATCGCAAGTTCAAAGCCAGCCTCAGCAAAAGCAAAGTGCTAAGCAGCTCAGTGAGACCCTGTCTCTAAATAAAATACAAAATAGGGCTGGGGATGTGGCTTAATGGTCGAGTGCCCCTGAGTTCAATCCCTGGTACCCCCACCCCCACCAAAAAAAAGACCTAAAATCTTAACATGAAGTTCTTATAACTTGAGGGAACATGATAAGACTCCATTGGAATTTCTAGTGACTCTCGTGGTTAACAGACATATACAACCAAGCAAGCCCCAATTGTCAAGTGGTTGTTGAGTTAAAAGCCCTGACTTTAAGCCAGGTGCAGTGGCACATGCTTGTAATCCTAGCAGTTTGGGAGGCTGAGGCAGGAGGATCGTGAGTTCAAAGCCAGCCTCAGCAACTTAGTGAGGCCCTAAGCAACTCATTGAGACCCTGTCTCTAAATAAAATACAAAATAGGGCTGGGGACATGGCTCAGTGGTGGAGTGCTCCTGGGTTCAATCCCCAGTACCAAAAAAAAAAAAAATCCTGACTTTAGATACATTGGCTGGAAGCCTAACCCCATTTAAGTTTCTGGCATAGATACATCATTTAATCTGTAATCTTCTCAAAGTAAAATCAATTGAATTTTGCATTAACATTTGCAATAACATTTCTGCCTTGCAGTTTGTCATTGTTTCTCCCAATGCATTCCATGGCTCAGGGACTTCTGGGTCTCTGAAATCTCCAACTGCTCTGTGCCATGAAAGAGATGATCAAGGGACAGTGGAATTCACAGCTGTGCCATTTTTTCCTGTTGGCTGAACTTTTAGAGGCTGAGTCAGTTACCTCTATAGTCTCACATGATGAGCCCGGAACAGACGGAAAGTCATCCTGTGAGTGAAACTTGACTCACCTCAGTGCACTTGCTCCCCACAGTAGAGAAACCTCAAGGCAGAACCAACCCTCCTGGAATTCATGCCATGAATTCCTGCCAAGTCTCACTTGGTCAGTGTGTAGTTTTCCCCTCAGGTCTGTTTTAGGAGTGAAAGTCTATTCACCCAGTGTTTCTGAAAGTATGATCACAGACCACAATCATTATATTATCAAAGATTCTTATTTAAATTGCATGTTCCTAGGCTTCCTAAGGAATCTGGATCTCTGGGGCTTAGTGATCTAGGAATGCACATTTTTAATCAAGCTCCCCAGCAGCACTGAAGGATGTTGAAATGCTCAGCACTAGAACAGTTGTTCCCACACTCTGCTGCACATTGGAATCAAGGATCTTTTAAATATACTTGTATCTGGCTCCCACCCTAACACTTTGGGATTCAATACCATTCTAAAGTGCAATCAAGTTTAGAAACTACTGCACTAGGGCATACCAATTAATTCTTCCAGTTTCATCTGCAATTGCCTCAGATCTATGGACTCAGGGCAAATGTAATTCTGGACCAACTCTGCAGGTGAGGAGTTAAGAGTACTGACTTTGAGCATTTTATGTCTTGTGTGTCATTGTGTAGAAGGCAATAAACTACCAAATGGGATACTAACTTAGGTTCAGGGATGTGGATAACTAGAAATGTTTTACATGTATCAGAAAAATAAAGGAGTCCCTTGGTGTCCATTGAGCACTGCTACCCCAGAAACTCATTTTATTTCTCCAAATCCTGTTTAAGGCTCTCTATGCTGTGAGCTATAATTCATTGTTGGGTTCTTAATTTTTAGTGAATGTCATGGTTAACAGACATATACAACCATGCAAGGCCCCCAGTTGTCAAGTGGTTGTTGAGTTGAAAGTCCTGACTTTAGATTCATTGTCTGGAAGCCTAGCCCCATCTGAGTTTCTGGTATAGGTGCATCATTTAATCTGTGATCTTCTCTTCTCTCCCTAAGTAAAGTCAATTGAATTTTGCATAACGTTTCTGCCCTGTGGTCATCTTAATGGTTTGCAACCAACATTTTTATTGGGATTGAGTGGGAACACTAGAATGAAAAGAATGGAATGGAATGGAATAGGAGAACACATAATTGTTTCATGAGTCACATATGTCTTGTGGTTTATGGTGGAAGACATTTGATGTGCTACCCTGCACGATGCTGTCATGTGATTCCATCCCTCTCTCGGTCTTACTTTGCCTCTCTTTGATTTTTCCAGTTGAAAGGGATTTCAAAAGTTCTCCCATTTTATTTAATGGAGATCTATAGTTGAAGTGGTGGCTTTGTTGCATACATTTGGAAAACTGAGATGAAAATGAGCCAGGCACATTGCAATCTTCCTGAATAAGTCATCCCTCTGCAAAGGGCTCAGATGCTGAATGCACAGCTTTCTTTTTCAGAAAGAAATCTTCTGCCTTCAAGTTTTAAGGTGCAGAGCTTTTAGTTCTTCTGCTAATAGAGCCTCTGCTATAAAGGCAAAAGACATCTGCCTCAGCTTCAACCAAGGAAAATAGGCCAAGTGTAGCAGACAAAGTCTATGATGACTAGAATGTTGTTTGTCAATGGATTTAATTAGTCTTCTGCCTTGAGGGCAATAAAATTTGCCTTAAAGTAGCAGATCCTGCTACATCAAATCACAACTCAAGTTGCAAGTCAATGCAAACCTATACCTACATTGACAGATATAGATACTTTACTCTGGGTAGAAATATTAGAGGTTTGAGGGGGATAAGCAATATGAAAATCATTAAGCAGAGCTGAGCTAGCCAAAAGGAAAAGAACTACCAAGATAAATTATGGACATGTGAAATAGCAGGATAAAATAGTGATGCCAGCCAGGGGTTATGCATAGGGCCTGAGGAAGCATGGCATGGAGACAGACACGTGAAGGAGACAGGGTGGTGGGAGACAGCCAACTGCTCATGCTGCCAAACTGTAGCACATCAATAACTGCAACTAGCACAGCCTTGGGGGTGGAGAGAATGACCTTGTTCTGAAGAAAGGAAAAATAAAAGCATTGGTCTCTGGTTAAAATGACTTCACATGCTGATGAAAATGTCATTCCATTTTATAACAAATGCTCTTTGAATGGATTTGACAATCTAGAGGTTTTTTTCAATTGACCATTAATTTGATTGCCAAAGATGGGGTTACTTTAGACAAAATGTGTGACCCTTCTGGGAATTAATAATTTTTTTAGATGTAGATGGACACAATACCTTTATTTTATTCATTTATTTTTATGTGGTGCTGAGGATCTAACCCAGTGCCTCACATGTGCCAGGCAAGCATTCTGCCATTGAGCCACAACCCCATCCCTTTTTCCTGTATTCTCTTTAAGGACAGATTAATGTCTGATTCACAATTTATTTTTCACAGTATCTAGCAAAGTAATCAAGAATTTAGGCCAGAAACAAAACCATCAGCTTTCTTCCCTCTATATGTCCTCTTCCAATCAACCAATGTCTTACATGGAGAGAAGGGCCTAATTCTTGCTTTATTGTTTGCACTAAATAAACCCTCACTCTGCATATTTGCTTTATGCTTAGAAGTCAAGAAAGGACTTGCTTGCACAATTTGATCCATACTCCTGAATAAAAAATAACTAGAGACAAAGTAATTCTTTGGTCAAATTACAGAGATTGCAGCCAACATATAAGCAGGGTCATTTTTTAAAATTACACTATAAATCCTAAGAATATAACCATTAGAAAATTGATATAGAATATCTGAGAATAGGCTTCCAGTTAAAGGAAGAACAGTTGCAGCAGGTCTTTCAACATAAAGCCACGCCAGGTGTGATATGCACACCTGTTAACTCCAGCTACTCAGGAGGCTGAAGCAAGGGGATCACAAGTTCAAGACATACCTCAACAACTTAGCAAGACCCTGCCTCTCAAAATGAAATTTTTAAAAAGAATTTGGGTGTAGCTCAGTGGAAGTGTGCCTGCCTAGCACATATGAGGCCCTGGGTTCAAAACCCAGCACCACGAAAACAAAACAAAACAAAAAAGCATTAAGCCAAGACAGGTCAAATTTAGTTTTTAACCTCTTGTAATAACATTTAATCATGCTCAAGTCTCAAAAAGAAAAACAAAGTAGATTATCTGGATCATGCAACAACTGTGCACTGCACTGAGAAACAAGAAAAGAATTACAGGCTTATTTTCATTTTTACCTCCAGAGAGAGCGCCAATTTCTAGGCATGGACAGAATGTTCCTAAGCTAATCAAGTAACTTCAGTGTAATCTTAAACTAGTCTTCTGTTGGTAAATATTGCCTTTGTAATTGTAACTCTGTTTATTCCAAATGCTGAATAACAGAAACTACATTTGTTAGAACAGTGATTTTCAAACACTGCTGAATGTTAGAATTTCCTGCAGAGCTTGGTAAACATATAACTGCCAAGATCCAATTCCATTAATTGCCAGAAAGACTCAAAAGAATGCTGATACCTGACCTCAGCCTAGACCATCTGAATCAGAATCTCTTGAAAGGCATTAGTATTTTCTAAAAGTGTCCACGTGAGAATCTAACACGCTGACCTGAGTTGAGAACTCCTGCTATACTGAGTGTGCTTTAGTAGGTCAAGGTGGGGCCCAGCCCTCTCCATGCTTAATAGGTGCCCTGTGTGATTCAGAGACTCGGGACCTTTGTCTGTGGACCTTACTCCTAAAAACATTGGCCTAGGTCAGGTCAAGGATCAATGTAACTGCACAATTTTGTGCATTGGAGACTCTAAACAGGCACATCTCATTTCTCCTTCGACATCTTTTCTATTATAATACCTCTTAAAACTATGGGGTACGAAGGGATGATTATTTTAAAAAGAATAATCAGACTTGTAAACAGAGAGCCAAAGATATACATGTGTTGAATTAGGGCAAAAGTTGAGTTTCATCTGAAGATATTCTCAAAATTTCATAATGAAATGATTACATTTCTGAGACAAAAATCAAGTCAAAGGGGTAAGCACAATGAGAATCATCATGGTATTATTTTTAGTAGTAAAAAAATTTAAAACAATTTAAATGTCTATTCAAAAGGGAAATAGTTATGTTGCATACAATTAACTATCATTTAATGTTATTATTAATTGAGAGAGCAGCCATTAAACAGAATGATGCTACTTTCTATGTGTTAATTTTTTATCTCCAAAATAAAACTGCAAAAATATATAGCCATTTATAGAAAAACAAAACAGTCCTATATGAAAATGCATGAGATCGCTCTGGAAAGATGCACAATAAACCAATCATGGTGATTTCCTCCAAGGAAAAAAAGTGTGTGACTGGGAAAATAGAACTCTCTTTCTTTATTAATATTTCTTTTGCTCCTTTGGATATTTGTAGCATTTGAATTACTCAGTCAAAATTTTTAAAAACTAGAAGATCAGGTATAAACTATAAGTTTTTAAAGTACTTTTCTGTGTGAAAAAATCCTAATGTATAGTTTACATTAAATAAATATTTATGAAATAAACCTTCTACCTTATTCCTCTTCTGCTATTCATATCTCTTCTTCCTTTGCACTGGAGGGAAGAGAAGGAGAAGGCTAACTGAAGTGTGACATAATATATTGTATCTTAGCACACACTGCTGTGTATGTGCTAAGCATTATGCTAGCAAACATCCTGACATATGTTTATCATCTCAATTCTGCAATATCCTGTGAAGTAGATAATATCGTCCCTCTTTCACAGATGAGAAAACTGAGGCTCAGGGAGGTTACTGCAAGCTCAAGCAAATTGCATTTTATACACATAAATACGATTACAGAAGCACTTTTAAAGTATGTGAAAAATATTGTAAGAACTCTGCCCTTCAAAAGAAAAGACACAGAAACATTTATGTATAATAATATAATGTATAATAATATTACTATAATGAAAGCCAACAGAGAGAGTATTATGTGGGCACTTTACAGAGAAGAAATTCCAGGGGAAAGAGAGGGAAAGAATTTGGGAAAGTGTCACAGAAAAGGACATGACAATGTAGGACTTTGAAAGGAGATGTCGAAAGGAACCGTCACATCAATGATGTATTTAACACTGTTCTAAGAGCTTTGTGTGTATTACCACATGTTAATCTTTCAGTCCTCACAATCCTAAGTATTATTGTTTCAAATTTTAGATGAGTAAACCAAAACCTAAAGAAGAAACTTCTCCAAATATTCCAGTCCACATTTATTGTCTCCTTATCATCTTCTCTATTAGAGATTGCCAATGTGTATTTTGGCACTTAACTATGCATTACCTGATACATGACTTTGTGTGTGTGTGTGTGTGTGTGTGTGTGTGTGTGTCTGTGCATGCATGTTCTCATGCACGTATTCCTTATCTCTAATAAAATTGTAAACTAGTTGAGTTTAGGAACCTGTATTCTATATTTCTTTAGTGTGCCCCTATGATATGCTTTTATCATAGACTGAAAATATATTGATATGTAAGTCCTAAGTTTGTATAATCTCACTATTTTTATTTTGCATAAAGGTTTTATGACAGCAGATGAAAGGAAATTATTTGACCACCTCAAATCTCCTCATCTGAAATACTGGGTTCCATTCATCTGGTTTGGAAATCTTGCAACTAAAGCCCGAGATGAAGGTAGAATCAGAGACAGTGTTGATCTTCAATCATTGATGACTGTAAGTACATCATAAACCGTAAGTTAAACATGCTACTTAGAGCCCCCAAAGCACAGATATCAGGTCAGACCAGAAAGAATCTGCTTTATTCAATACTGGTTCCATGAAACTAGAAAGATTGGGCTAGTACCAGAACCTACAGTGTGCAGGACAGATATTAAACAGGTTGAATTCAGATTCTTGGTAGTGGCTGTTTGGAAGCTGTGTTTCAACAGAATGCTTTGCAATAGGCTCTGTAAAAAGTGCTCCTTCCCCACCACCACCACCACCACCAGTGTTGGAAATCAAACCCAGGGTCTCATACATGTAGGCAAATGCTCTATCACTGAACCACACTCCCAGCCCAAAAGGTACCTTGATTGGTTAACTAAGGGCTGCCAAGAGCGCTAAAGGATTTGGTGCCCCATAGCATATTTACCATCGCTAGGATAAAATCTGGAGGAAAAATAAACCTCCTCAGCCATTTCTCCAAAACTGGACTATCCCAAGCTCAAGTCAGTGAATAACTGAAACACCTGAAAAAACAGTATTTTCACAATACAAAAGAACCCTGAGATCATCTGAGAATTTACATAAGAACTGGATATATTTGTGCCACAACTGTCTCCTGCTTGGATTAGGCTGAAAGGAGTCCATGGTTTAAAAACAGCTCCCAAATTAAGGTGAACTCTTTATCCCAGTTATTAGATAATAACTTATGTTCAATAGAGGAAAGAAATCAATGAAGTTCAGTGCCAATTCCTGTACCAATTCCTATTCCACACAAAGATAGATTTTCTAACAATATGAGCATTGTGAAGTCCCCATTTGTAGTGGGGGGAAGGTTTAGGGTGTATTTGCATCTCTTTTCTAAGATCTATCTTAAGCATGTTTTTAAACAAGTAGGGAAAAAATACCCTCAAAATTTGCTAACTAGAAATTACTTATTTAAAATATCCACCATGGCCTTCTTACCACCAATTTCAGCTAACATACATGTTGGAAATTATGAATTCTATTGAATAAGGGATATTTCTGTAAAGTCCTATCTTATTTTAATATTTTTAAAATATATATGTCCAGATGTTCTCACACTTTTTGTACATTGTTCAGCAATGCTCATCACTTGTCATTTTCAGAACTTTCCTTTTGTAATAGTCTTGGTAGCCAACTTATGAGCCTTACAAAGGCAGCCCCATCACTCTTCCATTTGGAAAAGACTTGCCCACGTTCTGAATCCCAGTCGATGTTTATTACCATACCCATCATCACAGTAAATTGTGTTTTGTTTCTGGTTTAGGAAATGAATCGATACCGCTCTTGGTGCAGCCTCTTATTCGGTTATGACTGGGTTGGGATTCCACTGGTTTATACCCAGGTATCAAATACTTTGCATGTGATATTTTATTTCTACTTGTCCACCTTGGCACTCTAGCTCCCTGTGGGCAGCCAACACTGTCCTCTCACTTCAGTTTCTCTCTATTCCAGGTTGTCACTCTTGCTGTCTACACCTTCTTCTTTGCATGCTTGATTGGACGCCAGTTTTTGGATCCCACCAAAGGCTACGCGGGGCATGACTTAGATCTTTACATTCCAATCTTTACTCTCCTACAATTCTTCTTCTATGCAGGATGGCTCAAGGTAGCCATCAGTTTTGGTGCCTTGAGATTCACTCTGTAATCTGTCATGTTCCAAACTTCACACGGCTCTATACTGAGTCTTTAGAAAATCATTCATGAATGAGTCAAAGGTAGATTAATAGCTCAGATATGTGATCACTTTTCCATCAAGAATTACAGTGACAGAGATGTAGTTCAACTGTGTTGCAGTAGTCTGAAACAGTTCATTATGTAGAGATGAGAACACTTTCGTAGCTATTGATTTTTTTTAGTCTCTATTTATTCGCCTTAGGATTACAAAATGTAATTAAGTATAACTGTACCTGCATATTTTATACCACAATAAGCACTAGAAGAGAAATCAAGGATAAAGAAGCAGCTTTGGATATCAATCAGACTTAAGCATTAATAGTGTAGTAGTATCTTGGTTCTGCTCAACTCTGTAAATTATTGCTTGAAATCCTACCAGCTGTCCCACAACATTGAGTGCATCTAATTTTCAAAATCAGAACAAAGACCCAGAACTTACCAGAATAAAAATCAGAAACACTAGGATTAATGATGACATTGAGTTTGCAGGAGTTTAAAAATGGCTCAGAGCAGTGAAAACAGTTTGTCTGATTATCAATGAAGAATTTTATTTGTTTCACCACTTCCACCACTATCCCCGCTCCTCTGGACCCTCCCCAGGTGCCTGTGTGTTAGGACCAGAGGCCTGATTCTTTCATCACTTTGGTAAATGTTCAAATGGGAAGTATGTGATGGGAAGTAAGTCAAAGACAATGGCATCATTACCATAACTTAAATCTGATATGTTTAAAGATGACTCATGAAATAGAATTTTCAAATGTTTGGCCTTCCAAATAGCCAGATGTTGTCATGCCTTCAGGTTATAGCTGAATTTTCCCTGCAGAAGTCTTTTCTTTCAACGGTTTGACTCTTACCCAGGAAAAATAAATATGTTGGCATTTCAAATTATACTCCAAGGACTAAAAGCTGTCCTTTGCAAATGGCAAAAATATTTTTAACCAGATGACAGTGATTGTTAATTATTTTTACTCACTCAATAGCAAGAAAGAGAAGGAGAGTTAATGGTTCTCATTTCCCATTAGAGGAAAAAGTAGATTTTACCTTTATCAATATAAAATTCACACAGGTGGCCCAAATGTCAATCATTCTTCTCGGGGTTTTGTCCTTTCCCTGAGTTTTGCTGAGCTTCTTTGCTTTATGTCCATGTAAGATGCTCAGCCAGCCCATAAAGAAGTTAGTGGTTCCTTTCTTCTGATACACTTTCTAAAATATTAACATCTTTTGCCTAAAAATATTTTTAAAGGCAAAATATAAAAAGGCAATCTTAGCTCCACTAAGAGACAGGCAAACTTAACAGAGTGAGTTTTCCCAACCTAGTGAGTTATATTTCAGTTTCTAAAGAGCTGTTCTAGCCTGACAATTCAGATATTTATAAATCTTTCCAAAATGTAGAAAACCATCTGGACCTTCTGGACAGCACATTACTCAGTTACTTACTGAAAATGGAGCCTCCAATAAAGCATATTTTTGTGAGATTGTCAATTCACAAACATAGGTATTATTTTAATAAGTGTAGATTATAATCATATACACAGGACAAATACCATAAAAGTGAAAATTTGTATATAACAGAAGTATTTTCAGGAATAAGCAGTGACCCATTTAATTTGAACAAAACCCCAGGAAGAAAGAGTAGATTACCCCCTCACAACTCAAAATGAAGGACTCTGCCAGAGCTGTCACTGAGAGGTTTACTGACACAGGACACTGCCCTGCCCAGGACTGTCCCTTGGAACAAGGGAGCTGCACTTCTCTATGTAAATGGTTCTCAACCTGCCCATGCTTTAAAATCTCCTAGGAGCTTTACATAGTATCAATGCCTGGGCTCAGCATCACACTGGTTAAATCAGAAAATTGAGAGGAGAAACTCAGGCATCATTGTTTATTTTTTAAGAGCTCCCCAGGTGATTTTCGCATATTGCCAAGGTTGAAAATAACCGCTCTAAGTGGTTTGACCTAAATACCAAAAAAACTTAAATAAACCTCCTGCCAATGGTCTCAGAATCTAAAATCAGACACTAATCAAATGATATATTTTATATACTTATAAAGATATATGTAATATTTTAAGTATATAATAAGCATATAACAAGCATACATAAATACTTATAAGTATATGTAGTTATAAGTATATAACTAATCAAATTATGTATTTTATATACTTATGTTTTTCCTCTGTAAAGACTCAATGTAAACACACACACACACACACACACACACACACACACACTTTCTCTCTCTCACATACACACACCAAAAAAAAAATCAAAGTAAGTTATTCAAAAGGTAAATGACAAGCAAGTCATCTTAGACATTTAAAACCTCTCATCAAGAGACTATTGAGGCTAGGCAAGATGACAAACACCTATAGTCCGAGCACTCAGAGGCTAAGGTGGGAGGATCTCTTGAGCTCAGGAGTGTGAGACTAGCCTAGGCAACATAGCAAGAACCCATCATCCCAAAAACAAAACAAAACAAAAGGGCTATTCAGTTCAGGAATATTATAAGAACATTTAATATGTACAAATATTTTTAAATGTGATAAGAAACCACCTAAACTTTTTCCAACAGGAAAACTAGCTTACTAGATAAGAACCAATCCTTTAGGGTAAAGCTAAGTAATCTTCAAATTCCAACTTGATGACTTACTAGCCCTCTCTTTCACTTAACAGTTCTAATAATTGTGAAAACACCTTGCGTTTTCTTTAACTATGATTTAAGTCTTTGCTGTCTAACCTTGTCTTATCATCCCTAGCCCTTATAAATTCCTTGAAAGCAATGGCTAAGCACCACTTACTATGCTTGTACATACATCATTGATGACTCTTTAATATGCCCTGATTTGAGTTGGCTCCTGCAGCACACAGCTTCCCTGTGATAGGGCCTACACTGTCAAAAGTTGAATAGATAGATCCACTTGGTGAGAATGCCCACAAAGGGGCATCATTTATGGCTAGAGAATCAGGTCTCATGTTCTAATAAGTATCTGTCTGGAGAACGAACCCACTGCCCTTTAGGCTTCATATTATCAGAGTGACAAAAGGAGAATAAAACAGGAATCAACTTCAATCTCTGTTCTTAGTCTTCACAAGTATCGTGATAGATTTATTTTGTGTTCCCAACTGCAGGTGGCTGAGCAGCTTATCAACCCTTTTGGAGAAGATGATGATG
Organism: Glaucomys volans; assembly: GCA_020662805.1. Lineage (NCBI taxonomy): Eukaryota > Metazoa > Chordata > Mammalia > Rodentia > Sciuridae > Glaucomys > Glaucomys volans. Next base: position 23,857 of record JAJEJO010005657.1, on the reverse strand, counting down.
ATTTTGAAACTAACTGGTGCATTGATAGAAATTTGCAGGTTAGAGGAACTTTTCATTCCTTTATAAGCTTTAACAATAAATCACTTGTGATGTTTCTTATCTAAACAGACTCTGGATGCAGTGTCCTGGACTTCAGAGCATTAGCCACAAATAAAAAGTTTGACCATGCAGTATGTTATCCTTTTGGAACTTCATGGGTCCTCAATCTCAGTTCCAGTGAAATTTAGGTAGAATTTCAAATCAATATTCTATGTACGTTTCTCTATTATCTTTACCCAGACTCTTCCATCTAGAACAAAGCAGTATTTTAATTCATTCTTTTATCCGTTTTCTGTTGGCACCCAAAAAGGTTAATAGTGACATAAAATAGCATTCAGACACAATCTGATGTGACTTTCCAAACTCACAGCTCATTGTCCTCAGCAGTCAGTTGTCCAGCAACTGGACAATCAAATCCTGGGCCACATTGGCCTGTGTCTCAAATCTGCCTGACAAGCACCAAATGGACCCCATTACCCAGTGAGCTTTCCATGAAGAACCAGCATGAGGAAATTTTTATTTTAGGCAAAACTCTTCTCAGACCATTCTCTTCTCTGAGAATCACAGGCTAAGAAAGGGTCTTCACCTTGTCCATTTGCTTCAAGCCCAACTCGACTCTTAAACAGATTCAAACATTTCACTGTAGATCATATTGTCAGTTTGTTAGGGGAAGAAGTGCAATGCCTGAGTCACTCACTCTGTCAAAAGTCGGTTCTGAGAGAATAAATAATTTATTTATGCATCACTTAGTCAAAGCCAAGGGGAGAGATCACTATTAGCTTCAAGCAGCATAGGCTTGTTGATGTGCTTTTCCAAATAAACAAGAAACCAGGGACTGTAAGAAGTGATATCAAGTTAAAAGGTGTTTATGGGGTTAGCAGAATGAAATACTGAGGATCTTCACCTTCCTGCGCTACCTGGAGTTAAGTGGTTGCCAGCAGGGCAGCCACAGAGATAATACCAGAACTGTGAGCAAAGAGGGAAAAGCTGCCTCACCTCCTTCCAAGTGAGATGCAGCTCCACCCCAGGACATAAAGACAGAGTGCAGGCAGCCCCACTATACCACTGACCAGTGTTCTTGAGCAGTAAACAACAGGTAGAACTCTCTGCAGCAGCCCAGGTTGCAACAAATATGTACTATAGGTATCTGTGCATTCATTCATTTTAGACTATGTCCTATTGCTCTCAAACTCCAGTCCCCCTACTGGAAATTCTTCTCTTTTTTAACATAATTCACATCTGATCTGGCCTAACAATGTGACAATGATTTTAGGTCTCTCTTTTAGCTGTGGATGAAATGCACATGAGCTTACCCAAGATGAAGAAGGACATTTACTGGGACGATTCTGCTGCTCGACCCCCATACACACTGGCAGCCGCTGACTACTGCATACCCTCATTTCTGGGGTCAACAATCCAAATGGGGTAAGTGCATTTTTAAAAAATCATCAGTATTTAAAAAATAATGTGATCATTGATCTTTTGACCTTTTTTGTGGGGGAGGCTTTTTTGTTTCTAACTGTACCCATTAGATAAGTTGGTCTCTATTCCTATGTACTCTGAGCCTTAAGTGAACAGGTTGAGGCCTGAAGCAATTCATTCACAGTTCTAGAATAAGTTTATTAAATCTGATAATGTATCTGATTTTGGAGAAATGTGTAAGTGGGAGAGGTGAGTTTAGATATATTTGCTAACAGCAGATGCCAGTTTCTAAGTAATTTAAAGTAAGCATAGACAAATTTAGTAATAATCCCCCACTTCCCACCCTCCTCACCCAAAAAAAAAAAAAAAAAAAAAAAAAAACCACTGTAGAAAAAGGGAAAACTTTAGTGGAATTTTTGTGACAAATTTTTGGCTGTTCCCTGAAGCCAGTCTAAGCAGACTGTGAGGGAGGTTCATGTCCTGTAGTTGCCAAAATGACCCCCTTTCTCCCCTCAGGGTTCTGCTTCGTGTTTCTCCACTTACAGGATATTTAGCTTCTGACCTACTCCTGTAGAGCTTCATTCTTAGCCAAGTGTCTAATCTTCAAAAATAATGGTTTGTGGTGCTGCTTTTCCAAAGGAACCTGCTTCAGAATCCAAAGGAAAGGGTGACAGAGTGGAATTTCAGGAGTTGTAGCAAATAAGGACAACGATTTAGGAACCAGGAGATTTGCCTTGATCCCCTCCAAGAACACTTCAGAGAAGGTTACCCATGCCAGGCTAGACTTGCTTCTGCTTCTAGATGGCCTTCTAAGATGACCTTCTCATCCAGGGTCGGTCCAGGCCAGGTTGCTTATCCTTAGTCCAGCTAATTGCTCAGTCTCTGTAAGTAGCAATTTCCTGTTGCCGGCACTTGGCAGCTGTGTAGTTCGTTCTGCAGTGGCAGAGCTCATGGACATCTGGGAACCGTCTCCATTTTGAAAATTAATAGGCGATGTTTTTCTATGAGTTTGTTTTTAGATAATTAAACATACTTTAACCTTCCCCCTACTCCCACAACTAATGAATGCAAAAATATTTAAAGATCTAACTTGTAAAAGAAAGGAGACTAACATCAGTGATAAAATCAGAGAATCATTGTGATGATTCTATTTAGATTCCCTATGTTCCATTTCTAATGTCAATTTAGTTGTTTTTTTTAAAATACTTTTTTAGTTGTTGATGGACCTTTATTTTATTTATTTATGTGTGGTGCTGAGAATCAAACCCAGTGCCTCACATGTGCTAGGCAAGCACTCTACCACTAAGCCACAATCCCAGCCCCATTTAGCTGTTTTTACACATTTAAATTGAATTTGAGGGGTCTCAAAATATTTATTTTGATCTATGTATTTGTCCTAATCATTATAATTTTCAATGCCTAAGTAAATACTCATGTTCTTCAGAAAATATTAAATAGCTGGGCACAGGGCACATGCCTGTAATCCCAGCAACTCAGGAGGCTGAGGCAAGAGAATCCCAAGTTCAAGGCCAACCTCAGCAACTTGGTGAGGCCCTAAGCAACTCAGTGAGACCCTGTCTCAAAATTAAAAAAAAAAAAAAAAAAAAGGCTGGGGATGTAACTCAGTGACAAAGTATTAGTGGGTTCAATTCCAAGTACCCCCCCAAAATTAGCAAAGAAAATATTTAAATACATGTTTCTCTTGTTTGTAAATATAGGAACATAGAATTACAGATTTATAATTTCTCAATAATTACCAGGATGATTAAATGAGATTGTAAATATGAAAACACTCTAGATATGTCTTAGCTATTTCACTGCTGTGACTTAATGATCTGACCAGCACAATTATAGAGGAGGAAAAGTTTATTTGAGGGCTCACAGATTCAGAGGTCTTAGTCCATAGAAGGCCAGCTCCATTCCTCAGGGCTCGAGATGAGGCAGAATATCATGGCAGAAGAGTATGGCAAAGGGAAGCAGCTCACATAATCAGGAAGCAGAGAGAGTCTCCACTCTCCAGATACAAAATATATACCCGAAAATCACGCCCCAATTCCAATCTCCTCCAGTCACACCCTACCACTTCAATTACCGCTCAGTTAATTCCTATCAGGATATTAAATCACTATTTGGATTAAGACTCTCATAACCCAGTCATTTCTCCTCTGAACCTTCTTGCATTGTCTCTCACGTAAGCTTTTGGGAGACACCTCACATCCAAACCATAACAAGATATAACCATAGAGCATTATTATTATCAGCTACTTGGGTTTTTTATTTGTTGATTTCAAACTGAGGCACAGAAAGATTTAATAAATTCAAGTTTTTTCATATTAAAGTAACCCTGAAAATCTGGAACAGAAAATAAAACAATGGAGACAAAACCAGGAAATATATTAAGACTGCAGCAAAAATATATTAGCTATCAGATAGGCCTATTTACCAGGATGACAGGGAGAAGTCCAGATAAAGGCCAGGGTCTGTAAAGAGGTTTTGCATGAGATGCCTATCAGGACTCTGCTAGAACCAACTGATCAAAGAAGCAGGCAAAAGCTCAGTTAGTCTTGATTTTTCTGTGAATGGGAAACATGAAATGAGAGCCTCACACTCCAGAGAAAGCCCTGCAGGAGCACAGACAGGAAAAGCCAAGCATTTGTGGGAAGGCCTTTTGGATACATGAGTGTTGATTCTTCCTACGATTGGGATACTCAAGAAAACTTTTCTCATTGCCTGTGACAGAAAACCCAACCTTAAACTAACTTAATTAAAAAGGGGTTTATTGGGTCACACCCAGAGGCCAGTCTCAATTTGGGAATGGCTGGATCCAGATGCTCCAGAGGCTCCAGAATATAACCCAATTGACCACTGCCTGTCTCTCAGGTCTGCATTTCTCCTGTGGTTCAGCTCTCAGGCAGGTTCTCCCCTCCTGGGGGCAAATCAGCAAGATGGCATCCAGCAGCTCCAGACCCTGTGCAAAAGGCACAACTCCTTCCATCTCTTAAAACTGAAGTGCTAGATTTTCTGCAATTGACTGGGCTTGACTAACATATCTATTCCCAAACTAATCACTACTGACAGGGAGAATACAATGTTTTAATTAGCCAAGGCTGGTTATATGTTCCTGCTTGATGAGCAAATAAACCACCCCCTTCTTTTTAATTTTTTTTGGATGAGTAAATTTTTATTTTATTATCCTGTTTAGGGCATATTTTCCCAGCATACTTAATTCAGAAATCAAATTTCCTTTATCTTTTCATATCAACACTTCAGATTTGTAGTCAAAATTCCCATGACCCAGAAATTCTAAAATCAAGGCAATGCCCTTCAAAAATCTAGCAAAAGTACTATCCAGGGGCAACCTGAGAAGTTACTCTGCCTCATATTCAGCACAGTCAGAAATGACTTTCACACTCAGCACACTATCCATTTCCACTTAAAAATAAATTCCTTTGTTCTCAATATTAAGGAACATGTTCAAAGCACAGCCCTATTTTCTGTGTATTTAATAGATATATGCAACTGAAATAAAGTTATGCCCCCTTTTTTTAAATCTTAATTACAAATGTAAAATGTTTTTGCTCATACCTTCAGCTGTTTTTCAGAGGTTTACCCTGTGGTTTTATGCCAGATGCTACACATAAGCATAAAATAAAAAAGAAAGAAAGAAAAGAAAAAAGAACTTCTTGCTGGGCATGGTGGTACACACCTGTAATCCCAGTGACTCGGGAGGCTGAGGCAAAAGGATCACAAGACTCAGGCCAGGCTCAGCAACTCAGTGAGGCCAAGCAACTTAGTGAGACCCTGTCTCAAAATAAAAATGGTTGGGGATGTGACTCAGAGGTAAAGCGACTCTGGGTTCAATCCCTAGTTTAAAAAAAAAAAAAAAAAAACACCTCACAGACATAATGAGAAGGCAAGTTACAATATGATGTGGTAACTGCTTCCATAGAGAAATGGGAACACACACAATGAAGGTATACTTCCCCAAGACTGACTAATCAGAGAAGAGTTCTTGGAGCTGGAGAGTCCAACATGCATCTATAAGAATGAGAAAGGAACAAGCACACAGGTGGAATTCGGTAGAGGGTTCACATTCCAGGCCAATGTGAACAAAGATAAAAAAGGATGATAATATATTCAAAGGAATAATTTGGTATGCAAAACAGAAGAATCAAGAAGTGAATCTGGAGAAGATTCAAGGGCAGATTATGGAAGATTTTATAGGCCAGGTAAAAGGCCTCAGCCTTTATCCAAAGCTATTAAGTGGCATGGCCACATTTTTTATTTAGACAGATTAGCCTGGCAGCTGTCCATCCATGGATGGATGAGGATAAAGGTAGAGTCCGAGTCTGTTAGCAGGTTGTTGTTATCACTTAAGGAGAGGAGTAGATAAACACCTGACTTGTGGCATCAAAAGAGATGACAGAGAAGATATGGGGGCGGAAAGGGCTGGGGCTGTCCTGAGGAGCGAAGCCTCAGCACCTGAGTCAGAGGGAAGGAGCTGAGGTCTGGTGTAGCAGCGGGGGAAGGGAGATGGTGCCTGTGCAGCTAGTAAAGTAGGAAGCAATATTCCCACCTCATCCAGTCATCCTGACTTAATCCACAATCTGAGACTCTATCCCATCTGAGACCAAAAACCTACTATTGAAAAACTTCATCTTATAAATTCTAACAATCAGTGCTGAAGTTCCCTCTCCCAGTCTTTTTGTATGTGACAAGTTAAAACTCAGCTTCAAAATCAACATTTTGTTTGAAAAATACTCCTTGAAAATCCATATGGAATACCATATAGATTATAAATATTTTCATAAATATACCAGTCTTGAGCATTTAATAAATGGTGATAATTACCATATGATCAGTAATTGCTTATTAAGCCATTCTATGAATTAACCCAGCAATGAAAAAAAATCTTTCCTATTTGAACTCTGCCCATCATTTTACCAGAGAGCAATTCAGTTGAATCTGTTTACTTGGTTCTTTTTGTCATAATATGCAATGCTTTCTGAGAGTTGTTTTAATTAAAGCAACTTTTTTATTAACTTAACCATGAAGACACTATTAACCAAGATTAAGAAAATGCCCAAAACCAGCTAAAAGAAGAGTTGTCCATAAGATGAACAAGAAAACACAAACAAGCCCTAAAATGAAAATGGGTCTTGTTGGAGCAATAATAATCACTTATATTTAATTAACCTAACTTTACCAAACAAACTCTGAATAGTCAAACTAAAGCCATCATTGCTAAAAAATAAATTAAAAAACAAAAGAAGATCCAAACCTAATCTGCCACAGCTGGCTTGAGGGACAGGTAGATGCTTATCTTCACATTAGACCATCATAAGTCACTTCAAAATTCATACTGATTTTCAATTTACTAGCAATTACTCATTAACACTAATGTTTAAGGCTCTGAGAAATAGAGCACATGAAAATTAAAGACCTGAAGTCTTATAACTCCCTTTAATCCTGTCTTGAAAATCAAAACAGCCAATAGTAAAAGAGCAATAATCCCTGAAAGGCACTGGAAGAACACCAACAAACTCTCCATCCATAACAGCTAGAGGATTCCAAATCCTAGAGAAGACAGGCCAGAGCTGCTTATGAAATGGATCACTCAAGTGTCCTGACTGCTTGTTCTAACTGCCTGTTAATCTAAAAGCTTGCTCAAGCTTGTAAACTGTTGACTATAATCCCATTTAAAGAGCATTGCTGCTTTATTGAACATTCCAAGCACTATTCAAATAATATATCAAAACTTCCTCACATTCACAGTAATCTTATGGAAGGGCTCCATGAGGTCAATTAAGGATTCATTAGTAAAAAGAAGAAATATTCAAATTTTCTAAGAGTTCCTTCTAGTTAAGAGTTGAGGGATTTGGTACTGTAAAACTATAATAACTTTATTGGAAATAATGGCCTTTACTTATCTGTTTATTCCAAAACTTCTAAGCATATATAACAATAGTATAATTACTTTCTTATAATTATACAGAGTTGTACTTAGTGTACACAAAGCATTTAGAATTGTGCTGTAAGTGATATTGGTTTAAATATGTGAATATATTGCAGCAAGCAAAGATCATATTAAAGTTTGGTTTAATATTCTTTTAGGGACTGGGGCAGTGGCTCAGTGGTAGAGCACTTGCCTAGCATGTGTGAGGCACTGAGTTTGATCCTCAGCACCACATAAATAAAGGTGTTTGGTTCATCTACAACTAAAAGAATTTATATAAAAAAAGAAACAAACTTTAAAAAAAAAAAAGGTTGAAATTTTCCTCAGTAATCCTTTCTTTGCCAAGTATATTCAAACATTTTAACTTTATTAAGAAAATAGTCTGATATATATTAGTGCAAGATTGTGTAATAAACTACTAAAAATATCTCAAATTCTGAATCACTAGCTTCAACAGAAATGTATTCTTGGAACATTGATTTTTTTCCTTTAACATACCAAAAAGGAAGGAGACACCTTCCAGAGAGATGAATGTGCACTCAGCTCACAATTTTAGAACTGACTCAGAGTCTTTCCCAGGTTGACATGGGTCACCACTGGTGCTGTTTTCACTTTTAAATGGTATCAGAGGTGAACATAGTTTAATTTCCTTTTCTATTGGAACTACCATAGAATACAACAGTATTGGGGTGAGGGTAAATGAACTTCCACTTTTCTTTTTGTGTCAGCCAGCAGGGGCCAGAACAGTATAACCAAGGTGGTAGTATGAAGCTAGATATGCCTTTTTAAAGGTGCAATTGGACACTTCTTAAACCAGATTTGCCATAATCCTTGGTCTGAACTATCAGATAAGCAAAAGAGAAGTGGTAGGCAGGTCACCAGCTCTAAGCACAGCTTTCTGGACTAAGACTGCTTCCCAGGATGCTCCACTAGCTTGAAACTGCTCAGCAGAAAGGGAGTAAGGGGAGGCTGGGCGGGCACAGAATTCTGTTCACTGGATTTTCCTCATAACCCTGAACCCCAGGGCAGCGTGAAGGTTACTTTGCCTATATGATAAATTCTAGGCTACACCTTGTTGGTGATTCTGCACTACAGAAGGTCAAAAATAGTGTTTACCTCTAATATGTTTGAAGAGTACATTTTGCTTTGCCCATGTAAGATGCTCTTCTGCATGAGTCTCTGCCTGATAGATTCTCAGGCAAATGATCAGCTCCCTCTAATGTAGTTGCACAATTTTAAGTACACTAGCAATTTTAAAATAATAAATCTGATATGAGAACTCACCATCTTAAATATAATTTTCCTAAATTCCTCATTTCAGTTATTTTAATATGGCCTCTTATTGTTTGAATTTAAATTGTCAAAACAAAACTTCAAACATGGAATAGAAAAAGAAAGGCAAGCATCATCCAGTTTTATCATACCTTCAATCTTCTTGAAGCTCTATATTTATCTAATCACACTAAAGAAAAGGAGGATGCTTTGCAAAAAGCTTGCTTTAGAAAAAAACGGATTAAATCTTCAAGTCATTAGGGCTATTTTGGTCTTTCTGTATCTGACACACCCCAAGAAGTATGGAAGTGTGCTGATATGCTCAGGAGCTGATCTCTTGCCTCTTCCTCTTGATAGCAATGGGGGATGGGAAATTTCCTGCACCCTGACCAGACCAAGCTTCTTAAAGAGCTCTTCACTAAACTACTGCTGCTAATGCCCTCAGATGTGTGTCACTGGCAAGGGAGTTGCTCCTTTTTTAGGAGCTCAGTAGATATTTGGAAATGTTGGTTTTGAGGTTTTCTTAAACATCCCAATAATAATTACAATCTAGGCCTCTATCTTCCCCACAGAAATAATGCACACTGTCCCTCCTAGACCCAACTCTAAGCAACAAGCCTGATTGGCTTAACATTACCTTTTCTCTCTCTCCTTCTCTGACTCTTCTCCTCCCTTTCAAAAATAGCCCAACATGTGACACAATCTTTCTCATTCCCATGTGTCCTATGTTTTAAGTGATGGTTTACAGTGTGCAATAAATGTATACAGTAAGGTTGACAATGTCTGGCAAAGGGCGCAAAAAACAGTATTGAGAGGCAAAGTCAGGGTTCACCATTTAATCAACCCTATCTTCCTTTCTTCAAATATCTCCACTTCTGTGGGTCCTTATATTCCTCTCCATTCACCCAGTGCCCCCATCTTACTATGAAATAGCTGTTAAATTGTCCCTTGTAAGATTTTAAATGTACAGTTTTGTTTTGTTTTTTGGTAATAGTGATTGCACACAAGGATGCTCTACCACTGAGCTACACTTCCAGCCCTTTTTTATTTATTATTTTGAGACAGAGGCTCTGTAAGTTGCTCAGGCTGGCCTCAAACTTGCAATTGTCCTACCTAAGACTCCTGAGTCACTGGGGTTACAGACATGCACCACCATGCCTGGTTATAGTGACATTTTTTAAAGGACACTCTAAAGGGAGAAAAGGGAATGACCTTCAGGCAGACACTATCATTTCCTTCAACCCTGCAAGAAGTCAGTGATGATTTTAAAACCACTTCTGAAAGACTGCCAGTCATTGACAGAGTCCTTTTTATATCTTCTACTTTCCAAAGCTCTTTGGCATGGGTTACTCTTTTAAACTCCCAAACAACCTGAAAGGCAAATAAAGTATTAGGATCACCAGTTTACAAAATATGATGCTAAGTCACAGAGAGGTTACATGAGTCTCCAAAGGTCACACAGCTAGAAAGTGTCAATCTGGGTGGCAGCAATCCTGGTTCCATAAACTCTCAAAATGAATCATTTTGTCTCACCAGAGATAATTTTCCAATTCCATCTCTAAGAAGCAACGGATGCATGGCATTTTCCATTAATGTCCTCCTATCTCTAATTACCTACCTATCTCAATGCAAATGAGTTCCAAAACATAAAACCTTTCCTTTTCAACCAACCACCTCTAGTATGTAGTAATATAATGAGCGTGTTTCCATTCCATCATGGAACGTTTCTGCTATAATTGTTTAAATGACATTATATTTGGACCTCAGAATTGAACTAACCTTTACATACACTAAGGATACATTTTAGAATCAAATAAGAAGGAACAGAAAGCATAAAAAGACCTAAAAGACACACCAAGCCTCCCAACTAGGAAATGAAGACTCCCCCGTGCCCCTCACCCCCAGTACTGGGGATTTAACCCAGGGATACTCACTTGACCACTGAGCCCACTGAGCTACATCTCAAGCCCTTTTTATTTTATTTTTGAGACAGGGTGTCACTGAGTTTTCTCAAACTTGCTATCCACCAACCTCAGGCTCCAAGTAGCTGGGATTACAGGCATGTGCCACCATGCCTAATGAAAGGAAGATTCTTTTAAAGTATTCTATTATGTGCTCTAAGCTTTAAACCATTTTGTTATCAACCACAGTTTCCACATATTGGGAGCACAGTCATATTGAAAATCATGACTTTTAGAGAAATGAGGAGGTGGTCAGTGTGTGTTAGAAATCTTCCACTGAAGCATTCAGAAGAAAGGCCCTTTGGTCATCATGCTGGAGAGTTTGACTGTTGCTCTCACATGTCATAAATACCTGAAGGACACTACGTGTCACTTCATGAGATACATAGGATACCAAGTGTTCTTCCAAAGACCCAATTTCAGACTAAAGGTGTGGAAGGGTTTCAAGTCATGTTTCTTATCCTAAGCATTCATTAGAGCAACTTTTCATGTAGCCTCTCCAGCTTGGACACTAACGCCATGCAACTCCGTGCCCTCCATTCTCCAGGACAATCCATAGCTACCCACTGCATCTGGGAGAAAGTCCAAATCCATCAACCTGGCATATGGCTCTTTGTAACACTCCAGGACTGTCTTCCAGCCTATGCTTGACACTGTCCTCTGTGTCTTAAACTCAGGTTTTTCTCATTCCTTACAAGCACCCTAATTCCTGCCTTCTTTGGTCATCATTCACTTCCACCTGGGCCCTGTCCCTCCTTCTCCATCTATCCAATTCTGATTTGGAGTCAAAGTCCAGTTCAAAAACTCACTTTGCCCCAAATGTAATTCACATGTATGTCTTCTGCCTTTTTTTAAATTATAAGTAATGAGGTGTCTGATGGAACAAATTGTTGATGGCAGATGATCAATAAAGTGTGGGGGGGTGAGAATAAGCAGATAAATGTCATGCATCCACACCACGGTCTCCTGAGGCAGGAAAGTGCAAGAGGTTCTCCTTAAAAGGTCTACTCCAAGTCAATCAGTAGATCATTAGCAAGAGCTAATGCCCCTTTGCAGTTTGTCCACTACACTTCATTCTTCTGCAATATATGAATTAGGAAATTATTTCTCTCACTGTGGATGAATGTACATATCCACTATACCAATTTGAAAGTTTTTCCCTTTTGAGTCATGAACTTTTGAAGTAATAATCATATAAATATTTTTCCTAGAAGATTGCGTCGTTCTTACAAGGTTGTGTGCTTCAGAAGTATGTTAAGGAAGATAAATCCCAAATAAATAGTCAAGATCCCAAGTGGAGGACAGATGTGTGTCCTATAAAGAGAAATTGCCAGCTTGACCTCAAGTCCCAGAGCACATCCAATGTGGCAATCTTCGTGACCAACTGTGCTGTCACTCCTCTGGTGTCACTAAATGGATCCCTATGAAGTGTGACTGGAGATGTAACCTAATGAAATCCAATGAATAGGGTCACCGGGGCCACTGAAGCATGAGTCTGCATTTCCCAAGTCACTGTAACAGAATCTGCACCTTGCACAGCAGAGGGTGGGTCAGCAGGCTATCTGGTAGCCAAGGGCACTGCTGGGGCTTTAGAGTAACAGCACAAGGCTGTAATTGAACACCATCCCGGGACACTTACCCAGCTAACCATCCATCTTTTATTCATAAACACAGGGAACACGTTTTCTTTGGCTGCTCCTTTTACCCTTTCAGATTGTACCTACACCATACCATAGCACCTTTTTCTGTTATGTCACATAAAATGCACCTGGTGTAAAGCACCTTGTCTGGATTGGGACAGCATAATTCCTGTTGATCCCAAAGCCAGCATGAGCATTCCTGGCTCTTCAGAGTTTATTGGGTTTATAACTAGATGAAGTCACACTTGTACAAAATGAAGCTCACACTATCCCAAAGCAGAATAGGGATTGAGGATCTGTTACTGGCCTTTGAGAGAGCTCTGAGGTAAGGGGCAACTAACGCTCCCACTCCAGAGGTGTGGCCAGAGGAGTGGAGAGGAATGTGGCTCACCTGGCTTTGGCCACATAACTCAGCCTTGCACTAGGCCAGGACAGACAGATGAATTGGGAAGAGCAGGAGTCCCAGAAACCACCCTGCCCAGGAAGCCCAGCGACTGCTCCACCAGTTCTACCTGCAATGCACTTGGTTTGGACCTAGACTCAGGGGCTGGTGCAAAGGGAAGACAGCAAAGTAGAAGGGAGGAGACACTGATGTGTGGTGGCTGGGGGCACCTGGACCTGTGGAAGAAGGTGGGTGGGGAAGTAGACTAACTGCCACTGGGCAGCTAGCAGCAGGTTTCATAAATGCTGCTGTGGCTAATGTAGCACACCCATTTGATGACATCGTGGTCGCTGTAGTTCAGCTTCAGTTCAGACACCTTCAAGTGGCACAACTTGAGGCCAGAGGGTGCAAATGGCACCTCGAAATTCATGGAAATAGGGGGGTCAAGTCCATTTCTTCTTGTCGAAGCTCAGTCTGCGCTGATCTGCAATTCCTTCATGCCTGCCATGGGCTGAATCTTCCACACAATGGCGTTCTCACTGACCTTGTAGTTGACCTTCCCCTTCATGCAGATCACCTGTACCTGACTTGTGTTCAGGGGAATTAGAATCCTCATTGTAATCTCTGGACCAGCAGAAAGAGCTTAAAGTTGGATTTAATGATCACCTTGACCTTTAATTTTTGTGTCCCACTTCCTGCACAAGGAGGATCACCCAGAAAGGAAGGATGATGTCCTTGGTGGTGCGATACCTCATGAACTCAAACTCCATCTGGTGGAATGAAGCTGATGCTGTGTTCAGAGTCAAACCTGTTGAGTCGCACACAGCAAAGAAGGTGCTGTCATCCATGGCAGTTGATTGCTTCCCACTCTTGCTTGTTTCATTGGTTGTACCTTTGCCTTGATTTTCAATGACAATCTTGTCATTCATCCCAAACTTGCACTCAGGCATGCCACTCAGGTAGCTCTTCAAAACCACCCAATCTGATACATGGGCACTCAGCACCTGCCCCTGTGGGAACATGAGCAGGCTCACACCCTCCAAAACGTCTAGGAAGAGTTTGTTGCCAAGATACTTAATGCCCTCCCGCCACCAGCCAACCTGCCCAGTCACCTGGCTGGTGATCTGGGACTGCTCTTCTTTTTTCTGATGCTGACTCTTGATGCCCTGCTGGGGGATGAAGGTTTTCAGTACGCCTGTCTCTGAGTTCTGTGGGTAGCCAAAGTTCAGAATCTCATCCAGCAGTTCATAAATGAGCCCAGAATTGTTCTTGATGTTTTCCTCACTGATCTTGCCAAAGTAAGCAGCCATTATGTCACACATCTTATAGAGGAATTCAAAGACCAAGACAGTGTTGACATTTTGCTTGGTGACAGCTGCCAGCCAGACATTGGACCACTTAACATGAAAGAAGCTGGTGCAAGCAATTTTGGTGACAGGACTGTGTATCTGCTGCTGCACATGGATAACACTGACTGGCAAGGCACCCTCTGCATTCCTCCTGATGTCGCCTCGGTAGACCCACCCATGATATGAGCACCTCCTTCTTGTGATTATAGATGAATAAGCCTCCAATCTTGGTGGAAGCCCAATCTCCTCGGCCCATCACTCTGAGAACTGACCTGGCATCTGCAGCCCCCCAGTTCCACCGGCCCAGCCACTCTCTGGATCCCAAGATGTCTGTGCAACCCCTTGCTTGCCTGCCCCATGAGTATTTGTCTTTTAAGGGCAAGAATTTAAGTAGTCCCTTGAGCCTCATTAAGGTGTGAGAGATGTCTCACATCTCTGAGTAGAGTTCTCACATCTCTAAGTAGAGATGTGAGACAACCATGTAATCCGAGGCAGGAGTAGACCTTAGTACCAAACAGGCTTATCATTATCTCATTACTCATTTTATTTCAGCCTTGAACATGATTAAAATGGTAGCATTGGGTTTTTTTAAGTGTTAAAAATTCAACAAGAAATTCTTGACCATAAAAAATCCATCAAACTTACTCCAAAAGGACCTAATCACAATCACCTTGATTAAGAGCTTCTTTACACACATCTCCTTCCTGAACAGACAGAAATGCAAAGCCTTTACCGGAAATGTTTACAAATTATTTTGGGGAAAGGACTGCTCTGGGCTTTGGCTCATGTTTTGATACCTATGTGGCAGGTTTTAATCAAAGAATAGGAGCAAAGTCTTTGGAGTCAGACTTCTTGTTTGGCTCCCATTGGTTGTTAGGTCTAATGAATCTCTCTGGGCCTCAGTTTCCTCCTCTGTAAAGTGTGAGTAACAATAACAACTCACATAATTAAGTGAATAATTGATAATTAAGTGATAATAATTGATTATTATTAATAATAATAAGTGAATTAATTATTAATTAATAATAATAATCAAGTGAATAATTTATAATTAAGTGATAATTAAGTGAATGTCAGCTGTTAATTGTACTCTCTTGAATTTGGCTATGATTCATTAGTTTGGTGTGTTTTATAGGTCCTGGGAAAACATGACCTTATTTAAAATATATCTATGCAGTATATATTTAAGTCACTAGATCAGTGTTTCTCAAAGTACATTCTGGGGACACCTGGGGATCACAGAGACCCTTTTAGGGTGTCCTTAAGGCCAAATATATTCTCATAGTAACACTAAGATGTTATCTGCCTTTTCTCATTCTCAGTCTTTCATAAGTATATAGAAATCCCTACTTATCAACCATTTCATTTTCAGAGGTTTCAATTTTCCACAGTCAACTGCAGTCCAAAACTATTAAATGGAAAATTCCAGAAATAGACAATTTATAGAATTTAAATTGCATGCTATTCTGAGCACCACACACTAACTTACCTGGGACATAAATCATTCCTTTGTCTAGCCTGTCCATCCAAGCAGTATGTGCTCCCTGCCTTTAGTCACACAAAAGCCGACTCAGTTACCAGATTGACTATTACAGTGTCGAGTGCCATAATTGTGTTCAAGTAACCCTTATTTTACTTAATAATGGACCCAGAGCACAAGAGTAGAGATGTTGGCAATTTGGATATGCCAAAGAGAAACTGTAAGGTGCCTCCTTTAAGCAAAAAGTGAAAGTTTTTCATTTAAAGAAAGGAAAAAAAAAATCATATGCTAAGGTTTCTAAGATCTACAATAAGAATGAACCTTGTACCTGTGAAATTGTGAAGAAGGAAAAAGAAATTCATGCTAATTTGCTGTTACACTTCAAATTGCAAAAGTTACTGCCATAGTGTGCAAGTGCTTAGGTAAGACGGAAAAAGCATTACAGTATATTGTATGGGTCAGTATCTGCAGTTTCAGGCATCCACTGGTGGTCTTGGAATGTGTCTCCCACAGATAAGGGGTGGGGCTGCTATATAGTGGAATTTTTCCACAGCCTGCAAGATAGGTGATGGTGTCATCACTTAATGGAACATGTGAGGGCTGGGGATATAGCTCAGTTGTTAGAGTGCTTGCCTTGCAAGCACAAGGCCCTGGGTTCAATCCCCAGCACAAAAAAAAAAAAAAAAAAAAAAAGAAAGAAAGAAACTTAATGGAACATGTGCTTGTACATCCTTGTGTTTTTAACATTCCTCAGTTATAATTTCAGATATAGTAAAGAGCAATAGACATAACCCAAATAAACAGGTCTCTTTGGGGTACTCAATATTTAAGAGTTTAAAAGGTCCTCAGACTAAGAGAAACTTGGTTAGACTATCTCAAGTTAAAGTCCCCCTCCCCCAAGTCCAAAATCTGTAATGCAAAAATGCCAAACCCTCCTCCTAATGTTCAGACTCTGCCCCCAAAGCCTACTGTCATTGTTTCAGGCACTCTGGGTCAGACTTCCCTGGCGAGGAGTGGCTGTGGGACTATGAGAAGCACGGCCAACGGCATTCGGTGATCAGAAGAGTCAAGCGGTTCCTGAGTACCCACGAGCACCCCGCCAGCCCCAGGAGGAGGAGCTACGGGAGACAGGCCAGCGACAGCTCCATGTTCTTCCCGCTTAGCCCGGCTCGTGACCTGCTGGACGTGCCTTCGAGAAGTCCCCACAGAGCTTCGCCCGTCCGGAAGCAGCCCCAGTCCCTGGAGGGCAGCCCCAAGATGCACTCCAGCATGGGAGAGCTGTCCACCATCAGGGAGACTAGCCGGACCAGCACTCTGCAGAGCCTGACTCCACAGTCCAGCGTGCGGGCCTCCCCCACCAAAATGCCGCAGGTCCCCGAGGTACTGGTCACCGAGGCTGAAGCACTGGAGCCCTCGCACGACGGCCGCCGCCGTGACTCCACTACCTCCCTCTTGAGCTTGGAGTTCACTGGGGTTCAGCCCAGCAGGACTGGGCAGCAGGAGGACCCAGCAGGACTCCTGGCCCCCTCGGAGAAGGGGACACCTCCTGGGGGGCCTAGTCCTCAGACTGGTCCAGCCAGCAACGAGAGACCCATCTTCCTGTTTGAGGAAGACTCTGATGACGACAGGTTCCCGAAAAGGTGGAGTCTCCCTGAGTTCCGCGATTCCGGCCACACCTCCCTGGCAAACCTGGGTCCAGATCCCCTGAGCCCTGCGCCTGCTCTCTTGATCGACACCGAAACGTCCTCAGAGACCAGTGGAACCAACCTTGGGGCTAGCTCTGGGGTCTCCCCTGATATGCTGTACTTAATGGAAAACCTTGACACCAAGGAAACCGATATCGTAGAATTTAACAACGAGCAAACCGAGGAGTCCCCCAAAAGAATGCCATGAAGTTCTAGGCCTAGTTCTTGCCTAGATTCACACTTTACCAAAAGCTCAGCATTAGTCCCAGAACACCCCAGGGGTCTAGCCCTTTTTTTTTTTTTTTTTTTTAAATAATTATATCTTATAAGCTACTTAGAACTTTGAAGGGCATTATAATCCTTTTGGAAAACCATGAAAATCAAACAAATTCACATCATCCCAAAATGGCTATCATGGAAGTTATGCAGGCCATACTGAATTGTCTTAACCAAATAAGGAATCTTGTATAAATATTTATGACTTAGAAATTCACAGATTATTATCTTTGGAAAGGGCCTTATAGATCATAGTCCACTCCCCTAGATACAAAAGCCAAGACAAAAAATTCTCTCTTTCCTTTTTTTCTTCCTTTCTTTCTTTATTCTTTCCATCCTTTCTTCCTGCCTGCCTGCCTTCCTTTTTTTCTTTAACTATAAGGACAGGAGATGGATCACATAATGCCCAAAGGCTCTTTTGTATTTACAATACTTTGGAGCTTTCTAATGATCTCACTCCCACTTTTCTATAACTTACTATTATCATTTTCTAATTCTTAAGCTCCATCAGTGTCAGAAAGCTTCATTTCTCTTCACTCTTCCTTTTTCTCTCTTTCCTTTTTATTCTGTTTTCCAGTTTTTTCCTTTCCCTTCTCCCTTGTCTCTCTCCTTCTTCAGTGACTCTCACCTGTCCTACCTTTCAGGTTATAGTGTTTTATTTTTCCAGCTCTGTTGCTTGCTTCTTGCCATGGTGTTCAAATATGAGGAAATGGCAAAACATCCTACTGAATAATCAATGATGCTAACAGATCTCCCACTCTTCCAGCCTCACTGCATTCGCTCAAAGCCATTGCTGTTTCCTTCTGTTTCCACTCTTTGATCTTGGACACTGGAGAAAACTGAAGCCGAGAGGATATGAAACTTGCATAACCTAATGCTCTGGAACCAAAGAATAACCTGACTCAAATCTGTTTGAACTTGAACTCTGAAGCAAAATTCTCAATTGTGTCACAACGTGGGACCAGTTACTGTGTCTAACAGGTCATTTGAAATGAAAGAGGATATTGGAGCTGGGTGGATAATGGGGTCCACGACTGCATGATGGGGATTGGATGTTGACTGAGTCCCTCTAAGATCTCTTAGGGTGGCCATTTGTTGCAAGCTCCCAAATCTGCAAGGACTTGCCTGAGGTTCACCACTCTCAGCATCTGTTGTCTGTTAAAGCCTGACCACCTATGGCTTAAGAAATAAAGTCACCCTAATAGGTACCATTTACTGAGTGTTCACAGTGTTCCAGGCAGCGGCATGTAAAGTTCACAGATGATCTCTCTAATCCTCATAGGAATCCTATGAGATCAATATAATATTCTATTCATTTTAAAGATGAAGAAGAGGTATTGAAGAAGTAATGTGTCTAAAATCTCACAGCTGGGCTTATCTGGCTCAAGAGTCCACACTCTTAACCATTGTGCTTCCTCACTACCCTGAGGTGTTAAAGCTCTGAATCTACCTGCAGTTTTTCTGGCATTCTTCTCCAAGGGAGCTATAATGGTTCAGATATGAGTTGTCCTCTAAGAGCTCATGTGCAACACAATGCAAGAAAGTTCAGGGGTGAAATGATTGGGTTATGAGAGCCTTAACCTTATCCGCAGATTAATTCACTCATGTGGATTAACTGGGCAGTAACTGTAGGCAGGTAGAGTGTGGCTGGAGGAAGGAGGTAACTAGGGGTGTGCCTTTGGGGTTTATAATTTGTCTCTGGTGAGTGGAGTGCTCTCTGCTTCCTGGTTGCCATGTCCTGATCTGCTTTCCTCCCCTACACACTTTGCCATGATGTTCTGCCTCCTCTTATACCCAGAGGAATGGAGTTGGTCCTCTATAGACTGAGATCTCTAAAATCATGAGTTCCAAATAAATTTTCCACCTCTAAAATTGTTCTTGTCAGGTCTTTTGGTCCCAGTGATGAAAAGCTGACTAAAACAGGAACTCTGCCCAAATCTCAGTTCACACTGAATCTCTCCAGCCTTGGAGGTCTCTGTGGGTCCTCCCACCTGTCTACCTGCATCTTTCATGCATTCACAGAGGAGAGCAGTGCTCCATCTTTGAGTTCTAGCCACAGTCCTCTTCATTTTTCATGCAGAAGAAAGCTGGCAGGATCCTTCTCTCCCTTCCCGGACTCCTCCTGATGTGCAGTATTATCATTAGCATGTTTTCATAAGGCCTCCAATCTCAGTTGGCCTCTTAAGCTACATGAGAGCAATGATTTTACTTTCACTAGCTTTTCTCAAAGGACTTAATGGAAATAATATTAGAAGAAATGCTATACATTGATGGTTCTCTATGTCAGTTGATAGAGCACTGGGAGAGCATTAACGTTCCCAAAGCATTGCCTACAATCTGTGGATCAAGCCCCAACATGAGACGTCTAAAAGGCCACAACCCTATGCTTCCTCCAGTCGTCAGCCTCTTCATGCACTTTTCTTGAGTGTTTCAACTTATGTCCTTTCCTTCTTTTTGGCTCTATGTATTGTTCAAATTCAAATAAATTTCCACTTAGCTTCTTTTAAAATAAAATCAACTTTCATTCCTAAATCCAAGATGATAAATTATACACAAATTGAATAATACATTTTGTGGATGGATAGGAGAGTGCTTGTTTACCTCTACTTCCATCCTTTCCGTATGCATCTTCATCTAGAAAATTATTTAATTTCCTCAGTATTTCTTCAAAATTTAAGATGACCTCCCATTTTCTCCTTGTGCAGAAAACTGAATTATGACTTGTTCAATGAGCCCATCTGGAAGAAATCAACTATAAATTCAAGCCAGCAATCTCCCCAAGCAGATGAAGAAATTCTCCATTCATTCTAAAATAAGTTTTTACCCAGCACAGACCAAGGTTGCAAAAACAAGGATTTCTTCTCACGTGCCTGATTTCACTGCCTCTCTAGCTCATTTTCTCCTGAGCACTGAAATCTCACACCACCCGGATGCATGGCCCCATGGCCTGGTGGCTTAGTCTTTTGGACTTGACCATTCCAAGAACAGGCTCAGCTTAACTGCAGTCTGCAAGCCAGAGTGCAGTGGGGCCCAGCCCAGTTGGTTTCCTTCTCTCCCTACTCTCCAAAGAGAATGCTGGCCTGACATTGGGGTCCAAGTTCATTAAGGTAAAGGCCCACTAACTTTTTCTGTCTTCCAAGAATTTAGAGAAGACTGGTCCTTGGCAAAGCAAAGACGGCTGTTCCCTTTCCTTCTTTTATTATCTGTCAGTTTCTCAACTCATCACCTCCACTACTCCATGCATCCCCTTCCAGCCCTGTTCAGCTAAGCTACAGAAAACATTTTAAATGGAATGGAGAAATGTAAAATTTACCACTAATGTAAAGAAAGGCTCACTTAAACATATACCCCTTCTTTTTCAATATTTACTCCTCTAATTTCTTTCTTCTCCAGAGAAATTGTTTCAATTTTGAGCCTTTATTGTCATAAAATCTGCTCACTGAGAATCTGTGGAGCCCAGGCAGCCATATGGTAACAATGGAATAAGTACTACAGAACCAGCATGTGAATTCTGACTTGAACAAAGCACCCATCCTTCTGAACTTCATATTTTGTCTGTAAAATGTGCTGTTCTCTGGATTGTTTCCCTGGGTCATTGTGAGGCATCATGAGAGAGTGGGTGTGAGAAAACTGGGACCCCAGGCTGCACTGTGTGGACTAATGTCCCCTGGGGATTCACCCCAAACTTCTCTTTCCACATTTGGCAATTTATTGTCTGAGATTCTAATCTCTTTCATTCACAGAGCTTTTTTTCTGACATTCATAGTATTAAGCTTCCAACTAATCAATCGTGTCATTCTCTTTGGACCTTTTTCTTCCAGAGACTTCCCGACTTCTACATCTTCCTTCACTCTGGCATTTTTTATCATTCCTTCACTCACCACCATATCCCAGGCCTCATCACCATAGCGAAGAATTCCTTCCTCCCCAACCCATTGTGCGGATCCATCCACTCAAAACGTGAACTAGAAAAAATTAATTGCACTTATTCTTTCCACTATAAATCTAGAGGACTTAGAACCCTTGGTTCAAGATTAGAAGACCATCTTAGAGATTCTAGTCTCACTAAATCTGGTCTTCTGTCAGCTAATTAGGAATAATATCTACAACTGTAAAAAAAAAAATCCTAAGCAAATTATAACCTAATTCCACCTGCCCTTCCCCATCACAACCATCTACATGGTCAACAACAAACATTTTCTGATGTTCTGTGCTACAGTTAGAGAAAACTAAGGGCTTACTCATTTCATCTTATTAAACTATCTCAGGTAGGTCCTCCATTCTTTTTTTTTTTAAATTCTATGAACCCTAATTTTTAGGAGTCTTTTCCACTGATATAGCCATTGAGTTGAAAGAACCAATTAAAGAACACCAGGATTTTTCTGATTCAAAATCTTACAAAACCCCAGAAGAAGAATTCCAACCCATTGACAAAGCTTGAGTGACTTGACCCAAAAATTCACATCTCTCAACATGTGCAGTCTGCTCATCTCTAGCCATGCCAAGTAGAAAATGAAGAAATTTCCCTGTGAAATAGAGACCTGAATAACACATTTGCCCAAATATTCAATTAGGAAGGTTGGTTTGTTTATTGTGTTTCTAAATTAGTTCAGAAATTGGCCTAAATCTTCCTTTTGCCACAGGTAGATTTAGCCAGATCTTCTCTGAACTTCTAGTTTTAGATATTTGCCTAACAAAAGAAGCAAAGGGAATGCTGTATCCTGTATCCTGAAAACAAGAACATTTTCTAAAATAGATTTTATGCAGAAATTCTGGTGTGTCCCTGGTTCTTGGTGGGCCAGTGGCTCTCAACTGCTGTGGCTCCGCACTCAGGAGACATCTGGCAATGTGTGGAGAGGTTTTGGTTGTCACAGTGGGGGTGTTCCTGGCATCTGCTAGGTAGAGGCCACGAAAGCTGCTAAACATTCTGCTGTGTGCAGGACAGACTGGTCCCAAACAGCAAGCTTAGGAAATCTGATTTAGGCTAAAGGAAGTAGAAATGAGATAGCTATCAAGGAGATTAATGATAAGAGATGAGCTACAGAAAGAAACAGAATTTAAGAGAACAGATGAACCCAGCAGCTGCTAAAACCCTATCCACACACAAGCTGTGTAATAATCACCATTTTCTTTTGATGCTGGAGGATCTGATATCTCAAACCCAGAGAAACTGGATTTGAAACCTGAGGTTCACTCTTGGAGAATTCCTTGCATGCTGTTACCAGTAAGAGTAAGTGCCATTGTTGGTATGACTGTAATTTTCAGAGATTGTAGTTGTTTAAAGGGTGACAATAATATATTCTGCCAAACATTATTTAAGAATTTGTACCAATAAACTTCTAGACTCTGGATAGACAACTGATCCATCTTTAGCTTTTTTACATGTCTTGTTTAGGACCAAACAAATGAACTCTACTGGGTTGGGGATGTGGCTCAGTGATTAAGTGCCCTGGGTTCAATCCCTGGTACCAAAAAACAAACAAACAAACAAATAAATAAATAAATAAACTATCTTCTAGACAGACAATTTGGCACTTTATTACTTTTTTAATAGGAAGGACTTTCAGTAGAAAATAGTTACAATGGATAGGATCAGCTTACTTCCTTTCATGGGTCAAACTCAGATTCCCTAGCACATCCAAGAGAGTAACATCAAGGAATCCATGACACCCTGGATGACATCACCAGTTAGACCTTTATTCATAGGCATTCATTAGGCCAATATTTAGTGTCAGGCATTCAACTAAAGGTGGGTGCCCAGGAAGTTCCACTGCACCCAGCCTCCCCCACAGATCTGGCACTCTCCTCTGCAGATCTAATAACAAAACACCTTCCAAAGTTCATTCATGTTTGTTGCTGTTTGTTTGCTTTCATTCCCAATCCTATTCCCCCTCCATCCTATTTTAGTTTGCTTAATGTAAAGCCCTCTGTATACACTCTTACATCTAAAGGGTATGTGTGTCCTGGTTTTGTGTGCAAGTGTTGCTTTTTTTTAACTATTGCATTTATTTATTTGTTTAGTTTTTGTGGTGCTGGAGATTGAACCCAGGGGACTCTACCATTGACGTACATTCTCAGCCCTTTTTAGTTTGAAACAGGGCCTTGATAAATGGCTGAGGCTGGCCTTGAATTTGCCATCCTCCTGCCTCAGCCTCTGAGTCACCAGAATTACAGGTATGTGCCACCACACCTGGTAAAGTGTTTCTGACTTACCTAAATGTTTCATATTACAGGTCTCATGTGTCTCTTTGTTTTTCATTCAGTACTATGGTCTTAAGATACCCCAGTTGTGTACATCTAATCCATTGCTTCTGACTGCTGCATACTCCAGGAAGTTTTATATCTTACCCACCTTCCCAATTGTCTCACACCCTCCTACCAGAGTCTCTTTTTTT
>JAJEJO010005655.1:2505-14351 GCA_020662805.1 Glaucomys volans | reverse complement strand
TTCTGTGTAAATTCTACACTATCTTGCCTCTCTGTCTCTCCCCTGTTCTTCGCATATAGGAAGTGCTCATCAAACATTTACTGAATCAATGAATAAAATTATACCATATTTATAACATGGTAGGTATTATGATTGCCTGATTATCATTATAACTCAATGGCAAGCTCCTTTGGCAGGAAGGAAACGTCCCCTTTATTAATTGTAAAACATTTAGTGAAGGAGATCTGTAGAGTAAAGGGACCAGGGAGAGGAAGGGGAAATACTGGGAAAAGACACTGGCCAGATTTTATTGTCATATTATGTGCATGTACGAATACGTAACAATGAATCCCCCCATTACGTACAACTATAATGCACCAATGAAAACATGGAAGAAACTCCAATATTTAGTGAGGCTAACTATGATATTAAACAGTGTGGGGGATTTTGTTCTCAAAAAGGGTTGACTTACCTTAAAACTACCCCTGTGATTTAGATCTGGAGTAGGAAACCTATTACTTACTGCCCTTTCATCTTTCTGATCTTTAGTTAAATGGTCCATACTAATAGAACTTTATCTGCAGTACCTCTTAGAGTTATTATGAGGTCAAAATAATGCTGTCCATTAAAGAATTTAGTGAATGTGCAGAGCTAGGCAGATGTCATAGACTATTACCTTGACTTTGAACTTGCTCCATGCAGTGTGAGGCCAAGGGTATGATCTGCTCACATATGTGGTCTTTTGGGGGCAGAAGGAATATGGAGAGCAAATGTGCAAATGGTGCATAAGAAGCCATGACGGTTGACATGGACTCTGTCCAGGAAAACCATCAACTGATCTTGTTCTGACTAAAGGTACTATGATGGTTTCTCTCCCTCTGGGTTTGCAGTGTGAATATCATTCCCACAGGTTGTAGTGAAAGGTAGAAAATGCAAACACTTATGTAAACATAAGTCCTTCCCTCAGTTTTTAGAAAAACTGCAGAATGTTCCCGCTCCTTATTTTGTCTATCCTGAAAAGCTGGGTGGCTAACCACCCTTCTCCTAGTGGTCAGGCTGACCCAAAACTTAAAATAAAATGCTTCACATGTGATGTTTTATGTTAACCAATCAAAAAGAGCACTGCGAACCGCCCCCCTTAACCTGTTTTGTATTTTATTATAAAAAACCTGCTAAATTTGAGCTAGGGGCCTCTTAGCGTCACCAGTTACCGAATGTGCGGAGGACCAAGCTTGAGCTTGCTAATAAATGACTCTTTGTTGCTTGCATTGACCATGGTCTCTGGTGATCTTCTTGGGGGTCCCGAGCCATGGGGCACAACATATGGGGGCTCATCTGGGATCCCCAAAGCCCACCCAGATGCCTGATCATAGGGTCATAAGCAACACCAACGGCCGGTGAGTAACGGCATTGCCATATTTTTTCTGTCTGAATTGCCTGCAGGTTCTGGTTC
This sequence comes from Glaucomys volans, assembly GCA_020662805.1. Classification (NCBI taxonomy): domain Eukaryota; kingdom Metazoa; phylum Chordata; class Mammalia; order Rodentia; family Sciuridae; genus Glaucomys; species Glaucomys volans. The sequence goes on along the minus strand of JAJEJO010005655.1, from coordinate 12,919 downwards.
TGGGCTGATGGAATCCTGGCCAACGCACTATAGGACCCCCAGCAGGGTCACAGGAGATGTCCCCCTGACCCATCTGGGCGACTGTTTGTTGCATCTGGGCAACTGATTGTTGCATTTGGGAGACTAATTCTTGCTTTTGTCAACAAAGTGTCTGTGTATTGTGCTGTACGGTCTTTCATTTTCGTTTTTCATTTGGTCTAGTCGTTGTGTTAGTCTGTCACTATTCTCACTTTTAGTTGCTTTTGTTAAAGATAGAATAAATACGGTACAGCTGATGGTGCTAAGGGCCCAATACCAGCCCTTTAGCCTTGAACAGCAGGAATTAGAGCCATAGAGACCCAAGATTGGCTCTCAAGATGTCCTTAAGAAAGGGGGGAATGAAAGGTGGAAAATGCAAACACTTATGTAAACATAAGTCCTTCCCAAACTGCCCTCAGTTTTTGGAAAAACTGCAGAATGTTCCTGCTCCTTATTTTGTCTTTCCTGAAAAGCTGAGTGGCTAACCGCCCTTCCCCTAGTGGTCAGGCTGACCCAAAACTTAAAATAAAATGCTTCATATGTGACTATTTTATGTTAACCAATCAAAAAGAGCACTGCGAACCCCCCCTTAACCTGTTTTGTATTTTATTATAAAAACCCTGCTAAATTTGAGCTAGGGGCTTCTTAGCATCACCAGTTACTGAGTGTGTGGAGGACCAAGCTTGAGCTTGCTAATAAATGACTCTTTGTTGATTGCATTGACCATGGTCTCTGGTGGTCTTCTTAGGGGTCCCAAGCTGCAGGGCACAACAGTAGCACTAGATGAAGATGTGTTAGGTGCCTGTGGCCTGGTACTGCAGTCAACAGAGCTGGCCAAAGAGGAGCCCCCGGTGAAAAGATCAAGAAAAGACTGGATAGAGATTTTAAGCCCTTTGGACTTAGGGAATGGATGCTAACGTGCTTGATACCAGTATGCTGGTGACTTTTCTCTATGTTAGAAAGAATGTTTTAAAAATACTTGTTTGTATTTAATTCAATGCTATAAATGTTTATTGAAAACCTACTATGGACCTAGCATTGTATAGGTGGAGTATTTTGTATCCAAAACACTTGGCATAAGAAGAGTTTCAGAATTTACCTTTTTTCAGATTTTGGAATATTTGCATATACATCAGGAGATATCCTAGGGAATGGGAATTAAGTCCAAATAAAATTCATTTGTTTTATATATGCCTTGCACAGGTAACATGAAGATAATTTGATACAGTATTTTTTAGTGTGCCTGAGTTTTGACTGTTACCCCTCATACAGGGTCAGGTATGGAATCATGTCAGTGGTCACACTGTTTCAGATTTTGAAGCATTTTGGATTTCAGATTAGGAATGTTCAGCCTGTATTAACTACTGTGGGACCATAAAGATGACCAAGACACAAACCATGTTCTCAGGGAACAGTTGTTCCCATGATTAGTGGAGACACAGAGCAAAACAACTTGTAAAGATGTCAACCCATTGAAGATCACCTTTGCAGTTCCATGGGATGGTCAGTTTTCATTACATCTTGATTTTGACTAATAGTTCACCTCCTTCCTTGGCTTCCACAAGAGAACTTGTATCACTGGGCATCACTGGGCATTTCTGATGCTTTGCTGAAGGCTCATGACATCCTGGAGGAGGTGTTAGCACTTTGAATTTCCCTAAAACATTCCCGTTACACAGATTGCTCCCTCATCTCACGCCCCTGTCCTGAGGCTTGACCCTCCTCTATCCTCCCCATGTTGCTCTGCCCTATGACTTTCCTTTCCCCTTGGCAAATGCATTTCATTCCACTGAAACTCTGGGTTCCAAGGGGAACTCATCTCTCCTCCCAAGGACCCATCCTTAATACCAAGTGTCTTCTTTACCAGGATGCTCTCTCTACAAAGAAGTCCTCAGAGAAGCACTATGAAAACTTACATGCGTAGAAGTTATTATTTGCTGTGGTGTGAATATTTGTGTGCCCCCAAATTCTTATGTTGGACCCAATCCCCAGCATAGTAGTATTAGGAGGTGGGTCCAGAGACTTTGTAAATGAGATCACTGCCCTCCTTCAGGAATCTCAGAGGACTCCCTTGCCCCTTCCCCTATGCAGATGCAGGGAGAAGGCACCATCTGTGGGCCAGGAAATGGGCTCTTGCCAGGCACTCAATCTGCCAGCAATTTGACCTTGTATTCTCCAGTCTCCAGGACTATGAGAAATAAATATCTATTGTTTAAAATTCACCCAAATTATGATATTTTGTTATAGCAGTTGAAACAGACTAGGAAAATATTATTCTTTTGAGAAAATACACATAACATAAAATTCACCATTTTAGCCATTTCAGAGTGCATAAATCGGAGTCTTTCAGCAACAACCATGGTGTCATTTAACCATCGTCACTAAATCCAGAATGGTCTCATCTCCCCCAAAGAAGTTCTATGCACACAAAGCAGTCTCTCCCCACTTACCCCTCCCTTCAACCACTGGTAATTTTGTTGACAAAACTGGTTTCATAAATACAGCTCTGCAACCTGCATCAGGACCAAAGCCTTTGGGTTTAAAGGGCTCCTTCATTTTTATGTAGCTGCAGTAGATTTTGGGATACACCTGCATCCCAGGTAAAAATTTCCCTGTTGATGGACACTCAGTGTTTCTCTCTCTGGGCTCCTTTGAGGATCCTCTTGAGGAACATGTTCTCATGTTCTGCACTATTGGTTTTTAAAGGTTGAGACCCAGAGTGAAACTGCTTTGTCTTATTCATTTTAATAGCTATCAGAATATTACTTTCCTAAAGGGTTCATATGATATTTTTTTGTAACAGATGACATTTTATATTCTATTCATCACATATCATTCATCTTTCAGGCTCTGTCTCTGTGGTTTCTTTGTTTTCACACACAGATGGTCCCCAAATCAACATTTTTTGTTTATGATAATATGAAAAGGTACCCATACGACCATTGTTTTTACTTTTAATACAGTGTTCAATAAATTAAATAAGGTAGTTAATCAACACTTTCTTATAAAATGGACTTTGTGTTAGATGATTTCACCCACCTGTAGGTTAATGTAAGTGTTCCAAGCATGTTTAAGGCAGGCTAGGCTAAGATATGATATTCCACAGGTTAGAAGTTACACTGGTCAGATTTCCATCACTGTAACAAAATGCCTGAGATAACTAACATATAAATGGAAAAAGTTTATTTTGTCTCATGCTCTTCAAGGTTCTAGCCCATGATCAGATAGATTCTATGCTCTTAAGTCTCTGGTGGGTCTCTAGATGTCAGTGTTGGATAGATCATGGTGAGCAAAATGCTTACCTCATGGCCAGGAAGCAAAACAGGGAAAGAAGGGATGAGGGCCTTGCTATATCTTTCAAGGACATGCCTTCAATAATCGAGGAACCTCCAACTAAAGGTTCCATGAGTTCCCAGTAGCACCAACATAGGACCAAGCCTTTGACACATGGGGTTTAGAGGACATTCAGCATCCAAGCACTCTGCACCTGGCCCCTAAAGATTTATGTGCATCTCGCAGCAAAATCTATCATCTATCCCCAAGAGTCTCCAAAGCCTTGAGTGTTCCAGCAGTGCTCATAAGTCCAAGATCAAAGTCTCCTCTGAGATTCAAGATAAATTCTTAGTAAGGATTCCCTATAAAAAGTAAAAAGGAAGTTACATTATTTCCAAGATAAAATGTTGGGACAGGCATGAGGTAAGCATTCCTTGCCCAAAAAGGAAGAATAGGAAAATAGGAAGATAGATTCAAAGTAAGACTGAAGCCCAGCATGGCAAATACTACATCCTAAATCTCTATGTCTGGCCTCCAGGGCACCCTATGGCAGGATGTGGGCTTCTGAGGGCTTCAGAAACCCTGGCTCTCTGACTTTGTTGTTTGTAGCCTACGTGGTCACTCTTGCTTCCTGGACATGAGGTCAGCAGTTTTGCTCTACCATGAAATCCTGTCATGGCTGCCTAGTCACAGACTCAAAGCATCAGAGCCAAGAAATCAAGGACTGGAACCTACAAAACTGTGAGTTAAAGTAAAACTTTTCTGTTTATAAGTTGATTATATCAGGTATTTGGATATAATAACAGAAAACTAACTTAAGTAATGTGCACTAAATGCATTTTTGACTTACTAAATTTTCAATTTGCAATGCATTCATCAGGACATAACCCCATCATAAGTCAAGAAACATTTGTATTTGAACAGATCTGGGCCCCCTGAAGAGCTTGGAGCTGAGATGGACAAGGAGATTCTGCTCATAAGAAATAACATGCCTGCTGTGGCTCTGAACCTTTCTTTACCCTCTCTTGAGGCAGATGCGGTTAGAAATGACAGTTTGATTAGCTCATTTTTTCCCAGGTTTAACTGTGGAGGTATTTTCTATTTTTCCAGTAACAAGTAAATACGTGATTGGCAGAGTTTTAAATTTTTTTTGAAAGCAAGTCTTTTCTTTAGAGCAATTTTAGATTTACAGAAAAATAGTGAAGCTAGGACAGATCCCATATACCCCATACCCAGTTCCCCCATTACTTTATTTATTTATTTATTTATTTATTTATTTTTACAGCTGCATTTTGATTCATTGTGCACAAATGGGGTACAGCTGTTTGTTTCTATGGATGATTGTGCATGATGTAGATTCACACCATTCGTGTGATCATACATGTACGTAGGTTAATGATGTCTGTCTCATTCCACCATCTTTCATACCCCTGTCCCCCAATTATTAACATCCTGCACTGGTGTAGTACATTGTTATAGTTAACAAATTGACATTAATACATTATTGGTAGTAAAATCCATACTTCATTCAGATTTCTGTAGTTTTCACCTAATGCCCCCACCTTTTTTTCTGTTCTGGGACCCCATGCAGGATACCCTAGTATATTAAATTGCCATGTCACCTTAAGCTCCTCTGAGCTGTGCACTTTCCTAGAACTTACTACCTTCATGCAGAATTTTAAAAGAGAACTTTTTCTGCCTTTATGGAAATTATACAAAGAACATACATAGATGAATGGTGCCCGGGATGATGGGAGAAGACTTATTGGAAAATATAGCATTTGAGCTGAGACTTTAGGATGGCTCAGCAGGCAGACAAAGGCGAGAAACTCCAGGTGGAAGTGGCTCTGTGAGTAAAGCCTCGGTAGTGAGAATGAGCTGGCTGTGCTCAGGGGGAGATTAGTGTGGGACGGGGTAGAGAGGTGGAGTGTGTGGGAGCCACCAGGAGAGCTTCCAGGGCAGTGATTGCCCACTTGGAGCTTGCAGGCAGTTTAGTCAGGACTCCCACTTGCCTTCTCTACTTTTTCAGACATGATGAAGGAAATGGTTTACATTTTCAAGGTTTATAAGCCCAACTCTGCCTGAGTAGGGTGTTCTGTTGTGTGAACATTCCTACATGATGTACTCTGGTCTTACCTGTCTGGGTGATCAAGAGCCTGATTACAGATGTCTGGATCTTTTGTGGGGTTAAGAAGAGACAGGATTTTACCTCTTCCCAAGAGGACTTTCCAAAATCATAAAAACGCACAATTTTACCAATGTTATATATTCCAGTTACTAAAAATATCACATGGTCATTGGTTAGCTCACAGCAATAGATATCCCACAGGCTAATTTAATCATTGGCATTAGGTCACATAGTGTCCAGACAGAATCAGGATCAAACTGGGGACTGCTAAATATAGAAATATAAATTTGGGTTTGTTTAGAAGGGTTTGCAAACTGAACAGACACACGAGGAGTCAGGATGCAAGCAAGCATGGTAGTACCGGACAAAGTACAGCTCTCGTGGTCTCCCTCCATCACCCTGCACCTGGGGATGTCCTACACCCTGCTCTGCATTTTTGCTTTTCACTGGGAATGTGAAACAGGTCTCTATGTGTAACAGAGCACATTTGTGAAGCAGTCTGGCTGGAGATAGATTCTTCCTGTAGATTTAACACCATTTCCAGAGGTCTCCTCAATGACAGATCAGTTTCAGAGTTGAAAACTGCCCTCCTATCCCTTACACCCTTTTATATGTGTCATTTCTACATTTTTCATCAATATCTGTGAGTATACATCTATAACATCTCCTTGAAGCTTCATTCAGGAATAGGGAAATAGAACTCATGGGGCATGATTGAAAGGGAAAGTCGGAAAAAAATATATATTTTGCAATAATGGTGCCCTATACCTTCCTTTTGTTCAACATTTATTGTGAGGAGATGCCTAAAGGCACATACTTACCCAGAGGAGCATTGAGTAGGTAGACTCAGATAAAAGATGACCATGGTATGGTGAGGGTAGGGTGATGCTCACTGTGGTTACTATTTGGGAGGTAAGCCCTAGGATCCCCGAGGAAGTCAGCATGGCTGAGCTAAAGGACTCTTCAGTACCCATCAGGATCAGGGGAACATGTTCAGAGCACTTCTCAAGTTTACCCTCTGTCTCATAAAATTTGTGGCCTCCTCCTTGCTCCTGATGATCCCAGTTGTCCTGAGAATATGTCAACTCTTCCTTGTCCAGGCTTCTGCCTTATTATCTTGTTTGGAAACTTCTTCCATCAGATGTCTTCATGGTCTTCCTCTCTCTTCAGTTCAAATGTCACCCACTCAGAGAAGTCTCACTGGAAGCCACATCTACAGAAGTTTATTAACTGCTGTCCCCCACTCCTTTGCTTTATCTTCTTTGATATAACTCATTATTATACATTTCATAACTTATTGTATGAATATTTATTATCTATTTCTTATGCTCCAACTTGCACTAGTTCAGCACACCCAACAAATGTTTGTTGAATGAGTGAATAAATAATAATTATGTCCATTCCCTATATCTGGATGAAACTTAATTGACTGCAAATACAGCTATAAGTTTGAATGCAAATTCCATTTGAAATCCACATGCTCGTTCCTTCAATACATTGATGGCTTCTGAAGGATCATAACTACACTCGTAAATGTGTGAGGCAAAGAAAGTATAAGATGCTCAGTGTCGCCAACAGGAAACCTCAAGAATGGCAATTCATGAAAGGATGTGAACAAGGACACTTCTGTGCTGAAAAGCAATCGAGAACTGCTAGGCTGTCAACATGAAGGGTTTTTGGAAATAACCACCATCAATGATTCAGTCCTGTGTCTAAAGAAACCTTAAGGAATTAGTGCAATAAGTATGAAACTGCCATTCTGAATGTTAAGAAAGCATAATGTCAAAATTTCATTGGCAGAGATTTTTATTTCTTCAAGTTCTATGAAATGATGGTGCATCAGAATCAGCAAGATGTCGAATTTGAAGCAGTACAAATTCATTTGAAGAGTTCTCAAGTTTTTTGAGCACTGACATGAAGTGACAAGTGGCAAAATTCTCAGCAATGTGTTGCCATCAAAATGGAGGTGCACTAAAATTACTTTCAGGCTATGTGTACGATGTGTACATGAAACATCAATGAATGTCTTCCTTAGACTTGGGTCCCATCTCCAAGGTATCACTTATGTATAGACAGATATTTCTAAATTAAAAAATATCGCAATCCCTATTACATCAAGTCTCAAGTATTTTGATTAAAAGATGCTCAACCCATGTCAGGTGACATGGACAAGCCAGTGGTCGGGGGGCAGCCAGTAGGGAGCAGGGTTGAGCAGCATTGCAGCCCAGTGCACTCTGGGAAGGTGCTTCTCCAAGATTGAATTAATAGGCTATTTTCTGCAGCATCGATGCATTGTCCTCTTAATAGCCCTTGGTTCAGATCAAGTGTAAGAATCACTTTGCTACTGACATTGAGCAAAAACACATGGCAGAGAGACACAGTACTTACTTTCCAAATTACCTCCATATAAATAAATAGAAGAATTTTATAGACAGCCCCAGGGATGTGTAGGAAAGAGGAAAAGGCAAGGGTGAGTTAAGATCTATGGGCTGGGGAGAGGAGAGAGGTTGGTGAAAAGGCTGTTTAGCACTCCAGGTCATTCAGTATTTGTGAACAGTAAATGAAATTGTCCAAATTTGTTTTCTCATGAAAATGTCAGCTTAAGAGTTTAAAGTGTGTAACTCTTTTCTTATGCCCTGACAAAAGAAGCCCTTTTTATTTGGTTACCTTTGAGACAAAAGAGCCTTTTTGTTCTTGTTCCATGTTTGCAGTTTGCTGGCACTTCTCAGTGTGCTTACAGAGAGGGCTGATATAAATTTTCAGGATGAAGAGACAGAAGCTGCTACGCTTGTTTGGTTTAAGTTGGAGTTGTCACTGCCCACTGGCTGGGGCTTGGAAAGATGGGGTTCTCACCCTCCTCTTTTTTCTGGTCCCCAGGTAAGATCTGTGGCCTACAAATGGTTCTTTCTTTGTAAGACATTTTAATAGGATGGAACATAAAAGGGATATGGCTACATAATTCTTGTTAATAAATATCATTTTAGTTGCTTCATGTTAATTAATCTCTAAGTAAAGACAGTTGTCAGATTTGTTTGGGCTCAAGCCTGAAAAATAACTTGCACGTCTTGTTTGAGTGCATAGCTTGCCTCTTCTTTCTCCCTTTGTCCTCCCTTTCTCCTCCTCTTGACCCTCCACCTCTGTCTCCTTTCCTCCACCCACTTCTTCCTTTCCTTCTCTTTCCCTCTCTCCTCTTCTTTCTTCATCTCCTAAAATTCCTCCTCTTCCCCCTGGAATGCTTCCCCCACAAAGAATAGGGCAAAGATCCATATTTAGTTTCTGGTTCATGATCTTTCATCAACTTAACACCTGGAAAAAATGTCAGCAATCACAGAAACTTGTGTTTTTCCAATTGCCCTGAGGAGTATAAAGTATAAAGTCTACACAAGGGACCAGAAGGCCTGGGGATGGTTCTGCACTTCCTCTGATTCACTTACAGTGATTTGGTGCTGTTTTTGTACATATTGAATTTCTGTCTTGGACTTTTTTGTTTGTTTTTGCAGTTCTGGTGAACAAACCCAGGGCCTCACGCATGCTATGCTCTACCACTAAGCTGCAGTCCAGGTCCCCTGTCTCCAGTTTCATAAAGAGAGAAAGACCTTTTTCAACTAAATTATTTTTCTTTTGGTACTGGGGATTGAGCACAGGGTTGCTCTATCACTTCTTTTTAATTTTGAGCTCAATAAGTTGCCCAGAACTTGTGATCCTCCTGTCTCGACTTCCTGAGAAGTGGCATCACAGAAGTGAGGCACCACAAGTGGCTTAGGAGATAAAATTTGAGTCTTAGCAAGGTCTCAAAACTGCTGGTGTACATCAAGGCTTCACAGATGAGAAAACTGAAGGTCATAGAGGTAAAGTGATGTGCCTAAGGTCATGAAGCTTCTCAGCAGGGGAGCTAGGACCAGGAGTCCTGTCCTTTCCCTGTTGTGTGATGCTGGGTAGAGAGAGGAACTGTTTTTTTTTTAATTTTTTATTTGTTCTAATTAGTTGTGCATGATAGTAGAATGCATTCATACTATCATTTATCATTTTGATAAATCATACAAAAATTGAGTGTAATTTCTCATTTTTATGATTGTACATGTTGTAGGATCACATTGGTCATGTAGTCATGTATGTACATGAGGGAATAATGTCTGTTTCACTCTACAATCTTTCCTAACTCCACACCCCTTCCCCTCCCTTCACTCCTCTATACCTAATATAAAGTAACTCTATTCTTCTCTGGCACCACCCCCCATTGTGATTAGCATCTACATATCAGAGAAAACATTTGGACTTTGGTTTTTTGAGTTTGGTTTATTTCACTTAACTTGATATTCTCCAACTCCTTCATTTACCAGCAAATGCCACAATTTCACTCTTCTTTAAGGCTGAGTAATATTCATCAAGGAGCTATTCTTTTAAAGCACAGATAATGTGGACAGGAAGAAAGGCACTGTTGTATGTCCAGCTTTTCTAGGATACAGAGCAAGAAGAATCTCTTGAAATACCTCTTGGGCAATAGAAGGTTGCATCTCCATTGTGGTCACATAGAACACCAGTGTGGATGTGACCCAGGTCCTCTGGTTTCTTTGGCAATTGGATGAAAACTTGGAATGTCTGCTATAGGTTCTTCCACAGTTTGTGGTGTCAGGTTTGAACTACTTTCCATTTTCATTGCAAATAAAATTTTTGTCTTTACTCTTTGACTTACTATTATTTTTGTTGGATTTCTGGAAGGGTTTTGGAAATGTGCACCAAAACTACCATATTTTCTAGTAGTGTGAATTTAAACTTTAGAGCTGAGTCATACGTAGGCCTATCAACCTTTAGAAAGATTTTAGGTAGGGCTGGGGATACAGTTCAGTTGGTAGAGTGTTTGCCTCCTCGCAAGCACAAGGTCCTGGGTTCAAGCACCACAAAAAAAAAGAATGTTTTTAGGTAAATAAACAGATGTAAAACACTCAACGTGTTTTTAAACAATGCCTTTGTAATTTTCATTATAACAATAAAGAT
>JAJEJO010005652.1:0-30714 GCA_020662805.1 Glaucomys volans | reverse complement strand
GCAGATAGACACCCATAATTTTGTTCAATGTGACTTATTAAGTGAAATAACAAACTTTTGAATGTCTATGGGAATGAGACTATGCAGAACAGAAAGCTTTTGAAGTGGATTTGCAGGAGAGAGCTGCTGATGCTGTTGAGTGATAGGGATATCTAGGTGCGTCTCATAGCATCTTCCTGTGTTAAAAATATTCAGGAAAATCCCAAGACTCCAGAACAAGATGGACAGTCCTTGTAGGGCCCTAAATAAATATTGATCTAGAAGGACCCACAGTTGTGGGGCCACGACAAGTGCCACCCCTGGGCTTTTCCAGAACTTTGGGGTCAGACCTGGGATCTAATGGTCATGACTTGGAGCCTGAATGCTATCACTTAGAACTGACAGCCATTCAGCCAAATAAGGCACAAATACCAAATCATCCTTGGTTTTGACAAAGGGACAACATGGTAGGGCCCAATGTCTTAGTTTTTTCACTAATTGTGGAGGAGGAAAAGTTTATTTGAAGGCTCACAGTTTCAGAAGTCCTAGTTCATAGAAAGCCAGCTTCATTCCTCAGGGCTCCAAGTGAAGTTGAACATCATGGTGGAAGAGTGTGGCAGAGGGAAGCAGTTCACATCATCAGGAAGCAGAGAGAGAGGGAGAGACTCCTATTCTCCAGATACAAATATATACCCCAAAGCCATGCCCCAATTCCCATCTCCTCCAGCCATGCCCTACCACTTCAATTAATCCAGCCACACCCTACCACTTCAATTAATCCCATCAGGGATTAATTCACTGATTGGGTTAAGACTCCAACAACCCAATTGTTTCTCCTCTGAACCTTCCTACATTGTCTCACATGTAAACTTTTAGGGGACACCTCACATCCAAACCATAGCACCCAGTAACTCTGAGATTTAGGGCATAGACAGGAATGGGTCTTATATGTCTTATATGTGCATATGAATGTCCATGATCTGGTTTTACTGTTCTATTTTATACTGAAATTTTGTTGTATGAAATACAGGGTAGGGCTTAGTTGTAGAAAGTACCTAGGAAGCCCTCAGACCTCTGGCATCTTTGGATATCTATACTAATTCAGAAAGCTCAGTGACTAGCACGAGGTTGCCTAGCAATGTATGGTGAAGTGTATTCATTTTTAAGTTGGGCAAGTAAATTTTCCGAGGCCTTCATTTTCTCATCTGTAGAGTAAGAGAGTTGAACTGAGTAAAAGATAACAGCCATCTCTGAATAGGAATATAGTGGAAGAACTTCTGAGAAAGCTGACATGGGGCTGCACTTCTCATAGGCACAATACAGTGACCAGGATGGCAGGATGGCTGCTAGTGATCTTATCAGTGTGTCCTTATTCATGATACTGAGCATAATTTTTCTGACCAGTTCTTTATCTGAAGATGGAATGTCACAAGTTACATCATCTAGACCCAATGCTGTCCCAAACTTCTCTGAAATTGTATGCCCCTCCCCCATCAAAGGAATTGTACATAGCTGGCTTCATCTCCAAAGAGGTAGTGTGTAGGCATGTATTAGACTTCTTTTGTAGGCATCTTCTCTTGATTCAAATTCCAAGTGACAGAATCACTTTCCATGAATGACAGACCTATTAATTGTAAAGGCATCAGATTTTTCTTAATGAGAACTTTCTTCTTTCTTTTTGGGGAGCTGGACATGAGCACAGCAGATGTACTTTGGATATATGTTTACCTGAATGTGGAAAATAAACATGTTTTTTTGATCATTAAGCCACTTGTTTTCCTGTAAATGTTCTTTACATAGCTAAAAGGTGTATTAATGTGGGAAGTTTCAAAAATTGGAAAGCAGACATACTTTAGCAAAATAAACAGAAACCAAGAGATATTGTATGATACAGTACTAGTGTAGTTGTTTGTATCTGACTTAATCAAACCAAACCATCAAGTTAAATTAGCTGCAAGTTCATTTGCCTGAACTTTAGAGGGTGGGCTAGGAGCTACCAGTGGTCACCCTGCATGAGTGCAGATGAAAGGACTCCAGGGAGTTGGAGGAAAATGTGTGTGATTCATGTGGTGTGATTTAAGGATAGTTCAAAAATCTTTCTAAAATTTGTCCACAGTTACAATTAATTTCCTCAGTTCTATTTGGCTATTCAGACCACAAAGCAGCTATTTATTGTTCTAAGGTGTTGTTTCTTTAAATTCTTTGGTCTGTTTCCTCATCGTTGAAAACTAAGGTCATATTATGTGATCTCAAAATTCTCTTACAGGTAATAGTTTTTGAGATTAGTGAAAGTAATGTGTTGTGGAATATTAGAGCAATATGGTGTGTCTTACTTGGGGTCTTTTAAATAATTTACTATAAAGGGCAATCATTTAAATTATGTTTTTTTCAGAAGAATACTTTGAAAGATTACTTTCAATATTCCCTTCTGTACTTGAAGGAAGAGATTTCTTTTGTTATGTGTTAACAATGCAAGACCATAAATCTATCACACTGACCACCAGCCTATGTGAACTGTTCAGGCACATCATTTTTCTTTATATCATAAACCATGAAAATAAATGACAATATGGCATTGTAACTGATGAGCTCCCAAGCCTCACATGGTTAAATTTTTTACACTGTGAAATCCTTCTTGGGGTTGAGTACAGAAAGTAAATGCCAAGCTCACTTATTTAATTTTTCATGAAAATGTTGAAATGCAAATTGCCCAGTGAAAATATGATTAAAGTTGAAAAAAAAACACACTATGGAATTCAAGTGGCTGTAGGAATGCTCACAGCCTCCTTTAGCCAACAGAGAGGGAAATGACTTCATAAGTTTTTTTTTTTTTTCTAATGCCATTGAATATAAAATGGACATTTGTCCTCCCAGTTCAGTTTGTTCCTGTTCTTGCTAGTTTGGGGATATTTCGTGACATTGTTCTTCACAGGCATTGAGTCAGAATTCTTTTCCCTGGTCCTTGGAGTTGTTGGATTTCTGGTTGTATCTGCTGCATTTCAGGCCTATCAACAACAATGTGACTGTCAGATTTGTCCCTTGTTACATGGTATGTAAGATGATCCAGGTGCTTGGCAGGGGCCAAGGCCCACAGCAGGGGCAGGATCCTGTGGGGACTTCTCAGGGGGTTTCTTTTCTTTTGATTTTTAAATCTTGTTCATGTAGCAGCCATTAAAGAGAGTAAAAATAAACTCTACACAACTGCTTTGTGTCTTCAGTAACTTGGAATTTATCTATATATACAGAAACTCATCATTTTACCAAGTTCACTTTATACAGAGGTGGTCACATGACTTGATGTTATAGAGAACAGTTAAGGCAACTTGAAGTCTGCTTTATACCACTGCATAGGCCTTTATACCATGTAAGCTTTTATACTTTTATGATGTAAGATGAATTGCAGGGAAAGTGAGAGAAGTCAAAAATTTCTTCTATAAACATTTTGGAAGGTATTTTAATTTTCTCTAAAACAGGTAATATAACAGAAATATGTCAATTTGTCAGGTGACATTTGTGTCACCATGGTTATTATCAGGAATAGATATATTAGATGCTTAAATGTCTGTGTATGTTAGTGTTGACCACAGAATGAGTTTCTGACACCCTATTAGTCAACTTCAGTCAAAAATATTTATTTGAGGGCTATGGCTGTAGCTCAGTGGTAGAATACTTTCCTAGCGTACAGAAGATCCTGAGTTTAATCCCCAGAACCTTAAAGGAATGATTTTATATTATTTTTCATGATCACAAATGTACATACATTCGATTATCTAAGAAAAAAGATGCTCTATCCAGAAAGGATTATGCTTATTAAAAAGATAAATATTTATAACTTGTGGTATTATATCACAGAAGTTCAGAAATGGTCTTTTTGCAATGTTGACTAAATTGTCAAACAGATTTCACCAGAGATAATTACTACAAATACATAGTAATGTAAATTTCAACAAAATTTCAAATTTTAACATTGATATCTTAAGAATTCTAGTTGTGTTGACCTTATCTCAAAGAGATCTGAGGATTTAAGAAACCTTAATTCAGGTAAGAGATGCTTCTGATGTTCCTACTCATTTCAATCATTTCAGCCTAGTCATGTTCCGTTTCCTCCCTCCCAACCCCTTTCTGCCACAAGACTCTGCATGGACCTCAGTGCAGCACAATGGCTCGCACCTGACCAGAGTCAAAAGCTCTCGTGGAGAAAGCCCACAGCCTGTGATTTTCAAGTACATGGCCAGCATGGACCAGCTCCAGGCCCTAATTGACCAGGCAGACCACTGCCAACAGGTGCTGGCTTTCCACTGCAGGAAGTCAAGGCTTTCAGCTCACCTTGGTAAGTCATCGGCCATTGCAGGCTTTAGTTCCTGGGAGCTTGCAGCAAGCAGCTGCAGATTCATGAGACTCCTGTATCCACAGCATCAAGATCACAGCCTGGCAAGTAAAAAGATTCTTTTCCCTGGGGACAGAGAGCTAGGGCAATAGTTGCTCCTCTTTCCTGAAAGTTGTGGATGGTCTGAAGTCTCTTCCCAGCCTAACTTGGGCAACTGAGCAATAAAGACCTTCTGATGAGACCCTTGGAATGCTGTGTTCATACACTATGAGGCAGCATTGCCTCACATACGTTTTATCTCAGAAAAGATTGCTAACAGCATGCTTAGTTATTTGAAGGTGATTATTCCATGAGATTCTCTCTCAGATGGAATGCAACTAGTGTCTTGGATAATTGCTGATTAGAGAACAGAGTAGGTATCCTAGAGTTCTTTCAGGGCTCAAAGTAATTCTGCAGATGGCTGATTATTTATTTTTAATCCATGATGGAAAATTCTGTTATGGGTTTTGTATCTTCTCCCTTTGAAGTCATTCAGATAGTGAATATGTCCAACTCCACTGCCTTCATGAAACCTCTTTGGTTTTCTGGAGACTGGTCTGCCTTCTCTGATCAGTCATGCTGGAGGGTGGTAGGCAGACTACTATGAGGTCATGTTTCAAGTCTGTCACTCAGCAGCTGTTGGTTTGGGCTATTCTTTAATCTTTCTGAATCTTCATAGCCAAGACACCCATCTCTTCAGAACTTGGTAGTGCTGCATCTATAAAGCGTGTGAAGTAAATGCTGCTTATTCACAGCTCTGTGGTGTATTGAATTTATAGTTAGTGCTGGCAGGCTTCGTACTTATTATCAGTCCATTACTACCTTATAGACCAGAAAGGTGAGAAAGTTGACTCCTGGAGAGTAAATCAATGCCAGAGAACAATCAACGTTAGGGTCGTTTAACTAGAAAAAATGAGGCAAATTGAGTAGTTTTTTCTGATTGTTAGTTAACCAATAACAGGAAAAAATATCACCCGGTGAGTCAGGGAGTAAAACTTACATATCCCTAACATATGGTCTATTCCAGAAGTGGGGCACTGCCTAGATGGTAAAGAATTCCTGCACGAAGGACTGGTGTGTTTCTAGTGATTGGCAAGGGTTTATTTAATTGTTACCTTCTCTGTATAAATATTTAAAACAACAAGAGTGACACAAATATTTCATTGGGCTTAGGAGAAAAGATGGACAGAGAGAAGAATTTAAAATTTGTTAAACACTTTCTAAAGAAAATAAAGGGAGTACATTATACATAGTTAAAATTTCAATTTCTTACCTGCTGTCTCAGAAGAATTTTTAGTAGACACTTAATTCAGACAAATTCAGTTACAGATGCATGTATCTCCAGAAGCTCTAAACTGGAGATAAGATAGGCAGCTGGTGTGGTCTAAAATTAATTCAAATCTATTGTACTAATTGGCTTTGTATCATCAAAAGATGCAAATAGGCATACAAAACATGGATGCTACCCTTGTGCAGAAGGAGTAATGCCAACCAAAGCCTTCAACTGGAGCCTTTGTTAGAATGCTGCAGAGTGAGAACATCACAGGATGACTGCAATACAGGTAGTAAATAGTGTCAGGATAGCAGGGCAGATGGCATTCGAAATACAGTTTCATTTTATTTCCAGAAATTTTTATGAAAAAAATTCTCAGAAAGTTTTGGGAAACCAATACCTTGATTAATCACAAGAGGAGACTTAGGAGCAGCAAGAACAGGGTCATAGTTTAGCAACTTTTGTTTGTTTGTTTGTTTGTTTGGTTGGTTGGTTGGTTTTGCAACTGAAAGGTTAGGCATCAAGAAGATGAATCTTTACAGTTCCAAATAAAGAGCCAAACCATGTCATAGGGGGAAAATAAGAAGAAAAGAATTAACATGTGTCTCTAAGCAATTTTTAACACACAATAGGGAATGTCAGCCGGGGACGTGGCACAAGCCTGTAATCTCAGCAGCTCTGGAGGCTGAAGTAGGAGGATCTCCAGTTCAAACCCAGACTCAGCAAAAGTGAGGCACTAAGCAACTCAGTGAGACCATCTGTAAATACAACACAAAATACAACTGAGAATGCGGCTCAATAATTGAGTGCACCTGAGTTCAATCCCTGCTTACCACGCCCAAAATAGGGAATGTCAGTATTATAAAGACACTTTTTGTCTTTCAGCATCTTTCAGGTCTTTGTATTAGAAAGTTTCAGGGACACAATCATGGGTGGCTGAAAAGGAAGTGTGACAGTGTTGATGCATGGGAAAGTATTCAGTCACTACATTGTGAATGAATGCTAAGGTGATTGAGGATTGTACCTGTGGCTGAAGAGAATCAACCCAGGGCCAAAATACTTGAGGAAGTAGAGCAGTGTCTCTTGTCCATTAATAACTTTCCTATTCCTCTTCATTTCAGGCTCTGTTTCCTTTTGATGTCTTTTTTTTTTTTTTTTTTTGACCCAGGGATTGAACTCAGGGACACTCAGCCACTGAGCCACATCCCCAGCCCTTTTTTGTATTTTATTTAGAGACAGGGTCTCACTGAGTTGCTTAGGGCCTCGCTAAGTTGCTGAGGCTGGCTTTGAACTCAAGATCCTCCTAACTCAGCCTCCCAAGTCACTTGGATTACAGGCGTGAGCCACGGCGCCCGGCTTGATGTCTTTTTAAATCACTCCCTATGCACATTCTGTCACTCAAATATATCTTGAGTGGAGCCAAAGGCATTGTGTACCTTTAAAAACAATCTTAATTTATAAATAAGATAAATTTATAAATTACAAACTGCATATAAACACAAAATTGTCCATTTTTATATAAGAATTTCTTTGCTGTTCAATCTATGAAAGAATAAATGTTAAAAAAAATTTTAAAAAGGAATTTTGAACACATCTATCAAATACTTGCTAAAAGTTCTGCTAAATGTTCACATTTTAAAAAGGAAAAAGATGGTTGGTGCTGATTCTTTGCACATGCCTCAGCCACTGGTCCAGGGCCGGGTGGTGATGAATGCAGTTGGCATGTTTGCAAGCTGAGGTGTTGTCAGCCATAGCACAGGGCTCCTCTAACAGGAAGCCATCATGAGTTGTGCTGCTTGTGTGTTAGGGAGAAGAGGGGTTGCATTCCAGATTCTCATCTGGTGAGAGCTGATGGGTTTGAAAGAGCATGCTGAAAAGGACAAGCATCTTTGCAACTGATTTGATGTCACTTCCATTTTCCCTCTGGCCATGCTTCTCTGTTGAGGGGAAGTGTCTCTCCCCATCTGCAAGCCACTCACAATCTAGTCACCCTCACCCTCACCTGGACTGGAGTTTGCCAGTGTCTTTAGCACCAAGGTGAGGCCCTTAGCGTGAGGTGGCCTCCAACTCTACTATGGCTGAGTTATGGTGGCCCCGAGAAGATGTTCCTGGAGGACTGAGGCATAGTTGGCTCATAGCTGTTCTATGATTCGTGTCGAATATGAAGGAGGTGAATCTCCTATAGTATCCAAATAAAGAGCCAGGCTATTTAGTAGAAGAAAAAGCACAAGTGTGTCCTGGAGGAATTTTTAACACACAATCAGAAGTATCAGTGTTATTTTTTACTAATAGAAAAAGTAAAATAAAAAACATTTTGCATAATAACATTCTTTTGTGGGATTTTAGGATCTCAAACAGATTTCATGTTCAAAAAATAAAGTAGTCTGGTTATTATTTTGGTATTCAATTGTATTTTGAATATTATTTCCCAATAAATAATATAATTGGCATCTTCAAGTGAAATTTGTAAATATCCTCCTTATATTCTAATAGAAGAAAAAAAACATGGTAACTTAATTCTTGATTTTAAAAATTTTTTTAAGCATTCAGAAGTTCTTTAAAAAATTCTCCTGTGTAGAGATAAATATGTGATCACTTCTAAAACAGTCTACTTTTTCCATAGAGGGAAGTAAGGAATGATATGGGGAGGCAGGTAGTGGGGGGCAAAGTAGGTGTCACCTTTCTCATACTTGTCTTTCAGATGGAACCCCAGTGAGCTGGTGGGTTGGAAGAACCAATGAAACACACACTTACTGGGGAGGTTCTCTGCCTGATGCTCAAAAGTGTACTTGTGGATTAGAGGGGAACTGCATTGATTCTCAATATCACTGCAACTGTGATGCTGACCGGGATGAATGGTGATTTCCACATGCTTTCCCTGTGCCAACTGTAATCTTTTTATTGCTTGAACTATGCACCTTAGGCAAAAATTAGATAAGATAGTACAATAAGGAGAGTAAAGAATTCCCTAAGAAGTTAAAGAATAAGATTTGATATGTATGATGTCATTCACCTGAGGCCCAAAACATCAAAATGATTATTTCTGTTATTTTCTAAAAAAAAAAAAATGTAAATACATGATTAATGTTTCACATTCAGTGGAAGTAAAATATCAGCCTTCTTAAAGTTAAATTGATTGTCCATGGCTGATCTTTAGTTGGTTTTTGACTCCCTCAATCCTTAAATGGTCACATGAGGAAAACCAGAAAAGGCCTTGGGTCCATGGAAGGGACATGTGGAGCTCCACATGGTTCCCTATTGGTGGAGGTCTCAAAAGGCTACAAACCCAATTGAAAAGGTGAACAAGGACAAATCTTCCAGTTAGCACATGAGATAGAAAAAATTAACTCTCTGAAAACTCATGTCTAGACACGCCCTCACACAGATTTTTAATTCAAATTTGCAATGCATAGATGGTCTCAGAATTAAATTACCGTGGCCATAGGTTGGTAGCACCAACAGCTTGTCATAGCATTACAAGGTATTCTTACTGCAGGTCTGCCCTCCTCCTTAGTGCAGACATCACAGGATTCTCAGATAAAATGCCTCTAAGTATAAGCTCACTTTCCAGTATTACAAAACACAAAAGAAAAAAAAAAAAGTGGGGGGGCAAAAGAAACCACAAAGAGGAGAATTGGAAGCTTAAAGATGCCAGATAATGGGTATAATTCGAAATGTAAAATAAATGTGTGCACTGTTTGAAAAATAAGCAATGGAGCTGGAACACAAGGAAACAATCAAATATTATTAATGAAGATAATTGCAATGTACAAAAGAACCAAACAAATGTTTGGAAATGAAATTATTGTTTTTATTGAAATTTTTAAGACTTACTGGATCAAATATTGAACACAAGTGATTTGAAGACTGGTGAAATGAAAAATACACGTAAACAAATTACATGGATTGCAGCACAGAGAGAAGCAAATTGGGAACCTTGAAAGGAGTGCACATGAGAGGAGTGGTGTAGAGAAGAGAGAACACATGTCTGGCTGAAGTTTCTAAGGAAGATGGGACATAATTAGGAAGATTCAGTACTCCAAATAGCTAAGAAATTTCTAGACTAGAGAAAATACTGAATTACCAAGCAGGATAAGTAAAAAGCAAATCCATATCTAGACATATTATGGTGAAGTTGAAGAATGTTAAAGAAAATGTTGAATGAAGCAGAGATGAAAGGAAGACTTCTGAAAGGAAAGAACTGTGGAGCACAACACTCTCTTCACAGTTGGAAATAAAGTTATTATCCATCTCAAAATTTGTGCTCAGCTGCTGTTTTCAAAAATGCATGATAAAAATGAAGATCCTCACAGGCAATCAGATTCTGAGAGGTTTACTGCCAGCCCACCCTGCAGGAGGAAGTTCTAAAGAACAGCTTTCAAAAGGAAAGAAAATGACCATATAGGGAAGGTCTTAGATGAAAAAGAAATATTGAGAAAAGATATTTGTAAACTCATAGGCCAAAAAATAAATAGTAGTACTCAGGAACATGTAGCTCTATTCCTATATAGCTGCATTTCATATATAGCTACATGGAATTAAAACATGAGAAAGCAATCATCTAATGTATTAACAAAGATGATTGTAATTGACAGAACAGCCAAAAGAATGCTGAGTAGTGAAAATGTCATTGAAATTTGAACTTGGGGTGTTAGCATTAAATTGCTTCAAGTGTATGCATTTGATTTTTAAATGTAACCTCTAAAAGAATAAACATAGAGAAAATAAATTCAAATCAGTAGAGAAAAAAACGAAAAACTGGGGAGGCTGAGGTTGCAGCTCAGTGATGGGATGTTTGCTTGGCATGTTAAGAAAGGAAAAGAAGGAGGCAAGGAAAAAAGTAACCAGTTTTACAAACTCAGTTAATCCAAAAAAAGTTAGGAAATGAGATTTAAAAAGAACAAGCAGCACAGTAAGATCAGAGTAAGATCATAGTCATGCACAAAGAGTGTGATGAAAATGTCCTTTTAAACCTAGATATGTCAAACTGAATGAAAAGTGAGTGTATCTTATCTATACACACAGAAATAATGAAAATGAAATGGTAAAAAAAATATGTTTACCAGGAAAATATGCACAAAAGCAAGCAAAGTAAAAAACTCCAATTTTGGACAAGATGGTCATACTTTTTAATTTTACCAGAAAGAACTAAGAGTTACAAATTTGTACACTTGTAATAAAAATGACTCAAAATGATAAAGAAAAATAATTGACAGAACTGCAAGAGGACATTCACAAACTAACTGATAGGAAAAGTTGAAACGCACATCAGTTAGTAATTGGTAAAGCAGGCTAGAAAATAATTAGTAAGAAGACAGACTATTTTAAAACAAACTTAATAGCTTGATTTGTTATACATATGAAATAAAGAATGCATCATTTTATGTAACATTTTGCAAACTGGTTATTCAGTATTCTATATAGCAAAACTCAACAACTTTTACAAGAATAAATAGCATATGGACAGTTTCTCTGATCACAATGCAACCTGGTTAGAAATGGATAGTAAAAATGTTAAAAATACATATTCAAAAGTACAAATGATTATAAACAAGGCAATAAAGATTATATTATTCATGAGTAATAAACAAATATCCCCAGAAAATTACTAAAATTAATGGGAGTCTAGTAAAGCAGCTGAATCTGGATTCCTAAGAAGAACATGATTCCATGAGAGATATTATAAAAATCATTTGCATAATCAGCAAAGGGTATGACAACTTGGAATAAAGATAAAAAAAAATGCAAGTCTTTTATGGAAAAGATAGCAAAACCTTGATCATGTGAAATTAAGAAGACCTAAATGAATGGAAATAAGTTTCTACTGCCATGCATGAGAAAACTGGGTAACTCTCCCTCACATGCTGTCTTTGATTTAATTCCAGACAAATGCCAAATGTTTGTTTATGATTTTTTTTCCAACATAAACTTTATATGAACAGTGGGGAAAAAGAAGCTAGGACCATGGTGAAGATGGAAACTTGGTGGGAAGACCACGTATTAAACATGAAGCTTTATTTCAATGATGCAGTAATTAATACAGTGTGGGTCTGTCTGCCCGGGGGATGTGCACATGGAATAGGGAACGTCAACAGAGAGGCCAAGCTGTCAAAGAATGTAATTCTGGAAGATAATTATCTGGTTTCCAGTCCCTCTTTCACTGGAACAATTGTGAATTATGAACCTTGACCTAACATTTCCCCCCTGTAGCTTTCTCAGTAGCTCAAAGTAGTCAAAGTTCTGTTTTACCACACAAAAAAAGTCCTTTGAAACAATAAAGGGTAAAAATTATTTCTACAGCATTAGAAATCAAAAACATACAGGAAATGGGGTTGGAAATTCTCTTACTGAATGGTTTACTGAGTCTGGTGACCATGACAGTTAGTATCCTGCATAAAACATGAGCAGTTGAGAATGACCTGTACTGAGGAGAATAATTTTAAATAAAATCGCTAAAAACTCCCTCAGAGTTACTGAAGTACTTTACAGACAATAAAACTGTGATAAAATCTGTGTTAACACATACTACAAACATTAGGATTTGCTTATGTATTTTCAGAACTCTGTATATACATTGTTAATGTCAAAGAATTAAGTTGCAGTTTTTCTTACATTGGAAAGTATAGCTTTTGAATGGTTCCTCAGTTATTCAAGGATCCTCAATGAAAAATGGACACATATTTTTCCTCTAAAATATTTTATCAAAATGATAACCACAGGAATTAACATGTAACATTTACAAATAGGTAATGAATTTGCCAGGTTATCTCTAGAGTTGTAATTAAACAAGTTCCCAGACTGACTTCCCCCACAGTCTGGTGGTCCTTTCTAACTTGCTGAACATCTGACCTATGACAAACTGATGCTGATGTGCTTATTAGAATCTGCTTGTGTGCTTTCTGCTTAGCAGGAAACACAGGGTCTTACTAATTTAGTCTGATACTTCAAAATGAATTGATTCAATAAAACTTTTGAATTTCAGGATAGTCATCTCCTATTTTTCATAACACTGTATGCACTACCAGTTGCTTTACTAATGATTTTAAACAGGATAAAAGTTTTAATAATTTTAACTTTCCTATCGTAAAAGAACATTTTGTGGCTAAATAGAATTGGAATGATTAATAAATCATTCAGATTCATTTCTGTAAAGCAATTAGGTTGAACCATGCTAAATTCCTGGATTTTTTTTGACCGGCAAAAGTGGTATTTTTCTATGTTTCAACAAGTGAGAGCTTTGTAATTGTTAGGAATTAAGATTTACTAGTTTCTACACAGATGTGGGACATCAGAAAGATAAACTAGACAAAAGTTTACTTGTCCATAAATTATAAATGCATATGTAATTAAAGTATACAATAAAAAGTCCAGACAGCTTTAAAAGGTATAGGAAAATCTTATTTTGCCCAGAGGGAAAATTATTGATCACCAGCTTACCATCCAGGGTCGCTGGCTCCTATTCTAGTCCTTTCTGTATTGGAAACGTAGATATTAATGTTTACCCATATGTTAAATTACATAATAATATTGTTGCTGCTATTATTATATTGATGATATCTACTAGATTCCCTAGGGGCACTGATAGTGTTTTTTATGTCCATATCCCAACACACAGAGCCTGGCAGATAGAAAATGTGGAATAAGTGTTTGTTGAATGAGTGGATGGTGACAAAGGGTTGACAAAGCATTTTCCATACATTTTCCCACCTATTAATTTTAAGAGTGTATTGTGTCTATCCTACCTTCATCTTGGTTTGGAGTCAGTATAATTTTTTTGTTTTTAAGTTTATGGCATCAGCAAGGAGGGAAATACCTATAATAACCACAATAGGAATTTTTAAACCTTTAGTTCAAGAGTCCCCCCATATCCTGAAGACCAATATATGCCTGAAATCACACATAGTACTGACCACAGTGTATGTACACACAGTATATGCATATAGATGTACATTACTATGTTTTCATATATACATGCCGTTTTTTCACATATATAAAATATATTTTTGATAAAGTTTAATTTATAAATTAGTCACAGTAAGGTATTAATAATAACAATAACTTAATTGTAACAATGTATTATATAAAAATTAAGTGAATGTGATCTCTCATTCACTTAATGAGTCAAAACAAATAATATATTTTGACAAGATAGACCATGGGTAATTGAACTTGTAGGAAGTGAAACCATAGATAAATGGAGACTATTGTAATAAAATGATTAGGACTGAAATTTTTAAATCTTGTTAGTCAGGTGTCTTTTGTCTTATTTGTATTTGTGATGTCAGATTGCTCTTCTTTGCATAAGTTCTGGATTTAAATTCTACACAGTGGTTGAACTGGACAGAATTTCGTGAACCACTTAATTGCTTTGAGAATGTAACCTCACACTTGCACCCATGACCACATTTCTGAACCTGTCCACTTCCTTCTCAGTGATCAGGTGCATGAATAGTGAACTCCTGTCCTCAGATACATGCTTATGCTTCTAAGTGTTAAGATGAGCAGTTTGATTTCCCTAGTATATGAATTTATAAGTTTGCTTAATACCTCTTAAACTGCAATGAAAAATTATAATTTCTTATGTTATTCAGAATAATGTTGAGATGGTTGTGTTTATTTCCTAGGACCAGTGACAGTAGAGTCCTTTCCCATAAGGAGCACTTGCCAGTCACTCAGGTTGTGATGACAGATGCAGGCCAGCCACACTCTGAAGCAGCTTATACCCTGGGGCCTCTGCTCTGCCAAGGGGACAGTAAGTAGCAGTCAGAGGGGCCTAATAATGCATGGTCAATGTTTTATGAGAGACTAACTGCAGATATCTGTTTTAGTAATCTGTATTTCATAGGAATATAATAACATAAAAATGTAATTATATTGGAGAAAAAGATAAATTCTATTACTTTTGGGTAATATGATATAATCTTTGGGGAAATGTAATCTCTTTTATGCTGTATTTAAATAAGACTACAGTTATAACGACTAATGGGATCATCAGAATAATTTGTCACTTGGTTATTTGGTTAACAAACTTTCTTTCTTTCTTTCTTTCTTTCTTTCTTTCTTTCTTTCTTTCTTTCTTTCTTTCTTTCTTTCAGTACTGGGAACTGAACCCAAGGATACTTTCCCACTGAGCCACATCCCCAGCCCTTTTTATTTTTTATTTTGAGGCAAGGTCTCAAGGTGCTGAGGGTTTCTCTAAATTGCTGAGACTGGCCTCGAACTTGCAATACTTCTGGGATTACAGGCATGTGCACTATGCCTGGCAGCAAACTTTCAATTCTTTTAAATTTTTTATCTAAAATAAGGACCAGAATCTGGGCCCAGAATCATATTAGATTTCAGGTTGTTTTTGTTTCTTTAGATTTTGTGATATTTGCATATGCATAATGAGAAATCTTGGGAATGAGACCTAAGTCTAAACAGTAAATTCATCCCTGCTTTTTATGTGCCTTATGCACAGAGCACTGATTTCACACACTGTTTTCAGTTCATCTGCATTTGAATGCAACTCACCACATGAGTTCAGGGGTGAAATTTTCTATTTGTTTTGTCAGTATTGCAAAAGTTTGTGATTTTGGATCATTTCAGACTTTGAATTATATGATTAGGTATGCCTACTATGTTCCAAGTACACGTCCTTTGGTGAATGCTGATAGGCCTAAAATCCAGAAGATAATGAGAAATTGAAAGGGAAGAGGCCGTTATGGGCAGAATACCATTAGGTATTAATTAGTACTATTAGGTATTAATTAATTCTGAATGTTACCCAGGAACCTTGATGATCCTTACTTCCTGGAAAACAAAAAGTAAAACATGTCAATTCCCATCCTTTGAGTCTCCTCTAAATAAACTCCATCAAGGCTTCTCCTCCCTCATGCTCCACAAATTGCTCTGTTCCAGGTAGCCAGTGTGACCTTGATGTTGTTAAATCCAATTATTATTTTTCAGTTTTCCTCTTAATGGACTAGCCAGCCACAATTTTTTTTTTTTTTTTTTAGTTTTGATTCATTGAACACAAATGGAGTACAGCTATTGTTTCTCTGGTTGTACACAAAGTAGAGTCACACCATCTGTGCATTCATACATGTACACAGAGCAATGATGTCTGTCACACATTCTATCTCATGTTGAGAAAGACAAGGTTGAGAAGGGGAACCAAGAGCATCCCAACATGAGCCTCTTGGTGAGATAAATACAGGAGGAAAGAGGGAAGGAAGGAAGGAAATGAGGACTTCGTGGTATGCTGGCTGCCAAGTAAGGAAAGTGAACAGCCAACCACTTTGGACTCCATCATGATTCACTTTTTAATTCACTTTCCTTACTTGGCAGCCAGCATACCACGAAGTCCTCATTTCCTTCCTTCCCTCTTTCCTCCTGTATTTATCTCACCAATAGGCTCATGTTGGGATGCTCTTGGTTCCCCTTCTCAACCTTGTCTTTCTGAACATGAGACTGATTTCTTCCCATCAGTCTCCTCAGTTTAAATCTCAGGGACCCCTCTTATACTTTAAGCCCAATCTCTTAGCTCCAGGTTTGTGCATCTGGATGATGCAGCTCTGCTTGTATCTTGATACATACTTCAGATTCACCCTGACAAAGCATGGGAGCAAGAAAGAAAAACATTTCCACAACCTTCCCCAACTCAAGGCACAGCAATTCCATTCTTCTCAGTGTCCCTTAAACTGAGACCATTGGTCACTTGTAACTTCTCTCTTCCTCTCACACTCTCATCACAATTCACATCCAATTCATCAGCAAATCCTGTTGCTGCTAACTTCAAGAATGGATCCAGGATCTGACCACATCTCGCCATCTCCATTGCTCCCTGACCTGGATTATTGTTCCATTCCAAAATGTCCTGCCTGCCTGTCTCTCTCTGCTCACTTGTTCTCAGCACAGCCACCAGTGTAAACGCACTCTCATCATGTCAGTCCTCTGCCCAGAGCCCATCACTGTTGCCTGAATCAGAGGAAGGGCCAAATACAGCGTCCACCAAGGCTGACAGTGGCCTTGCTGACCTCTGAGACAGGCAGGTCCTGTTGGGGCCTATAGGACCTGCACAAGGGATTGCTCTGGGAGAAAGTCCTGGTGTTTCTGAATGTTGTGTTTAACAGTATGGATAATAAAAATCACATGTCAAGGTGTTTTTGTAAATCATGTGATTTAAATATGTTATCCTGAATTATCAAGATAACTAATGCAGCATGATAATTTATATCATGCTAGTGTTTATAATAAAATTCTTAGCAAACTGGCAATAGAACTTCCTTAGCCCAAGAAAGAATATCTACATAACACAAAGCTAGCATTTTAATTAATAGTAGAAAACTAAATTATTTTCCCCTGAGATTGAGAACAAGACAAAGCTATCCAATCTCATCACTTATATTCAACAATTCTATCATAATGAAAGTCCTGATATCAAGTGCTGCTGCTGATGTAAAAACAACCAAATCTCTTATAGATTGTTGATGGAAATAAGAAAATGTACAGCCACTCTAGAAAACTGTTTGACAGTTTCTTGTAGAGTTAAATACATACCTACCATATGATCCAGAAATTCCACTCTGGGGTATTTACTAACCTGAAGGAAAGAAAATATGTTCATCAGAAAAAATGTACACAAATGTTATAGTAGCTCTGTTCCCAAATCTGAAAATGATGCTCAGTGTTCTTCAAGTGTGGTCAAACTCTATAGCCTATCCACATAGGGAAGTCAGCAGGAGGAAGAAGCGGCTATTGATGTGTACACCAGCATTAGTGGATCTCAAAGGCATTCTACTGAGTGAAAGGAGCCAATCTTGAAAGGGTACAAAGTACCTCACTCCATTTATATGACCTTTGGAAAAGGCAGACTCTGGACATAGAGAGGAACTGCCAGTGGTTAGGTATGAGGGAGACGGAGTGATTTTAGGGAAATAGAAAGAAGGAAATTTCCCAATTTTGGTAAACATTACACAAATTCATGCCCGTGTTAAAATTTAAAAAGTCATTTTTAATCCTTAAATTAAAAGTAACATTGTGTTTAAAAACACAGTCCATTTCCATAGTGATTATCCCTCTACTCAGTTATCCATGTACAGAATCTTAACTATCTAAGTAATCACCATTTGGATATTCATGTCATGGCTTCATGTCTGGAAGAAACTCACAATGAAGACTTCCATGGATAAGTAATGCATTCAATGGTTAAAACAAATGCTAGAAACATAAAATGCAATTATTTTGTTTCACTATTAATTTCACTCTCGGTCTTTATTTTTTTCTTTTTATAAATAGATTCATTTTGGAATTCAGCTTCCTTCAATACTGAGACTTCGTATCTTCATTTCCCTACATTCCGTGGAGAGTTCAGTGCTGATGTGTCTTTCTTTTTTAAGACAACAGCTTCTTCTGGGGTGTTTGTAGAGAACCTGGGCATCACAGACTTTATCAGGCTTGAGCTGCACGGTGAGTTGCCACTGCAGACAAAGCCATGGGATGTTCAGTAAAGAGCATCTCATTCCTAATTTGCTGACATGCTTCCATATTAAGTACACTTTTATAAATACTAAAATTCCATGATTTTAAATAGTCATCTTAAAATGTCAGTATTCTATCATCATAACAAAATACCTGAGACAATTAACTTAGAAAGGTTTACTTTGTCTCATGATTCTGGAGGTTTCAGCCCAAAATAGAGTGACCCTATAGTGTTGACCCTCTAGTGAGGGCAGCACATCATAATGGGAGCATGTGTTTACCTCATGAGCCAGGAAAGACAGAAAGAGGACAGGGCTAGGGCCCCATGCCCTCTCAATGACCTAAAGACCTCCCCAGAAGGCCCTGCCTCCCAAAGATTCCACCACTTCCTAATAGCGCCACACAGATGACCAAGGCTTTAATAGCACCAAGGCCTTTGAGGCTCACTCATCCAAACCACAGCAAGTAGAGAGGAAAACAATGAATCATGAGACATACAACAGTCCATGACAGTTTGGTGGTACCTTACTTCTGTGTGCAGTCAGGAGATCAGACCAGACTGGTCAACTAACTTCTACTAAATTAAAAATTATTTGATTGCGATGACTGGTCACATTATGTAATCATATGTGCAAATCCCTATTTCTTATGTCAAATCTTTATTATTTTTTATGTCAAAATTTTCACTTGTAGCTTTTTAAATTATATGAAGTTTGAAATCACCTTTAAACAAAATCATTTATATAAGAAGCCAGATCACCTGCTAGATTTCTTTCTATAGATAATTATCTCTGCTCTGCTTAGCAAGATGAACAATAAACTATGTTTTAGCCAGCTTTTTCACTGCAGTAACCACAAGACCTGACAAGAACAATTAGAGGAGGAAAAGTTTGAGGGCTCATGGTTCCAGAGGTCTCAGTCCATAGATGGCCAACTCTATTCTTTGGGGGCTGAGATGAAGTACATCATGGTGGCCGAAGAGAGTGGAAAAGAAAAGCAACTCAGGACCTGGTACCAGGAAGCAGAGAGAGAGAGCTCTGTTTACCAAGATGAAAAATATAAACCCCAAAGGCATGTCCCCAGGGACCTACCTCCTCCAGCCAGACCCTACCTGCCTACTGCTACCTATTATTAGATAATTCCTATTAAGTGATTAACACACTGATTAAGTTAAGGCTGTTATAACTCAATCATTTCACCTCTAAACCCTTTTGCATTGATTCACACATGAGTTTTGGGGGCACATCTCCTATCTAAACCATATCAAACTCTGAGGAAGAATGTATCAAAATCAGTTTTGTTTTTCTTTCTCTAGGATTCAAATTTATTTTTCTCTCCTAACCAACCCCAAATAATACTTCTCTGCATCACTGTCCTGTTCGTTACGAGCATGCCATGACACTGTTCTCATGTCCACTCAGGACTACATTTTCTCCCTTTCTAATTAACTTGAGAAACCTTCATATCTATGATTTCCAGCTCCCACAGAAGTGACCTTTTCCTTTGATGTGGGGAATGGTCCTTGTGAGGTCAAAGTACAGTCACCCACTCCCTTTAATGACAACCGCTGGCACCATGTAAGGGCTGAAAGGAATGTTAAAGAAGCATCTCTCCAAGTGGATCAGCTCCCTCAAAAATTTCAACCTGCTCCCACTGGTGGGCACCTCCGCTTGCAGCTCAACAGCCAGCTGTTCATTGGTGAGTACTCTTGGTTTATAACTGAGCTGTGCTCTAAGTGCAGCTGGACCAAAAGAAAATATAAGTAAAAAAAAACCAATAGTGATAAGCTGGGCATGGTGGCACATGCCTGTAATCCCAGTGGCTCAGGAAGCTTCTGGCTTCCCCTGTCCTATTCTGCTTCTCCTTCTCTATGTTCACATTGGCCATGTTCATAACCATGTCTGACTTCTTTATTTCCCTGCCTATTCTTTAAAGATTGCAGCTCTGGCTGTGCACAGTAAGTAGCACATGACTAAATCCCAATGATTTGTGAGGCCAAGGTAGGAAGATCACAAGTTTGAAGCCAGCCTCTGCAACTTAGTGAGACCCTGTCTCAAATTTAAAAAAAAAATAATAATAATTAAATAATAATTTTAAAAAAGAGCTGGGAATGTATCTCCGTGTTAAATGGTCCCTGGGTTTAATTCCCAGTACAGAAGGTTGGGGGAGAGATAGCTCTGGACAATGGGACTTCTTGCCTTTATTTTTTTGTTATTTTATGATTGTTTGTTTTTCCCAAAGGAAAAAATGTTTTGTTACATTATTTTTCAAACAACTCTATTCTAATTTGGAAAGTAAGCAGATGAACCAAGTAGCTCTAACTTAGTCATTTCTCATGTTTTTTAAAGTAAATAAGAACAAAGTTAGATTGAAACAAATATAGGGCTGGGGATATAGCTCAGATGGTAGAGTACTTGCCTCCCATGTACAAGGCCCTGGGGTCAATCCTCAGCACCACAAAAAATAAAAATAAAATAAAATAATATAAAAAATATATGTGTGTATATATATATGTACATATATATGTACATATATATATCACAAATATATATATGTGTATATATATGTGTATATATATATCACATATATATGTACATATATATATATATCACAAATTAATAAGCTGGAAGATACCTACACCACAGAGGGTCTAATGTTATTCAGTAAATTCAAGTGATGGTGTGTTTATGTGGTGGGGGGGTGTATAACCCATGGCTTCTTAAAAATTGGTGTCAAGCACAATTAGTTCTTATTGGTATAAAGCTTCCCTTCAAATCATCAAACTACAGCTCAGCTTAAACAATTTCATTTTCTGATTTATAATCCTAATGATAATTAATGGAATTTCTTGAAGCCAAGTTTGCATGAAATTCACCTATAATTAGCATCCCTACTAGGGTAAGATTTCTAATGCTTTGAGAAGCTAGTTGAAAGTTCAGATCTGGGGTACCCTGGATATAAGCCCCACATCTGTGTTTTCTAACAAGCTCTGTAGTGATACCTGTGCTTCCATGTTTGCGAACTATCACCTTAAACTCAGATGAGACATAAGAAAAATGAAGAGGTGCATAGTGTTCAGGTTGTTACACCACCATGACCCTGGAGTACTGGGGTCCAGCCAGTTGGCCTACGGTCCTCGATTGTGGTTTCACTCTAGTAACCTCTGTGTTGTTCCCTCCTCAATTCCTCTGCACAGCCTTAGTACTGAGAGCTCTTCAAATAAAGAAGTTTGCATACATAGAGATTTTCGGTTATATAACCTTTCGAGGCACATCATAGTTTATAAATTTAAGGTATTCAAAAATGATCAGGGATCTTTATTTTGTGTTTATAAAGGCAAAATGTAAACATCTTTTTAAATGTAACTTGAAAAAGTATTTTTCAAATATTTACTAAGTTCAACTTTTTTTTTTGCAATGCTGGGGATTGAACTCAGGGCTTTGTGAAGCAAGCACTCTACCAACTGAGCTATATCCCCAAGTTCAACTTTTAAAAGTATATTCATATTAGTGGTTCATTCAGTACCATTTAATAATTCTCAACATTTGGTCACAGCCTACATTTTCAAAATTGCATTTGTTTAGAGAACACTTTTAAAGGTCCTGGTTTTGATCTTCTCCACAAGGCCTCAGGTGGACAGTGCTGACTTGCCAACAGCACAGGAGGAACTGTGCTGCCATTGCAGTGTTTCCCTTGCAGGTGGTACAGCCAGCAGGCAGCGGGGCTTTCTGGGGTGTATTCGGTCCCTGCAGTTGAATGGGATGGCCCTGGACCTGGAGGAAAGAGCCAAGGTGACACCAGGAGTGGAGCCAGGGTGTGCAGGACACTGCGGCAGCTACGGACACTTGTGTCTTAATGGGGGGAGATGCCGAGAACAGCACAGAGGAGTGGCTTGTGACTGTGCCTCCTCTGCCTATGAGGGCCCATTCTGCTCACATGGTGAGTGGCCAAGAAGCAAGTCACAGGGACAGCATGAAGAATGTTCTGGCATTTGATGCTACAATGAGAGGACAAAGCAACTGTATGTGATGATTTGAAATAGAATTTCTGTCCCAAATCCTCTGTGTAATTCAGGAAATGATGTGAATCTGTTTCTGAAAAGGCAGTGACTACTTCTGTTAGCTCTGGTAGAAGTCATTTCTGGATTGTTGTAGTGAAACATCCTATGGAGAGCAATAAGCTCTGAATCATGCATTTAGACTAGAGATTTAATTTTATGTAAATCTAAGATGAAGCATTTTGATGGCAACAGTAAAATATTCATTACTATAAATTTAAGTTATGGGAGTAAGGGAGAATGAGTTGTCGATGTGTAGTATTTTATTAGATAAACAATACCCTTAAAAATTTTAAGAGTAAATGAAACAGTAAATGAAACCATAAAATGCCATTATTATTTTCTCTCTTGGGATATTGAGGGATTAGAGTTTTTAAAAATGTGCATAAAGCAAGTGTCTTGCTGTATATATTGCTAACATAACAAAAATTTTGTCCAGAGATTTCTGCCTATTTTGGAGCTGGTTCCTCAGTGATCTACAGTTTTCAAGAGCATCACAACTACACCCTCAAGGGAAACTCCAGCTCCTTGGCAGCTTTAGTTCATGAGGAGCTAACACTAACCAGGGAGATAACCACCTTGAGCTTCCGAACCACAGGGACTCCCAGCCTGCTGCTGTATGTGAGCTCCTTCTATGAGGAGTACCTTTCAGTTATCCTTGCCCCAAATGGTGAGTATGAGAACCATAAGACTGAATTAGAAAAGTGTGACTGTAAATCCATGGGTCCTTTTCAGTGATCCAGCCATAAACCATGACATTCAGCAGCATGCTGTCAACTCTGGCTTTACTAGGGTTGCCTTATTTTTCTATATAACCTCAAATGTTTATGGCAAAAGTTAACATTTTGACAATTAAATTAAGATGCCTTTCCCCCATAACTGTTAGATTATTTTATGGGTTTGGTATGAAATTGTGCCTCCTGTCATTGCTAGGGGGCCTGTGCTTCTATGCATGAATTATCTATTTTGTAGTTCACTTTGAAATAGCTTTTTAATATGTGCAAAATATTTCCACTTTCTTCTAAGAAAAAATTAAAGGAGTAATTAAACCATCGAAAAGCCAATATCCATGTGCGTCAGATAAATACATTGGTTCTTTATCAGTAGTTGAGAAATCACTGGTGTCATGTGTTTATGAAAAAGTTGATAGTGAGTGACCCACTCCAACCAAGCCTGCAAAGGCTTTTCCAGGGATGCACAGGTGGAGACCAAACAAACTAGTTTCATGGGTATGCATAAGCCATAGGATTCATCATAGGTATTAAGAGAATTATGGAGCTCCACCTGCGAAGGAGCACAATTAGTGAAATGAGAGATTTGGATACTGCAACAAACCACATATTTCTATTTTCCCTATTTCTTTGTTATGGTACAAACATTAGGAAAAAAATCCTGATCATGGAAGGAAAAAAATTAATTATGAAAATGTCAGCAAGACATTAAAATACAGTGAAATCGGATTAAAAGAAGTTATAGAACCTGAACATTAATGCAGTATTGTTTGCAGTTTTACCATTTAATAATGTTAATATCACATTAATAGTTGACTTAGAGCCTTGCTCAGAGTACTCATATGCTCAACTTATACATTTTCATTTAATTAAGAAAAATTGAGGATCTTCAAAAGGAGACTGCTTATTATTATCCATTTGATATTAACTTTTAAAACTGGGTTTAGAATGTGGCCCGAAAATAGCTCATAAATGACCACTTTTCCAGGAGAAGTGTATATTGCTCTGCCCAAGAAAATGTTCCATAGATTTCAAATTGTATTTTAAAAAATTTAATGTGATTAGAGCCTGCATGGACAATTTTTGTAAAATTTTGGTTAAAACTAATTTTTTTTCTGATCTTTAGGAAGTTTGCAGATCAGGTATAAGCTAGACAGACACAAAGAGCCAGATGTTTTTAACTTTGATTTTAAAAACCTTGCTGATGGGCAACTTCACAATGTGAAGATTGACAGAGAAGCTGCAGTGGTCTTTGTAGAGGTAAGATAGTAAATCCAACAATGGCAACAGCAATTAAAATATGTAAAACAGTAATTAAATGTATGACTTAAGGCAAAATTTTGATAATACAACTTAATAACAGAAATATACATTTAGCACTATTATTCTCTAAGTCTTGTTAGAACAAACAGGTGATCAAAGTGTTTTGTTTAGCAATGAGATTATCAAAGTTATTAGTTTATAGATTATCAAAGCTACAGTAAGCACTAACAATTTAAAATGCAACTATTGAAAATGCAAAGCTATCCTCATGTTCTACTTGACTTGATAGAGAAATATCTAATTTATAATAGTGAATGCTAACAAACTCATTCCCACTTTATACAAAGGAACAACATGCTACAGCAATTTAAACACAAGGAAAAGGTCAAGATATTGCTTAAAATGAGAATATATTTTTTTTAAAAATGTCAGAGTAAATTAAACTTTGAGATTTAAAATAGCTTTCCTGATGGATTGTACCACTTATAGATACTTAAACCATAAGTAAAAATAGAGGGACAGTGAGGACAAGTGGAATTTGATGCATTATTGAAATTGTTTAAGAAAGGGTTTTCTCAGTTCTAAATAATCTATGTTTGAAGTTGGTTTCTTTCACTTTTTGGATAGCACTAATGTATCACTTATCTTTGTCATTTTTCTTGGCCTGCTCTTGATTCCCATCCTTTTATCATCCAAATTGCTCACATTTCCATGTCTGCCTCTTGTGGGTTGGTTTAATAGGTTAACCAGAATGCAAGGAGACAAGCCACCCTGTCATCAGGAACAGAATTCAATGCTGTCAAATCCCTTGTGTTGGGGATGATTTTAGGTAAGTGGAAGAGTGTCTCCCCACAAGACATGGCTCAGAAGCACTGAATTGCAAATGCAGCAGGCTTTTGTCAAGCTGAAAGAGGCCCTTTCTCATGTTCGTAATTTTCAGTGAGTGGTAACAAGGTAGAAACCATACTCTTGTCTGAGTGCACCTGAAGTCCTAAGTGCCTCCTGCCAGAGGAGCAGCCATGTTCCTTGAAAAACTCTCCCACTCCTGGTCCCTCACTTGGCAATCAGCATAACATTAGAAACTTGGTATTTTTCTAACAATTCAAGAAAACCAAAATCAAAGCGAATATTAAGTTTGCAAATTACATGCTATTCACAAGTGAAATACAGAAATAATTTAATGATAGAGCTAGATAAGAGTAAGAGAAGGAGAGTATTGTGGGTTGCAATAAGATGTGTCAGTTGCTCTCAGCTACTCTCGTAAGATCACGGCCTAACTATCTCTCAGACATTTTTCTGCCCCTAGTTATTTTCCATAAAATCATCAAAATAAAAGCATACTTTACCAGTTAGGCATCAGATTCTTTATGCCTTTATTTTTCCTTTTTCAACATGAATTAAATAGAAATAAAAATTAATTTTTTAAAGTTATTTTAAAGGAAGCATTATGAATCCCAGGGCTCTCTAGGCTGTTCCCATACATGATAAGAACAAATGTGTGAAGTTTAGATGGTGCAGCCTAACTGACAGCTCTGTGCTGGTCACATGGCATTAAAGATACAGATTAAGGGTTAGGGGCGTGGCTCAGTGGTGGAGCAGTTGCCTAACATGGGCAACACCGTGGGTTTCATCCCCAGCACCACACACACACACACAAACACACACACACACAAACACACACAAACACACACACAAGACATAAAGTTTATTGAGGAAGGTATTTGAATTCTTTGTTGTAAGAGTGTAGTAAGTTTCTGGAAGAATTGATTGGAGAATTTCAGCTCAAAGTGGTGATTTTCATTGTCATCACAATTTCAAGGTGGATAAAGAATCTAACTAGTCCTGATGTTCTATTAACAGGAGAAAAAGCTTGTACTGTTGGTCCTTTTGCATGATTTGTTACTCTAGCCCTACTTTTCACACATGGAAATCTGATTGAACCTGTTAAAACAGAAACAAAAATGATGATATTTGCTTCACATTCTGTGTTGGGAGGTGTTCATTATTGTTGCAGCCTGGTGTAGAAGTACACCTAGTTATTTTCCCAGTCTCTAGCCAACTGGCTCCATTTCCTAGGCATTTCTAGACATCCATGTTTTCATGATATTAGTAGATTTTTTATTTTATTTGAAAGTGGCATAATATAGGAATTGGAAAACCAGATGAAAGAAACTGCTCCAACTGTCAGCCATGGAGTAACAGAGTACAGTTAGAGAAGGTTGTGAGATTCCAGAAAGTTCAAAGGCAATATTGAGTTTTAGAAAACATTGGTTGGAACCCAGTTTTCAGCAGTCAGCTGAACTATGTTATAATTGTTTTTAACATGCTGGTGAATGCTGAGATAATAATCAAGGAGTACAAAGCCTCAGATAGATTTTTTTAAAGATTTTTTCTAAGAGCTGAATACTATACATTTCAATCTCCATGGGAGGCTGGATCTTGAATGTTCTTAATACAGTAAAATGCTTGAGGTGATGGATGGGTTGGTTGGATTAATTTGGTCTGTCCATATTATAACAAAAAATCCTAGCATCACCATTTTGTATCTCATAAACACACACATTGATAATTTATCAATATGTATATTTTTCAAAACATATAAGTAGAAAAGACTTTGCTTTGTCTTTAAAAATTTGCTATTGAGCTTTACCCTCTGTCCTGGCTGGTGGTGACTACACTTAGTTTGAGAGAAATGAAAAATTGTTCCTGTGGATGTACTCTAAAAAGTACACTGTGGGGATGTACTTTGTAGAGTAGGTGTGATCTGTGAGTGCAGAGATGGTTCCTATCTGTCCTCAGTGAGCCAATTCCTCTCTATTCCCAGATCAGAAGTCTTCTTTCTTCCAGCCATGAAGCAGAGTCAGTCCATAAGCAAAACAAACATAAACACACACACACAATTAACTTCCTGCCCTTATGTCTTCAGTGCCTGACAGGAGAAATGTGTTGTGTTCATAAATATCCATAGGAAGTTGTCTTCCATAAATGAAATTGGCAAAGGAATAGTTTTAAATAGAATTTAGCTTGAGATTTAATATCTATAAAGAAAGATGCAATAGATTATGGAAATTAAGAAGTGAACCATATTATATGAATAGCATCCCTATTAGTCAAAAAGTAGAATAAATTTTATTACATAAATTTTAATTTTCCTACCAATTAGTATGTAGAGGACAGTAGCATGGAACCAAAAATGTTGATGTTTTTATTCAAGAGTGATATATTCAAAACCACGTCATTTCAGATCGTAAGAAATAAAGTTGAAATTTGGCAATGAAGTTTAGAGCCTGAAGCAATTGATCTAATAAAGTAATAAATATTTCATTTCATCTCTACATAGAGGCATACATCTTAAATTAAAGGCTAATACAAATTGTCATGCTTTGATAACTTTATTTTAAGGTGGCTTCTGTTCCAAGCTGCTACCTTTCAGTTCACAAGCTAAGGATGATCACACTTTCGTTCTCAGATTTGGAGACAGCAAGTTGTCTTTAAATTAATTAAGTTAATTTCATTAACAGTGAAATAGACCAACATGTAGACTAAAGAGAGAATCATTCATTTTATAAAAAGTCATCCTAAATTACGACAAGTTATTCAGTACTTATTGTTTAATTAAAATTTTTAAAAAGACAACAATTATATATGTGAATCAGGTAAAAAATGGTGTTTTGAAATTTGTAGGGGAATGGCTAAATTGTACTAATCAACATATGCATCACCTCACATACTTATCATTTTATGTATGGAAAATGCTTAAAATAGACTCAGATATTTTATTTTATATCCTTTCACCAACATCTCCCCAACCCCTGTCCCCGCCAGCCCTGGTAACCACCATTCTGTCCCCTGCTCTGAGTTCAACTCTTACATTCCATGTATACATAGTGAGGTCACAAAGTGCTTTTCTTCTGTGCCTGGCTTATTTTACTTAGTTTAATAGCTTTCCTGGTTCATCCACGTAGTTGCAAATGACAGGATTTCCTGGAAGTCCAGATAGAACTATTAGGTAAGACAAAGGAATAAAAGGCATCCAAACTGTAAAAGAAAGACATTAAATTGTTTCTGTTTTCAGATGCCATGACCTTGTATTTAGAAAACTCTATATATTACACACACACCTGCTAGAACTGGTAAACAAATTCAGCGGTTGAGGCTGAGTGCTACTCCATTGTGTGCA
Source organism: Glaucomys volans (assembly GCA_020662805.1). NCBI lineage: Eukaryota > Metazoa > Chordata > Mammalia > Rodentia > Sciuridae > Glaucomys > Glaucomys volans. The sequence goes on along the minus strand of JAJEJO010005652.1, from coordinate 2,403 downwards.
TATTCCACGTTGTCTTTATCCATTCATCCCCTGATAGGCACTTAGGTTGATTATATGTCCTGGCAATTGTGAATAATACTGCCATAAACATGGAGATATATCTTTGGGATAACAATTTCTATTCCTTTTGATATATACCCAGAAGTAGGATTGTTGGATCATGTGGTAATTACACTTTTAATGATTTGAGACACCTCATACTGTTTTCCATAGTGGTTGCAAGTGATTTTTATTTCCACCAATACTGTACAAAGATTCCATTTTCTCTGCACTTTTGCCAACATTTGTTATCATTTGTCTTTTTAATAATAGTCACACTAACGGATGTAAGGTGATATATCATGTAATTTTAATTTGCATTTCTCTGATGGTTAGTGAAGTTGGGTGTTTATTCATATACTAGTTATTCATAGGAATGTCTTCTTTTGACAAATGTCTTTACATGGTGTTTGCCCATTTGCTAACTATGTTATTTCTTTTCTTCCTCTTGAGTGGAGTTCCTGATGTGTTTGAGGTATTAGCCCCTTTACCAGATGCATATTTTGCAAGTGTTTTCTCCCATTCTGTAGATTGACTCTTTACTCCGCTGCTTCCTTTATCTTGCAGAAGCTTCTTGGTTGGTGTAACCCCACCTATTCTTGCTTTCAATACCTATACTTCTTAGGTCATATCCAAAGAATCAGTGCCCAGAATGTCATCAAGAAGCAATTTCCATATTTATTCTTATACTGGTTTTATAGATCTAGATTGGATGTTGAACTATTCAATCCATTTTGCGTTGATTTTTATATGATATGACATAAAAGTCTAGTGTCATTCTTCTGCCTGTGAATATCCAGTTTTCCTAACACCATTTGTTGTACAGACTGTCTTTTCCCCACTGTTTATTCTTGGAATCTTTGTCAAAAATCAGTTAGCTCTAAGTGCTTAGTTCTGGGTTCTCTGTTCTGTGCCATTAGTCTATATGTCTGTTTTTATCCTAGCGCCTTGCTATTTTCATTACTATACCTTTGTGGTATGTTTTAAAGTCAGGTAGTGTGATGACCCCAGGTTTGTTCTACTTGCTTAATATTCCTTTGGTTATTCATGATCTTTAATAATTCTGTAAAAATTTAGGATTCTTTTCTATTTCTGTAAAAACTATCATTGGAATTGTTAAACAGATTACATTGGATCTGTGGACTGCTTTGGATAGGATAGACATTTTGGCAATATAAATTCTTTGAATCCAGGAATATCAATCCAGGAATATCTTCTTCAGTTTCTTTCAACAATGTTTTATGATTTTCAGTGTACAGATCATTTACCTCCTTAGTTAAATTTATTGTTAAGAATTTAATTATTTTTAGATGTCATGATGGAATTTAAAAAGATTTCTTTTTCAAATAATTTGCCATTTTGTGCAGAAAATCTACTGATGTTTGCTTGTTGATATTGTATCCTTAACTTTGCTAAGTTTGTTTACCAATTCTAGCAGATTTTTGGTGAGTCTATAGGACTTCTAAAATATAAAATCATGTCATCTGCAAACAGGGACAGTATAACTTATTTGCTTTCCAATTTGGATGCTTTTTGCTTTGTTTTGGGTTTTTTGTTTGTTTTGTTGTCATTTTTCTTTTTGTTATTTTTTTCATTTTCTGGGAGTTTTTATTGTTGTTGTTGTATTGTTTTGTTTTGTTTTTCTTGTGCTAGGGATTAAACCCAGGGGTGCTTTACCACTAAACTCCATCCCAAGACCTTTTCATTTTTCATTTTGAGACACAGTCTCAAAATCTTTTGCTTTCATATTGAAAAGTTCCCTTTGGCATTTCTTGTAAGGGAGACCTTGAACTTGCAATCCTCTTGCCTCAACCCCCCAAGTAACTGGGATTACAGGCTTGTACCACTGTGCCCACCTAAGTTTGATGCTTTTTATTTCCTTCTTTTGCCTAATAGCTCTGGTTAGATTTCCACTACTATGTTGGGAAGAGGTGGCAAGAATGAGCAGTTCTCTTCTTCCTTATTTTAGAGGACAGTCTTTCAGCTTTCCACTCTTTACTGTAATGGAAGCTATGGTTTTATCACATATGACCATGATATGCTTTGGTACCTTTGCTTTGTGATTTCTGTAAGGCTTACATAAAACATAGTGATAGGAATCTGTTTTAGGCTGATAGCATCTTAACTTTCATCATGTAAGGAAAACAGCATTTTACTTTATCTCTCCCCATATTTTATGTTTTAATGTCACAATTTACATATTTTTGTATGTCTTAACAAATTATTGTCACTGTTATTGTTTTATCTTTTAACCTTCATAGCAACAATATGCTATTTATATACCACCATTACAGTATTTCTAATTTGTGTACTTACTTTTATCAGTGAGTTTTATACTTCCATGTTTTCATGTTTCTAATTATA
>JAJEJO010005651.1:985298-1058276 GCA_020662805.1 Glaucomys volans | reverse complement strand
GGCATTTGCAGACAAATGGATGGAATTGGAGATTATCATGCTAAGTGAAACAAGACAATCACCAAAAAACTAAGGCTGAATGTTTTCCCTGATAAGTGGATGATAATACAAAATCTGGTTGGGGGGAATGGGGATGAGAGAAGAATGGAGAAACTTCAGATTATGTAGAGGGAAATGAGAGGGGGAGGGGGTGGTGGTATGGAAATGGTGGAATGAGAGAGACATCATTACCTTATGTACCTGTGTGATTAACAATGATATGAATGTACATCATGCACAACCATAGAAATGAAAATGTATACCTCATATGTGTACAATGAATCAAAATGAAGTCTGTTAAAAAAATTTTAAAAAGTGATGATGAAAGAAATTGAAGTAGACAGGAAAAAGTCAAAAGATGTCCCATGTTCATGGAGTGGAAATATCAATAGTGTTAAAATGTCTGTATTACCTAGAGCAATTTAGAGATTTGTTGTAATCCTAATGATACTCTTCACATAAAACTAGTAAAAAAAAAAAATTCTAAGATTCGTAGGGAAGAAAAGAGACTACTGAATAATTAAACTTCTACAAAAGAAACAAGCTGGAGGCATCACAATACCTGATTTCAAGACATCCTACAGAAACATGCTAACCAAACCAGTATGGTAATGGTAGCACAAAAACAGACACAGAGACCAAAGGGACTGAACAGAGGGCCCAGAAATAAAGGCACACATCTACCTCCAACTGATTCTTGGCAAAAGCACCAACATACTTTGGAGATAGGATGGCCTCTTCAACTAGGGGTGCTAGGAAAACCAGCTCTTCATAGCAGAAGATTGATATTTAACCCCTATCTCTCACCCTGTTCAAATATCAACTCACAATGATTAAGACCTAAATATAGACCAGAATATAGACCTGAAGCTATGAAACTGTTAGAAGAAAACATAGCAGAAACATTTTAGGACATTCTTGTGGGCAAGGATTTTTTTATTTGACCTGAAAAGCAGAGAACGCAACAGTGTAAAATAGACAAATGGGATTACATTGAACTAAAAAGCTCGTGCACAAGGAAACAATCAACAGCGATGAGACACCCTATAGGATGGGCAAAAATATCTGCTAACTATGAAGTGTTAATAGTTAGAATAAATAAGGATCTAAATCATACCCTAATTTTAAAAAGAACAAATGATCTGAATAAATACTTCTTAAATGAAGAAATACAAATGATTTACAGATAAATTTTAAAAAGCTCAATATCATTAATCACAGGGGAAATATAATTCAAAACTTCAATGACACATCATCTCACCCAGTTAAAGTATTATTATAAAAGAAAAGAAAAATAAACCAAGCAGAGTGGCACTTGCATGTAATTTCAGTGGCTTGGAAGGCTGAAATAGGAGGATCAGGAGTTGAAGGTCAGGCTCAGCAACATCAAGAGACCCTCAGTAACTTAGTTAAGTCCCTATTCTCAAAATGAAAAATAAAAAAGGATGGGGTTGTATCTTAGCACCCCAGGTTCAATCCCGTACCCCCACAAATGTTAGTGAGGATGTGGAAGAAAAGGAAATTTCACACACTGTACATAAGAATATAAATTAGTACTGCCATTATAGTAAACAATATGAAAAAACTGAAAATAGATCTACCACATGATCCAGTTATCTCACACACTTCAGGTTATATATTCAAAAGAAATGAAATCAGAATATCAAAGAGATATACCCGTATGTCAACATTTATTGTGACATTATTCACAATAGCTAAGAAATGGAATCATATGCAATCAGTATAAATACCCATCCATGGATGAATGGATAAAGAAAATATGGTATCAATGCACAACAGAATATTATGTATCCATGAAGAATTAAATTCTGTCTCTTGCAGCAAAATGAATGGGACTGGAGGACGTTAGGTTAAGTGAAATAAGTCAGATGCAGAAAGAGAAATACTGCACATTTTCTCTTTCATATGTGAAAGGTAAAAATAAGTCTAGAGGTGGAGAAGAGTGAGAGAAACAGAAAATAAAGTGTGGCTGGATTTGATTAGTATGTACTGTACATATGCCTGGGTTGAACAATTACACTGAACCCCATTAATGTGTGCAATTAAAATATATTAGTTAAAAATAAAATGTCTCCAAAGATCATTATGTCTCACTACAAATAAGCCCCCTCAAACTAGCATTATCTATTTGCCAACTAATTTAGAGTCTATTATAAGCATGCCTGATAGGTTAGGATGGCTATCTTAAATTAGGATGAAGTTCTTGATTGATTAAAATTTTCAAGATACAGTCTTGAATAGATATCCATGGAAATAATGAAACTAGCCTTGGGGATTTCTGAAAATTGACTCAAGGGCTGGGAATGTAGCTCACTGAAAGTGTTTTCTTAGCATCCACAAGGGCCTGGGATTGACGCTAATATTGCAAAAGAATAAAACCAAAAGTCGCTGGGTGTGGTGGAGCACACTTGTAATCCCAGGAGGATGAGGCAGGAGAATCGATTGGGGGTTCAAAGCTAGCCTCAGCAACTTAGCAAGGCCCTAAGCAACTCAGTGGGACCCTGTCTCAAAATAAAATATAAAAAGGGCTGGGGATGTGGCTCAGTGGTTCAGTGTCCCTGGATTCAATAGTAACAAGCACCAATGTAACCAAGGTAAATATGGATCATTTCAAATTACAAACAGATAATCACATCCAATCTACACAACCATCCATGAAGGTATCACTGATCATGTTCTTTTTATGATTGAGAGAAAACTAAGGCTTAGAGAATTTAAGACAATTTCAGTGATCGCTGAAGCGCATAGTCCGTAAAAGATGATATTCACTAACCGAGGACTCTGACTTCAATTGCATGTGTTTTCTAATAAATATCTTGCCACAAGTGAAGTAGATAATGACCACCAGACATGATTTAAGAAGGGTTATCCTATTTTTCAGTCAATAAACACACCTTTTTCTCCTGTCAGAACCCCAAGAGCTGCCATTTTGACCATTTTCTTGGATTAAATTATTATATTCCTTTCAGAATGAAAATGTTAACTTGGTTGGAGATGATATATGTGAACACCTTTAATACACTTCCTGACATATAGAAAGCATTCAATAAATGCTTGTTATTATTTTTTAATGAATGCATTAACAGTGAATCTATTAGTAAGGGGTCATTCATCAAATTAACTGTCACTTGGCTGAGCAGAATCAGAGAAAACAGGCCAAAGAGAGAAATTTGATTGAGAAGGGGGAAGAAAAACATCAGAGTCTCTTATAAATCGTTCACTGATCAAGAGCTATGGGCTCAGCAGCTGCTGCAATGTTTTCAACATTGTTGAAGAGGAGAAAAAGATGATATAGCTATATTTTATCTTCTATAGATTTTTTTTCCTTCTGGGAAACCATAAGAATAATTTTTATCCTTCCATGTGTTCCTCTCTCTTCTGCATTCCAGTGTGGCAATCCGCTTTTAGCTCCTGGCTACTTGGTACATCCAGTGGTGACTACAGTACCTTTAAAGAAGAAAGAAAACATGAGATTCATGCTAGCAAGTCCCAAATTCCAGCTTTCCATTCAACCACTTATGGTCATTTTAAGGGTTTGAAAATGTTACCTTAAGAAGCTGGGAGTAAAGTTTTGTACATTCTCATCTTTGTCTTTCTTCTCATTCAGTGCAACTACAAAGCCTTCCACTAATTCTCACTCTGTCAGCCCGTGTAGGGGAAGTTCATAATCTATCTTCAGCTATAAGCTTTTCCAGAGCTTACAATTCCTCACCCCCACTAGCAGGACCATCTGCACTCTCTCTTTCTTCCTGAGGAAGGGCCTTTTATGCCAATTCCTTCTCCCTCCCTCTCCCACACCTCACTCCACGGAAAGAACATACAGATATATAACTCTGAGTTGGCAGGCAACCTCAAGACACTAGAGTCTATAATAACTCCCAATAATACGTTCCAAATCTGGTGGATTTCAAATCACATACAGCCATAAGAACCACTGATGAGTCATATAAGCCAGAACCACAAATGTCATCATGTCAATCTCCTGCAGACCCAAACGTAGAGAGATCAACTTTGTAATAATGAATGACATGATCTGCTTGAGGGATAGTGCCACATTCTTTCTAGCAAGTTCAAGTTAACACATCCTTTTCCAAAGTATTCAACCTACTAACTTTAGGAAATGCACACTCCTAAGTCCTCTGACAACAGAAAAAAATATATAAAAATATGTGACATTCAGGATCATCATTTTCCCTCCTCTTCCTCCTCAAAACCATCCTGCCCCTGAGTGCTTTTAAACACTTGTTTCATTGCCTAATTAATGTATTTGTGTGTGAGTGGGTACTCGTGAATAATTAAGTTTGATGACATTTTGTGGAACCTGAATCTCTCACCTTAGAAATTTCATTCTTCTCAAGGATCACTCAGAATTACTAGGGTATAAAGAAAAGAGAAAAAAAAATTTCAAGGTGGGGACCTCAGTCATTTTGACTGCACGCTGGAATATGAGAGTCTTAATTTTGACTGCAGGGTTGGAATCATCTGCAAAGCTTTAAAACTGCAAACTCTTGGGTCCCTCTCTGAGAAGTTGTGATTTAATTGGACCAAGGTGTAGACTTAACAAGCTCCTTGGGTTACTGTAATATGTAGCCAAGGATGAAAGCCATCACCTCAGAGGGACTGGCCTCTGCCATATGTCTTTCTCACTGATGGACACAGATAGGTACCAGGCTACTACTGGCATGGACATGTCCTGAAAATGTGGGGAATTTCAGATGTGTACCTACTATGTGTCCTTAGCACAGCAGCTGTGACAAGTATGTTCTTTGCCTCATTTTATTCTCAAGAAAATCCTCTAAAGATGGTATTAAATTGCTGTTTTTCAAATAGTGAAACTAATAAGTTCCTGTCAAAATGATGAATTAGCAAGAACTATTGGCTGCTTCCCCTCAAAATAAAATGCTGGAGAAGCTACTGAAGCAAGAGGGGAGAATGGATCTAAAGAATGAACAGCAAAACCACCAGAAATTCTTGGACAATCTTAAAGCACCTATACTCTGGTGAATGGCTGCAAAGGCGGGAGGGGATGTACCTGGTCTGGGGCAGAGGGTGGGCAGAGGCCATGGGGAGCATTTGGAAAGTGCTTAGTACTCTTTCCTCTTCACCAAACCTACACCCCCTGCATGCACTCAGGAGGAACGGTCTTTGGATGCGCCATCACCACTGAGATTGACAGCCACCAAAATCCTCAGAGGAACAGCAGAGGAGGACCAACATTGTAATGACCTACTGGTGAAACAGGTCATGGTGGTGAGTCACCATAGGTCTGGTGTTTCTCCACTCTTAGCTCCCAGGGTTAGAGCAAGGGGTTCTGCACCTTTCAAGGCCAAGGTGTGTTTTAGAGTTAAGATGTGAATTCCTACCTTGAGGAGCCATCCAGTGGGCTGATGGCAAGGGAGTGCTGTCAACAGCCCATGATGACCAAAGCTCAGACCCTTTCCTCTGCTTCAACTGAGGAGTGTGAACCTGGAATTCAGAGCACTCCTCTCAATCATGAATGTGGAAAACCACAGTGGGATCAGCAGTACCCGTGACTGTCACCAATTTACTCACAGATAGGTTCTTATCACAGGATAGTTGTGGAAGTATCTTGAAATAACATTTGTTCTCATTGCTCCTTCAAAATTATAGCAAATAATTATTGGATATACCACTAGATTTTATTTAATGTATTACTAAAATTATAAAAATGGATCAATAATTATAGCATCTTGGTTTTTTCCTCCATTTTTCATTTGTTCTTATTACTTATACATGATAGCATGTAACACCTTGTTTTAATAATTTTATAGCAAATTTTAATGAGTGATCTCCTTAGTAGTCCCTTATAATGCATTTAAAAAAGACATCCTGAGAAGGATTTGATAGGCTTTCCTTAGTTGCCAGAGGAGCTACAGCTCAGGAAGGATTAGGAAACCCCACTTCATCTCTCCAGAAGGAACACAGAAGAGCTTTTGAGTTTACCATGAAACGCATCACCAGACTGTGGTCGAAAGGTGAATTGACACTTAGACTTCACTATGCCTCCTCCTAATTTGCCTTCCTAGACTGCAGAAGTTGTCATGCTATGAACCTACTTTGCTCAAATTTCTAGGAAAACGCTTCCTAGGTAGGAGAATGCACATATGTACACACACATGTAAATTCCTATACCCCCTATAATCTAAATTTTTCTCTCTCTGCTGATACACACTATTTTCATGAGTGGTGAACTCATCTCTTCTCCCACCAGCAGCACATGAAGGTTCTTTGTCCCTGACATTTGGACTTGTCCAGTTTTCTAATTTTTGCCAGTCCAATGGTGAAACAAGAGGCAATCCAGATGTTCATCCCTGGGGAAATGGAGAGGCAAAATATAATGGAAGTAACAAGGGAATAAAATGTAGGTGTCTATGCACACAACAAAGATAAATATTTTAAAATGTAGTCTTGGGTGGAAAAGATTTTTAAAATGAGATTTATTTTATATAATTTTTGTAAATTAGAACTATACAAAAATATACGTCTTTAAAAAACATGTGAGTGAAAAGATACACACACATCAAACATTTATAAAACAACTCATGGGGCTGAATACTGGGAATAAAAATGAAATGAATAAATATAACAAGAGGAGACTTGCATGCATTGATAACAATAATGTTCAATGAACTAAGGGAAAAATTAATTCAGACCTCTGCACCTGAGTATCTCCTTCCATAACTATTTTCCATGTTTGTATAAATATATGAATATAGGTTCCATTTTCATGTATAATTAAAAGAACAAACACAAACTTAAAAAAAAAGGTTAACTCAAAGGGTAAGTAATTTCCCCAAACTCAACCAGTGATTGAGATGGGTTTGAAAACAGATCTTCCTTCTCTACGAAGAAGACAAGGAAACACACATAACATTGGGTATATTGGTATCTCTTCTCTCAGTTTGCCTTTGAACTAATGCCTGAAGTATATATATTTGAGCATTCTTGTTTTCTAGGAGAGAATACTGAGGCTCATGGAGATCACATAAATCACACACCTGGGAATTCAAATTTAGTTTTCTCTAACTTCAAAGATCATGGTTTCTGATGTACAACATGATCTCTGTGAATTCTCCCACTGCTACATTTATGATTAGTCTGATTAGTGTTTTAAATAAGGTGTGACTTTCCAAGTAGCCACCTTGGTAACTGGGTCTGTGTAGACCTATAGAGGTAACACCAAACAATAGGTCACCGTTCTTTATCTCACCCTTGGCAAGAGTGTACTGTTCCATTTTGGAATTAAACTGTCAAGCATCATTGGAGAAAGATTTCTTTTCATTTATGTGGTCTATCCATAATTCTATATGGTCATTCATATTAAAGAACTGTCAGCTGCATTTAGGAAATGCTCAGAGAAGGGTTTGGGGATGTTGGTACAGAATCATGCATTGCATTTAATGTGAAATAAAAACCAATTTTTCATGACACAAAGAAGTAAAAAATGAGGAGTAATTTAGGGATCTCAGCTGTGTTGTGAAGGAAAAATAAAGGCATGGGGTAAATGGAAGGGAAGCAAAATGTTCAATAATTTTTTAAATATAAATCCTCATGTCAGAAATTTGACTATAGACATCCAATGGCAGAAGTTTCAAAAATAATGAGCCTCTCTATTTACTAATTGGTCTACAAAATGTGACACTCTGAGAGCTCATGCAACTCGTGCATGTGCAGAACACCTTCATGGGAGGGTTGAGAGGCTTCCAGGAAGGCACTGAGAGTCACTTGGGGGAACATTAATGTCATCTTTTCTCTGTTTAATAAGAAAGATGGAGACAATTTTCAAGTGGGATTGAATAAGAACAGCGCTGATCATGCTGGAAAGAGCAGCCTTTGTGTATTGTTGAAAGAAGACGGATCCAGAAGGACTTGAGTCTACCATCACCTTGCAAAAGGTCTTCAAGGCAGTCAGTATCACTGTGCTCAGGCAAAGAACCAGAAAGATGTGACTTTTCCAAGGTGGCCCTTCCTGGTACCTTGGACCATTGCTTCCTCTCCTACCGAAATCTCAAGAGCATGCTTTGCTTTAACTGGAGAGCAGGCCAAATCTTTCTACATCTAAAAGAACAATATGTTTGTCTTTTCCCGAGGATTATCTTTCCTTCTTGGAAAAGAGTATCTTCAAATTAACAGATAGAGCCAAGTAGCCAAACCCAAAGCATTGCAGGGTCACATCTGGCCTCCTTGCTGCTTCCCTCAGTTGATATGATCATATCAACAAATACCACTTCAGTAAAACTCCCAAGAGAGTAGGAACTAAAATTTTTGAAACAATTATGTGCATAAATATTTAGGGGTCAGTTATTCTGTTTGGGCAATGTGCTAGATACATAGGGTACCAAAAACAATTGTTATAAACATCTCTCTCTCCTAATGGGGACAGCGGTGCAGGAAGTATAATAAATTTTAATAGAAATTTTGATGAGTGTCTATTTCATACCAGACAGCATGATAATTACTAAAGCGCATCTCTAGTAATTCTCACAAAATAGCCCTTTGAGAGAGATATTTATCAACTTTACCAAAAACAACAACAACAACAAAAAATCATGACTCAAGAAACAAGCCCTTTTTCCAACATTGCAAAATGAGTAAAGGACAGATCTTCATTCCAACAAGGTCTGCTGATTCCAATGCTTATTTTTTTCCCAAATGTATTCATTTGTTTCTATATATAGGTCTCCTTTATCTCTCTCTCATATATTTTGATTTGCTGAATTTAAGTCACAATAAATTATCCTGTAGGATTTTCCTGTATTTTTACCTCATCCATATATTCTTGACAATATCTTAAATTTAATGTCTGAAGCTCCCACTGTCTTTTGGTAATTGCACTTCATCTCCTAGGCTGTCTGTCTGTGGTCCACCACCAATCTAGGAGCTTCTCAGGCAGCAGTCACGCCTCTGTTGTGAAGTAGAAAATTATTTTCCTTCATCCTCATCATTGAAACAAGACTTATCAAATCAATTGCAGTGTTTCACTGTGTCCTTGGATAGTATTTGATTTCCTAAGGAAAAATGATAACCTATTAAATGCAGATATTTAAGTATTTAATTTGCTCTAATAGTTACAACCTGATATGTTTATCAATGCCTGGATTTTTTTTAATGAATCAACTATTATTCTTTGTAGAAAATTCAAACATGAGTTGAGAGATGGTTTCTATGATCTCATTTAGCTCATCTAGAGCACTCCAGTGAGTAAAGAAATATAAGTCCTTCTTCATCCAGGGTGGGTAACCTGAACTTGAAAATAAGTAATGTGCCAGAGATTCAGAAAAACATACTTTCCTGTATTTGTTCTACAAATGCAAAGTTCTCTCCAGGTTTTGAACTTAATCCAGCAGTAGGAGGACCACCTCCTGTTTTCTCTCTTTGTTGACCTAGGAAAGATGATTCATGCATTGATCAAGAAGGAAACACAACCATCCATCAAGGTAAGAACCTTTGGCTGCACGAAACATCAGCAAACCCAGCCAGCACGCTCCCCGCATTACTGTACTCTAGCACATTAATTTCAAACCTGCACCCTGTAGATATATTTGGAGCAGTCTTGGGCCACTGTTATGAAGACGAATAAATCACTTTAATAGGTGCTGTGCAACATTTAATATTATTCACATATATAATCCATAAAAATCACCATTTTAAGGATAATGTTGCAAACATTCTGTCCCTTAGGGGAGGAAATACAAACACACACACACGCACACGCGCGCACACACACACGAAAGAGTGTGCACATGCACACGTGCTAGCGGTAATATTAACACCGTAAATTAGACATTTGGAAGCATCACTCATTTAGTAGGAAACTGAATATCATAGATTATCAAAATTAGCAAAGGTTTCAAACTTTGTTTCTTTGTTGCTTCCTACCCAATTCAGGATCTCCTTTTGCAATATTAAAATTCAAAGGTCACCCGGTCTCTAATTTAAATACCAGTGATAGCAATAAACCTGTGTTAGGGACCATTTTACTTTTGAATAAGTCTAATTATTAGAATTTTCTTCCACATAATAAATCAAAACCCATCCTTTATATCTTCTATCCATTGGTTTTAATTAAGTCATTAAGTTTATAAGGGAAAATTGAATTTTTCCCTCACATGACAGCATGTCAAAATGACCACAATCATTAATTTCACAATTTTTCTGATTATTTTCAAGGACATCCTCAAAGGCACTATTCCTAGCAACTCCTATAGCTTTGCTTTGAAACCTCCAATTTCTAATAGACTTTATGTTTCCCCCAAAATATGGCTTCACTTTTTTCCTCATGGTCACTCAGCCTGTGTGAATTTAGATTGAGCCTTGTTGAGACTTTAAACTTCCAGAATAGGTTGAATTCAGGTAGGTCTGGTGAAGAAATTTGCATGTAAAAACTAAACAAACTGAGACTTACAGTATGGTGCAAATAGTACAAAGAATCCCCCCATCTTTTTCATCCAGATCCACCAAAATTAACATCTCACATAACCAGACTATACCTTTTAAAATCAGGAAATTAATATTGATATCATACTATTCTCTAACCTACAGAATTTTCTTTTTTCAAATTTCATCTATTATCTTATTTGTTTCTGATTCAAGATCCAATCCTGGATCATCCACTAAGTGAACAATCTCAAGTTTCACTGAAAGTTCATATTGAGTTTTATGCATCATTTTTCTCTTTACCATACCCCAAAACAAAACAAAACAAAACAAAAAAAGTTCTTCAGACGTTTCAATGAAATAAAACATCACCCTGTTTAATAGGAATGAGAAATTAGTTCAGAGCGCCTGGCAATGCCAAGGTGGTAGCCATGATAAGCAGCTTTTACCTAAGAAGAAATCAAAGGCTATTGCCTGTGAATGAAGTCAAGTCCCCTGCTGCTCCTGGAACTGATTCACAGAGAGGCTGTGATGTTATCATGGCTGTACAGAGGAGCAAGGGGATTTCAAAGAAACCCAAGGCAATAATTAGAGCAATTAAAACTTTCCTCTTCTACCATAACCACAGGGAAAAGAGCAGCCTTCTCCCAGCATGGGTCCCTCGTTCAACTCTTACACCAAAGCCTGCTGAAGTCTCAGCACTGGATAAGTCAGGTGAGTGCAGGTATCTGACCCACTGCTGATGCTGTGTGAGGACATGAAATACAGCATGCTGGTCTTCATGTAGTCTCCCATTTACATAGACATGCATGGATTCACACACACACACACACACACACACACACACACACACCGGAGAGCTCCTATTGGGCACAGATTCTGTCTCCTCTTACTTCCTTAGGGAAGTTGTACCCCCTCCTTTCCCTGCTTGGTTGGATTATTCTCATTAGTGTACAAACAAGTCATCATTTTTCCGTCTCAAAAATAATAACCTCCCCTGTCTCAAAAGATTATTTTATTCTCAATTTATTTTGTTCTCCTTTTCTGGAAAAAAAAATCCTCAAAGGAGTTAACTATACTTGCGTTTCTCAATTTACTCTTGTCTTCTCTTAATCACTTCCCATTGGAGTCATTCATAGCAAGACTATCAGTGACCTTTGTGTTTTTAAATCCATTGGTCAGTTTTAAGCTCTCCGTCACTGACTAGGAGAATAAGTGGCCCAAAGTCAGGTATTAGAAAACTATTGTTTAAATACATAGCTATGTGAATATTGCTAACATATAATCAAAAAGATCTTTTAAATTTGTGCAACAGAATTATATGTAAAGAGTAAAAAGTATAAGGATAATAGTCGCAAAAACTTTTAAAAATACTTAATGCACAAATGTCAAAAATTTACCAATCAATTAACTTTTAGGCATGTTTGCATGGGATCAGTCACATAAGTCAATGAACTAAAAAGAAAATAGTTCATATTTTTAAATGGCCATTTAAATGAGATGAAAATAAAATGTTGTTTTAGACATTTGGTGTTTTTAGGTCAAGGTAAAAGAATATTAAAGAATACCAGGTTCACAGAATAATGGAATGGAGAAAAGGGGGAGAACTAAAGGGTGAGAAATGAGGCCATAAATGAGTTTATTATTAACCATAAGGACTACAACGACAGCTTTGCTACTAACTTCTAAAGAGCATTTCTTGGTGTGTTCATCCTACTTTCTCTCATTTTTTATTTGTGATTTCTTTCAACCCTATCACTGCTTTCCCTGGCCTGAATGCAGCCCACAAAACTCATGCTAAAAATTACTCACCAATGTGATAGTAAAAAGAGATGAGGTCTTCCTAAGGTGGTGGAGTCCCAAAAACTCCTTTCATAAGAAGTAAAAATCTTATAAAAGGGGTGAAGTAAACAGGTTAGACCCCTTTTTGTCTTTTTGTCCCTTCTGCCACATGAGGACACATTATTTATCATTTTCTGAGGACCCTGCTTTCAGGGTATTATTTTAGAAGCAGATACTTCTCTCTCAGCAGACACTGAGTCTGCCTTCACCTTGATCTTGGACTTACTAGCCCTCTTAACTATGAGAAATAAATTTCGATTTATAAAATACCCAGACTCAGACATTTTGTTACAGTAGCATGAATAGACAAAGGCCTCAAGTCTTTGAGATATTTATAATTATTTTCCTCAGTTTAGAAATGAACAAATTGTAACCTGGAAGTTGCAGTAACTTGTCCAAAGATCATGCAGGATTTATGCTCTTAGGGTGCATGGAGCCACAATATGATCCCAAAGATTCTGTGGACAGTCAGAAACAGGACTAATACTGAGCTCAGAGTCCACCAAAGGGTTCATGGAACTTCCACTCCACTCCTGCCAAGACAGATCTTAGGAAACTCCCTTCAAATTTTCTTCTGTCATGAGTCAACTGATTATCATCAAGACATATGAGTGGCAGGTGAAACAAGATGTGTTTCATGTTATTTATGGTGCTCATCTAATTCAGGACCCGGTCTCCAAAAATGAAAGGCTTTGTCATTAGCCTACATCACCATTATAAAAGACTCATCTAGCACTACAACTAAAAACAATTAATTAAAGAAAACCAGCTAATGCTTTCAACCTCCAGAAATTACATTAATTCATAATTAATAAGATGACAGCAATTCACTAGGCTATAATATTTTAAACCAGCAAAGCAGGATAATAATAAAGCAATCAATTTTATCTCTTATAACAAAGAGACCTTAACACATAGTTTATTTATGTACAGGAAATATGGTCAGCAACCTGTAGGGAGTGAATGTAAGAGATGAATTAATCAAAGCAGTCCTGGGGCAGTGAGAGATCTTCTTGTTTCCAAGTTAAAGGGGTCTTTTTTCAGATGGAATTGACATCTCTGTTCTTTAAAATTTGAATATAGGTAAATAATGAGCAATTTACCTACTGATAATTTCTATAGTATAGGAGTTAGTGGAGGCACAATGTGTTTTGCTGGGACTAATTTGAAAGATATAATACTCTAAAGTTAAATATATATCTTTATATGTACATCTGCATATAAAATCACCTCTCAAACTGTTGTATTTAAGAATTCAACAATGACTCAAACAGTCATTGAAGTAAACAATTTTGGAAATACAGATTAAAATGTCTATGAATCACAGGTACAGTTGGGGCAGATTTAGGGGACAGAATGAACAGTTCAGTGTATAACCACATTTTTTACCTCAGGATTCTACAACTCTTGTTCCAGAAGAATCTGAAAGCAGATATTATTACAGGGATGATTCCACCAAAAAGAATGGTTCAAAATAATCCTAATAAAAGATAATATTTTTGTGTTGAGAAAATTGCTTAGAATTTCACATTTGGTGTCCACAAGCAGATCTCACTAGACCTGACACGATGCTGTGTCCCTGCCATGTACCAGAAAATCAGAAACATCAGTGCCTTCTTTTGCTAAACCACGTGTGCCTTCCCCCCACGCATACATATTTGTGGGAGCTGCATTCTCTGAATGTCACCTTATAAGGATGGTTCTGCTCTATAACCTTCAAAGTCATTTGCTTCCATTTTTCTCTACAGTTAGAATCTGCTGTCACCAGATGAATAAATGGGTATCTTGGTTGTGTTCTACTAAATAAACATCTGGTGTGTTGATAAATTGAATGGTGTGTTTTCAATTCGGTTTATTTAAACTCTCTTGGAAATGGCATTGTGCAAAGTTTCCTCAATGTTCTTCCTGGATAGGCCTGTATTTAAAACAAAAAAGTAACAGAAACCTTTATTTCAGGTTAAAGCAGAAAAAAAGTTTTTCTCTTCTTATGAGAACATCATTAAGGTATAGTCTCCATGCCATAAATTTCACCCAATATAAGTGGTTGTCTTAGTTTTAATAAATTTACACAGTTGTAATTTACATCAACACAATGCAGTCTAAAAAGTTTTCATAATTGACAAGAAACAAGGGCTTTAATGCACAAAGAAAAGATCATGTGAGGGCACGGCAAGATAGCAGTTATCTACTAGCCATGATAGGAAGCCTCAGAATGAAACAGACTTGATCACCCCTTGATCTTGGACTTCCAGTCTCCAGAATCACAAGAACCAATCAACTAAGACATTATCTAGTAACATATTCTCAATGAAATTAAAAGAGACACTGAATGCGAGTGCCTGGGAATCCTTTTTATTTTACCATTTTGCTTTAATGATCATTGTATCATTCATAATAAAAGTAAAGATCGCTGCTTCATAGCAAGTCACAAAAATGCGGTTTTTAGATTCAGCAGAATGCTTCTTCTAGGGAAGTTTCAGCTACTGATTGCAAAAGGAAAGCAATTGGACAGTTAACTAATAAAACAAAAGGAGTGTGGCTTTGAAACCAAACAGCTTTATCACATACAGAAAGGCTGCTTGCAAAAATAAACTGGGTTTTAGTAAAAGAAGTAATACAAAGAATAGAGGTCTCATCCTTAAAAAGAAAAGGGAAAGAAAAAGATTCTTCCAATTAGCGGAGGAAAATGTGAAACTGAAAAAAAAAAAAAGAAAACACACTCAGCATTTAGCCTTCTGGGAAAAGAAATTGCAAACAAACAAGAAAGTTTAGAAAGAAGATGCATTTGGCCTTTGCCTTGTAAATGCTGCCTGCGTATTACACTGCATTTAGTTCTCTCTGTAAAAACTTATCTACCCCAAGTTAATTACATTTCCAATGATAGTTGTGAGAGCAATTGCCAAGATTTACTACATAAATGACATATAAATTTAGTCGCAGAATAATTAAGTCAGAATTTGAGTCCATACATTAAGCAATGAAAGCATAATTACATTCTTATGGACGCTTAAAACTTCACAGCAATTCTTTAAAAATGGGTTCAACAGAGATTCAGACTGCATTCGCTTTCATTTATGATTTCTCTTTTTTTTTCCAATTCTGCTATTTCAGAAAATGCAAACTATAATTTGGGGAGTATTTTACAGGCCATAGCATGCATAGAGAGAGAGATGAACAGTTTTGAACATTTCATGCTAATAGCAGTACCAAGAGGTGGCTTTGGAGATTGCAGTGGAAGCTGGAGGTTTTGGCCTCACAGTGAACTCCATCAATGAATGACTCCTCCTTTGCCTTCCCGAATAATAGACATTCTGAAAGAAAAAAAAAAAAAAAAAGGAAAAGTCCTTCTCAGTTATTGCAATATGCAATTTGAAGACAAGTCCCTTGAATTTCTAAACAGATCATCTCTCTTAAATTCTTCCTTTAGAGGTATTACAATTTAAAACATTATCTTTGGATTTAAGATCCCATTGAAGTCTGTGACCTTGTGTTTTCCCACACATGGACGTGATCCTCTAGACGACTATTATTATTGTTATTTTCCAGAAAGCAAGATTTACACTTTACAGACATCATTGTGATCCTGAAACTAGCAACTAAATAGGAGATATCTCTGTCTCTAGTGTTTCATCTTTTATAGCTTTGTTATCCCACATAACAGGACATGAAACAAGTTTGTTATGCAGTTTAGGAAGTTTAAGAACTCAGATTGACAGGTATCAGTTGGCAACCAATTTTCCTTTCACCCTAAAGAAGAAGAAGGAGGATGAGGAGGAGGAGGAAGAAGAGATGAAGAAAAAGCCTGCAGCTATTTAATTAGTGCAAACAAGATTGATTAAGCGATGCAGTATCAATTAACACATTTAATGCAGAGGAAGATGATATCTAGAGCCTAATTGATATCCTGTTATTCTTAAAAGTTTTATGATGAATAGGAATAAAGCTAGCTAATAATTTACTTCTCCATTCTTCTCACTTGACTACCTAACAGCTGAGGTTTCTATCTATTCCCAGTGTGAAGCCTCATTTACTGTTTCTCCTAGCAACCAATTTATATTTAATCACGTACAAGATCAGACTTATAGAAGGGAAAAAAATTAATGGTTGGTATCTGAATAACAGGTAGAAGGCAAAAAACCTCAGATTGAATATGTGTTTGCTACACATAGACCTAAGTGACTCTTTGGCATCAAAACTGCTACAGCTTTGCTAACAAGACTTGAGAGAATCCTTGAATCCATGCGGGATTCTTGTAATCTTAAGAGTGCACCTTGACTCAGCCCTATGGACATAACTAGGGATCTTGCTAGAAATACAAACTAAGACCCCACCCCAAATCAGCAAAACCATGTACTTTGACAAAATACCCCAGGTGATTCAGTTGCACGGAATTACAAGAAGCTCTTAATTCATGTCATTTTCCATTCCTTTCTAGGGTCTTTCACCATTACCATGAGAGACAAGGAAAGAACAAAATGCTTGGCAGTCATTTTCCCATCAGTTCACAACCCACTTAGTTCCTAAGTTCCAAATCCCCCAAGAACAATATTATTCCCCCACAATTTAGTCATCACAAAGTGATTATTCTTTGTTTTGACATTCTCTTTACATAATTGAAATAACAGACATTAAAGATATGACTAACCCTGGCACTAAAAATCAATGTTTTTGTTCTTCTTTCTATTTTAAAATCTCTATAAAGGCATGGGATGACTCATTACAAATTAACTCAATAAGCGCTTTGGGACACCCACTCTGGACTGACATGGTTCTAGAGGTTAGAAATCCCACCTTGCAGAATTTAGTCTATTCTGGTGAGCAGCCTCTTCAGCAAAGCATCAAAAGTTTGCATGACTAACTTGCCTGAGAAGGAAGAAAAAGACTCCCCAGGAGAACCGGAATCTAGGAACAATGAGGCTTTGGATGGTAGGGAGGAGAATTTTAGGCAGAAAACACATCATGCAACTATGCTGGGAATTGTGCAAGAGCTGGGGATATCCAGGGAACTTCAGAAGTTTGTGGGGTAAATGAAAACTTTAGCTGGAGAGTTAGGCGAGGCCAGTCCAGGAACATCATGCTGACTGAGAATGGTGGCTACCTTTTAGACATTTATCTAATATTTCAAACACTTTTCCAACGTAGAGAAAATTGTGACACTGTATGAAATTCTAGGCTCCTGAAAAAATATTCAGAAAGTCTTCTAGTCTTCATTTTCAGAAATATCCATGAAATCTTAGCCTTATTTGGGACCTTGAAACAGTAATTTGTCACTTTTTAATCACCTAGAACTTCTTTTTATTAAAAAGAGGGGAGACTCATGGAAGATGAAGGCTAGTTAGTAAAGTTTCTTGCACAGATTCCCCTGGTGCCATTTCTGGGTTAATGAGGATCCAGAGTTGTTTTGGAGAAGGGAGGAGAAACCTTTATAAATTTATATCTTGCTTTTAGGTAAATGGGGTAGGACAAATAACATGTCTTGTATCTGCTTCTTTTGAATTGCTTTCGGTTTAAAATAATCCTTATGCCCAGTGTCATATTTGGTGTTGGCATATTCAACGGTGAAGAGCTTCTCTCCTCCCCCAGACTCCCCCATTTATTTCCTCGACTCCAGTTGATCAATATTTCCAAGGATGCTAGAATATACGTATACCTAAGTTCAGAAGAGGGACCATCAGCTAAGCAAAAGAATCTATTTTAAATTTATTTCCTTATCTTCATCACTTAGTATAGGACTCCACAAAGTAAACACTTAATACACTTAGAGCAAGTTATTTGAATGATAAAATATGCTTTACATCACCATTCACATCACTGTTTGCTTCCACTGTTTGCTATATGTAACTTTTTTATACTTGGGTTCATTTCTTGTTTCTTTATAAGAATCCTGTTACATACTAGGAGAAGATGGAAGCTGGAGCAAAAGGAAAATAGTCTTGGATCTGGAAGACAGAACAGAGGCATGTCCTGGGTGGCACACCAAGGTGAGCTAGGGTTCTTCTGACACATAAACCAGAGTGTCCCAGGGTCTGGGGGAAGGAATGATAGTAGAGTGAAACAGAAATTATTAACTCATGTACACGTATGACTGCATGACCAATGTGATCCTGCAATATGTATAATCAGAAAAATGAGAGATTACACTCCATTTATGTGTGATCTATCAAAAAGCATAAATGCATTCTGCTGTCCCGTTCAACTAATTAGAACAAATAAAATTTTAAATAAATAAATAAATAAATAAATAAGAAGGTTGAACTAGTAAAGAGTACAAATGGGCTCAAGGTTTAAGATAAAGTGCAACTAAAAAGAATCATCTATTTGAATCATGCCTCATAATCAAAACGTTTTTGTGGTCTTTATCTCACATATTCCAAGTTTTCCACAGTGAGGGATCATATCCTGTCTTATTTGATCACCCATCTTTAACACTGATTGCACAGCTATGACTTGCTATGCCAGACCCTGCAAAGTGCCCCTCACACACAGGAACTCCAAAGTCTATGAATGAATGTGCAGATGGCACTGTGGTTAAATAAAATCCAGAATGAAGACTTTTGTTATTCATGACCAGTCTAAAAATGCTAAGGGAATTTTTCATCCTTTTTATTTAAAAAGGCAGAAAGCGGCCAAGGATAAGAATGTCTGGCAACTTCACTCTTTCTGATTTAGGACTAGCCTAGGCAGCACCCCTTCATTTTTCAACTTCAGCTTAATTTACAATCATGCATTTCTTTGTTAATGAACAAAATTTTGAGCACTGTAACAGAAACAATCCAAGGTGTCTGAGGGACTCTCCAAGCTAGTGGTGAGAAGTAACACAGTTTTTGCAAATTCTTTAAGCATCAACTTGGGAATATTTATAATTTCTTCTAGTAATAATGATATCAAGACCAATTTTTATAATAGTCAACGGTTTTGAGGCCCTAGCACATTTCAGACTCTGTTCTAAGTAATAGCAACTAAATCTTCTCATCAAACCTAGTGAATTAATTATTCACCCCTTTATGGAGTGAACAAAATTCAGAGTCAGAGTGGTTAGGTGATTTGCTAAAAGTCACACAGGTCATCAATGCAATCCATAGGCTCATGCAATCAAGAAAAAGCCAAATGCTGTGGTACAAAATTTACTCATTAGAGTCAGGGGACATCTGTTCTGTCTGAGTCAACACCAGCTGCCCTTCGCTTCTTCAGCTGCAACGTGACATTTAAACTAGAAAGAGATTCTTCTAGATCTAAAAATCAGAAAGTCTAGGTTAAATGATCAGGGCTAAGAAGGTGAAGTTATAGAGTCTGTTCCCCTGCTGACAACTTTTTAAAAGAAAAAAATAGGAAACTTTCTGTGAAGCCCCCTGGTTATGTTTTATGATTATTGTGATTCTCGTGCTTTAAGCTGGTGAGGTGTTGTTTTCTACAGGTTCTCCTTTTTTCCCATAAAAAGAAATGTAATGCCTATTGTAACAGGTGGCTCTTTGTAGGAAAAGCACCGAAAACAGAAGCAGCCACAGCTGTGAAGGAGGGTGCTCCAAGCCACATATTAAAATGAAGCATCATTTGTTTTTATAAAGAGATGTTTATTTTGTGATAATGGATACAATTAATAGCAACATATGCTGCAGGGTGCATACCCACCAGTAATTAATGTAGCATTAATTTAGATGCTTTTAAGGAAATGTAATAAATTTGAAAAAGCAACAGAGCTTCCAGACTCCTCTCAAACACAAACTGTCTCTGTTTCATCAACAAAGCCTCCATCTTCTTTCCATGTCTCACATCACAGGCAAGTTCTTCAGCCTGAGCCTGAGCCTAATAACAATGACGAAGAAAAGTGCCTCGTGCATCTAATTGAATATTGTAGGCATTTCAAACAGAGATCCCAGGGAGTGAGCAGTAATTATTTAACTTAAGAACAGCTGTGAACTGACACCATTAATGTTCATCTACCTTCATTTACACTCACAGCAATATGGCTGTTTTCAGCAAAATTTAAATTACAGAAACCTGAATTTAAATATGAAAGTAAAGATCATCGCCTGAAAAATTGTACCGTAGTTGGCCACAAAAGGCACATCCCAGGCAGAGTAATTGGGCTTTAAAAGTGTAACTCCATAACTCAGAGGCAGTGGGACACAGATAAAAAATCGGGGGTCAGCAGGGACCTCTTGTAAGAACCAGGGATCAGAACCTGGTATGATGTCTGTTTGGTTTTAACATCAGCATCAGTGTCTCCCCTCTTTGTCTTCTCCCACTTGATCTTATTAATTACATCTGAAACAAGCTTGCCGTTCCCCTCAACCATGACCCAGGAGCAACTGATGCCAGAATGTATTCAGCTATGTGAACTTCGGGATTAAATAAAACCACGCGAATTGGCATTTCAACACCCAGGTCTGTTGGAGGCTGTGGTACCCCATATGCTTCCGAATATGTAGTGGAAAATGTGGGGCATGATGAATACCCAGTTATGAGCCAGGAAACCAGGGGTCCCCCATTCCTTGAGTGCATCAGCTCCTGTCTTGAACCATTCAGTTCACGAAAGCAAAATTTCATAAACTGGGTGACATAAACAGCACAAATTTATTTTTCACAATTCTGGAAGCCAAGAAGCCCAAAATCAAGGTACTGGCAGATTTGATGTCTTCTGAGGACCAACTTTCAGTTTCCTGGATAGCCATCTTTTCATTGTAGCCTCATAAGTTGGAAGGGGGAAGGTTTCCTTCTGGGTTCTCTATGTAAGGGCTCTAATCTTATCCAGAGGGTTTCACCTTCATGACTTAACTACCTCCTGAGGTTCCACCCTCTAATACCACCCTACCCATGAAGATTTCAACACAAGAATTGTGGGGAAACACACTCTCAGACCACAGCAGATTCCTTTCTGTGAAAGTGGGAGGTGCATGCTGGATTCCAGGGTCTCAAAGCTCCAAGATCTGAAAGCATCTATCACTTTAGGTCCCAGCATGAAATATCTCACCTAGACGGACTCATTCTTAGTTTTAGATTTAGAGTCAAGCTGGGTTAGCAAAAACAACACTGGAAAAAGAGAGGAAAACTCCCATCCCCTGTCATTTGATACTCAAAGTTTTTTCTGGACTAGCAGCAGCCACATCATCTGGGGCATGTTAGAAATAAGAATCCCAACAGCAGCAATAAATCAGAATCTGCTAAATTCCTAAAAGATTCCCAAAACACTAAAACATAAGCATCCTGCAACCATCCCAGCCCTGCCCCTGGCTAAGCATAAATTTGGCAAGTTCTACAGACCTTTAAAATACCATTCCTATTTTTAGAGACGAGCCCTCATCATCTGTGTTTCCAAGCAGACATTGTTCTAATGAGATAATGTATATGAAAGTCCTGGAAAAACTGCAAAGGGCTAGGCTGATGTCGAGTATTATTGAATTTTTCAAAAGAAAATGAACTATAATATTGGATGAAATTATTTCTGAGATTCAGATATGAGCTCACCCCTTATAATGTGGTCCCTTAATCCTCAAACTGACACCTCCATCTACTCCAAAGTCTGAATAATCACCTACAAATGAGCTCACTCTTGCCCAGTTCTTTTATACCAGTCTGGATGGGCTCTCCTGAGTCCCAGACTCATTCATCAGACTGCCCCTGGACAGCTCCCAGGTTTTCCAATGTTCATTCAAACTTCACATCTCTCAAGGGAACCCGTTCTCATCTAGCCTTAAACCTGCTCCATCCCCCAGCCTCAGAAAATGCCCCACCTTCTACCCATTTGCTCAAGCCAAAAGCTGGGGCCATCTATCACCCCTCTTCCTCTGTAGCCCCATATGCATCCACCCACGTTTCCTTCTTATTTAGCTCCCAACACTGCTGGAATCCCTCCCTGCTCTTTATCCCCCTTGTCCCCATCCTACTATGCAAGTTACTGTCTCCTCATCACAAGAAGCTGCATAAGCCTGCTCCAAGCCCTTCTGCCTCTGTTTTAGCCTACAGGCTAGAATAATCTCTCTTGAACACAGATCTGACACTGATACTGCTTTGCTTAAAAGCCTTCCAGGGATCCTCATTAAGATTCAGGCATTCAAGTCTCCCATGTACCCTTAACTTAACTTCCAGACTTAACTTCCCATGTCAATTTTTTTTTACTCTTCCATTCTGCCTTATACAAGAGCAAAACAAAATCACTTGCAGTTATACCAAATGAAAACAGCTCCCTCTTGACTCTAACCTTTCCTAGGCTGCTCCCAATGGAAAACATCAACTTCCCCAAATCTTCACCTGTTCCAATACTGTCCAATCTTCAGGATTCAGCCCGAGCTGAATCTCCTCCAGGAACCTTTCTCTGACTCTTCTTCCCTGACCCAACTAATTTTTGACCACAGCTCTCTGTGTTTACCCTATCTCACATCATGAAGGAAACTTAAGCAGTGGAAGAGTTCCAAACTCCTGGTTGTAATTTCTGCTCTCAAACTTACTAGCTCCATGACAATGGACAACTTACCAACATTTCTGAGCGGCAATTTCCTCAAACTCATGATGGTGCAGAAATAGTGCCTTCCTTCGCTGAGCTTGGTGTCCCATGCCTATAATCCCAGCAGCTCAAGAGGCTGAGGCAGGAGGATTGCAAGTTCAAAGTCAGATTCAGCAACTCAGCGAGAACTTGTATCAAAATAAAAAGGGCTAGGGATGTAGCTCTGTGGTTAATGCCTTGGGTTCAATCCCTGGTTTAAAAAAAAAAATAGTGCCTGCCTTATAAAGTGATGAGAAAAAACTAAAATTCTTACATCATTGCCGAGAATCTAGTAAGAGCTTGATAGAGAAGAGTTCATTATTAGTATTGACTTTCACTTTTGTTGGTAAAGGTTTATTTTTTCTTTTTGTTTTGTATTCTCAATGTCTTATAAAGTATATAATAGATACTTAACCAATGTCTACTGAATTAATTAATCAATTAGCCCGTCCAAACTAAAAACTGACTCAAGAGATCAAGTTGAAAACTGACTCAACTTGGGAAAATCAATGTCCTCCATGTTCCCTCTTGAAGTGGACCGTAGACCATGGCTGAGCCTGAAATTGTGTTTCCCTGCTTTGTCCAACAGCCTGTGTCCCTCAGGAATCAGATCTGAAAGTAAAATAACTGATTCACAAATCCTTGGAGATGGCTAGCTCCCTGACACATAAGCCCTAGTTTCCATAAAGACTTTACACCCAGAACTACTCTTCTTAAGGAACACACACACACACACACACTTTAGTAAAATAGTTTAAGTCAAAGTTGCTATACTCAAAGCTATAGAGTCTAACTGGTGAAAATGAACCCATGGAGGCCTTGGAAATTGGTCTAGGAAGGAGAATGATCCTTGGCCATGAAAGTGACACTCCTGTCCATCTGATGCTGTATCCAACATCACACCATGCACAATGCTGAGCAGTTTCAAAGGAAAGTGGGGATTTGCCACAAACTGGAGTGCTTGTGTGCTCATGTGTGTATGAACTTGAGGGACAGAGAATAGTCTATGGGCAATTCATTTCCCATAAAGAGGGTAGGTGTTCTTCTTTACATCTTTCTGCATTTGATTTTGTTTCCTGCCTTTTAAATGCATAAGCAGGCAGAGAGCATTTTGAGTTCCATCAGTGCACCAAGATCTCCCCTACCTTTCAGCTTCTGTAAATGATTTCTGAAAAATTCTCACCACCTCCCACTCATAGCAGCTTCCCTAACTCTCCACTTCTAAATCAGCCCCCTTATCCCTATTATGTTCTTGCATTACATCATTTTTTAACCTTCACAAGTGACTCACAATTCACATATAATTATTTTTTATTGCTGTGATCATATATAGTAAGTATCTGTCTTCCTTCTCAGTCTCTGAGTTCTGAGAGGCCAAGAGCCAGTTGCTCACAGAATGTAGCACAGACCATGATGGCCCAGCATATGAATGAATGAACTCATTCCTGAATCTACTGCAGAACTACACACCCAGGGCATGATGAGCACTCACCTGCCTGCATGGACATTGTTGCCATGGCCATCAGGATACAGAAAGTCCCTGGGCCTAAATGGGGCCCAACAAGAATTCGTGGAGGAAACCATACAGGTAACAAGACTCTAGATGAGTCCAGAGTTTCAGCAGATTCTAAGGCACAAATAATGGAGTTTGATGAGTTGACCAGTAGACGGTAGGTACTGTAGCTATAGCAGGTGAAGTCAGTACCCCACAAATAGTCTTACACCCTGTCACTGTAGTGCACACTGCCCTTTTTCTACTTGTTCCAACATCTGCTCGAATTTACCTGAGGTCTCCCTCTGCCATCAGAACCAGCCCTGCCAGTATCCCTACAAGACAGAAGTATGGGGGAATTAGGAATTAATTCCCAGATGGTGAGAGTTGGTGTGTAAAAACCTGCAGCCCCTCAGCCCTTCCCCTGGCTCTCAGATTTACTCAGTACAGCTAGGCACCCAAGTGCTGCCTGCACCCAGCGTAAGGAGGAGCCTGTGGCTTCTGCAGGCCAGGCATTATATAGCAACAGGTTCAGGAAAATATAAGACCAAGGCAATGCTGCCAAAGAGTCAAAGTCTAGTGGAAGTGATAAATACAGACACAGATCATTATCCCTGGGATGTGGGTAGCAAGAGCAAAGACAAAGATCCAGAGTCCTGAATTCACAGCACTTCTCTGGAAAGGGGGATGCCAAATGCTTTACGAGCCACTAGAGTCACAGTGAGTTCTTCACCATCTGCATTCCCATCCCC
Organism: Glaucomys volans; assembly: GCA_020662805.1. Classification (NCBI taxonomy): domain Eukaryota; kingdom Metazoa; phylum Chordata; class Mammalia; order Rodentia; family Sciuridae; genus Glaucomys; species Glaucomys volans. The sequence goes on along the minus strand of JAJEJO010005651.1, from coordinate 1,033,252 downwards.
AAAGGCACAAAATTTCCTGGTTCCACTCCAAGCAAGAGTCCAAGGTATGGGAAGAATGGAGTGGGGTTGATACTCTAAGGTTCTGGGTGAGTATTTGAAAAATTCCTAATTTCAAAGCCACCACAAAGCTCCATGGGGCATGAGAGGTTCTTTACCGGCACAGAGAACACAGCAAATTTTATACACACAATATAAAATAACTACCTTCATTCCCTTGCCTCCTCTACGGAGACAATTGGCATGAAGCTTTCTCAGAATCATCAAGGTATTCAACACATCTTGAAATCACACATCTATACAAAAAAGTTTAGAGAATAAAGTATATAAAAGTTTTTTGTGCTTCAAATATTCAATGATATATCTAATTTGATCTCAAACAAATTAAATTTTTATTGAGGTATTTTGAAAAAATGAAATGTTATCATAAATTATAGCTACACTTGCCATAAGCTGTACATAAATATAACACACGGGGATTTTTACGATTCGAACTACATGGAATGTTTCTAAAGTTTTCTTGACATGGTGTAATTATTTTCTACATTTCATTAAGTTTCTGGGCTCTTATTTTGGTTCTCCTTTGTAGCATTTGCACGGCTTGAAAGGCGGCTGAAGACATAAACTGGGATAGGGTATGAGATCTACCTTAGTTTCCTGGGGCTGAAACAGACTGAATATGGGGACCCCCACATCTGAAATTGGGAATGGCTTCCTCCTACTAAGAGAGGTGGTTGTGACCGCCACCCTGACAGGCACCAAAGAAGTTGGAGAGGGTAAGGAGCACTGAGATTGCCCACTTTTTGATCAAACTACATAAAGTACATTTTTCTTTTTCTACCTTTTGCCTGTTTCTTATGCTAATGTGTGTCCTAATCCAGCCAGTCAGCTGGGTCTAAGTGGGATCCCTGGGCCACACTGAGGGTAACAGAACAGCCATAGAAAACAACCACAAATTGGGTGACTTCAACAACAGAAATACGTTATCTAGCTGTCCTGAAGACCAAGATTGGTGACGACAGATTGGTTGCTTCTGAGGCTCTAAGGACAAATTTCTTCCATATCTGTCCCCAGCTCCTCTTGGCTAGCTGGCATATTTGGTGTTCTTTGGCATAAATAAGTAACAGTCTGACCTCTGCCCTCAGGATCACATGACTTTGACATAAGTCATAAACATTAGAGCTCACCCTAATGACCTCATTTTAACTCAGTTACCTCTGCAAACACCCTATTTTCAAGCAAAGTACTAAAGGGCAGAACCTCAGCATACCAATATAGGGAAGATGCAATTCAACCCATAAGATTAACTAAGTCATCTTCACAACATAGCTGGTTCTAATTGCTCAGTTAGTCTTTATAATACTCTTTGAGATATGTTTTATTATTAACATTTTCCAGTAATTTCCAGCAAGTGATTTTTTGGGGCATCTATTGTGTGCCAGGAACTCTGTGGATGAGAAAATCAGGTCTGAATGGCTGTTACCAGTTTTTATATCTGACCATATTCCTCAATGTATACTCACTATTTAAAACAAAAAGATCAAATGGCAATTTGAGAGGAATATAAAGTTTTCCTCCAGATGAACAACATTCAACATGCAAGTTGCAGTACAAACCAAATTCAGAGGCAGCACCTACAAAGCCTGCCTTGCTACACAGTGCTAACCAGAGACGGTTAACAATGATTAAAACTGACTTGACTTCATTTACTAGAAGTAATGATTATCTACACTCAAAATGTGTTAATTGGGCCAGAATGCTGATAAAAAATCTCATTTTAATTTAGAAACAAAACATGAAAGTTATCTATACTAAACTTAAGGGGGTTTTTTTAGTATGAAAAATGAATAATTTCAAACTCAAATGATAAAAGCAATTTAGGTCTTTTGTTGCTGCCACTTAAAACACTACGCAAAAGAGCATTTTAACATGCATTTTTTTGACACAAAACAAAATGGGAATCCTTTCAGAATTGATTTGTTGGCACATCATTTGTCCACATGCATAGTGCTCACAAATGTAAATTGTTCATGCTATTTACTAAATGAGAAAATTTGAGCTTTGGGAATTTAATATATGAAAATAATCCATAATTTAATGATTGTATATTTTAGGGATTTCTTTAAGGGGAACTCTATAACATGAAATTTATATTCTGAACCAAAATAAATCTTATCACTTAAAATTGTTTCATGTAAATCACCAAAATTATGAGGGAAAAAATTGGTGGGCTATGGTAAGATAGGGTAGGGATTCAAGTGTTTTTATCTTATTTTGAAAGGTATCAGTGAGTCAAAAATAGTCTGGCAATATAAAGGAATGGAAATTTGTATTCTAAATGTTACCCTAGCCAAACAAACCTCCTGGAAGGATTTTCATAAACTTCACACCCCTGCAGGTGAAATTCAGCCTTGCTGGCACAACACAGGTGTGTGGCTATTTGCAATCTTATAAGTCTCTTCCAGATCTCTCTCCCACCCCTGGCGGCTCACCTCACACACACTCACATGCTGCTAACATGAATCTCCTTCCTCTCTTTGGACTAAGCACACTGGTGGTTTTTCACACTCTGTGGTTTGGGACATATGTTCCCAGTATCTGAAAATCCTTATATTCCTGGTTTGTTATGGCATTCCCCAAGTCCCTCTCCAGTTTGGCCTCTGGCTCACTTCTCTTTCCCTCTTCCCCCAGTCCCTTTAAGTTAATCCCTCCCTCCTCCTCTCAGCATGTCTGTGCCCTCTAAAGGACCCTACTGATGAAATTGCCCTCCGTTTTGAATGCATCCTAGCCTGTCTTCTCTAAGTCTGTAATTCCCTGAGAGTAAGGACTTAAGTCATTTTTCTGTTTTGAATTAGTAAAAGCATAAATGATTATTCCTCATCTGAAAGTTAGGAATATTGTCCCTCCAAGTTGCATGGGTGGAAGGACATACATAAGAAGGTCCACAGTCCTGTTACAAAACATGGTCCCTGACAGCTAAGGACTATTTGGCCATGCCTGACCACAGATAACTGATCAGAATGTTTATGGTAAAAAAAAAGGTTTTCCCCAGATTTTATTCCAATCAATAAATGCTTTGGAATTCCTATAGTATAACTAATTCTCATACTGTCATCCATAAACTTTTTAAATGAGTTACTACTATGAGCCCCTGATTATCCTGGATGTTAGGGATACGGGACTCAGGGCCTCACAGAGATTACATTCCAAAGTGAAGTAAACAAAAGTATCCATACTCGTGGTATCATTTCTTTTATTTTATATCTCAAAGTAACTTTTAATTTTTTAAAAAATTTTTCTAACTGGAGCTTAATCATCAGCAATGAATTATATACTGAATGATTTATAGTATATTATGAATATCTGTATCCTGGGCTAAATTTCACATGTTTCAGCTTTAACAGACTAAACACAAGGTTACAGACTACTCTTTATTCTGTTCCATGTTTGAATTTCTTTACAGAATCACACAACCAAGTTTCAAATTAAAACATAAAATGGGATATATAAATAACTGAGAAAAGGTAAAATAGGCTCTTTGAATTTCTTTTTATTGTTTTTTTTATTCGTCTGTGCCATGGAAATATTAGTAATATGAAATAGACTATATATTTTAAAAATCTCTTGAATAGGGCCCATCACAGATTCAACTAGGCCAGACCTAATATCTATGCTGCCTTTTATATAGATATTTAATATAAATGGCTGTGTCTCAAGGCTGATGAGTTTTTCATTTGTTTCTAATGAGCAAGATGTGCTTAACATTTTACCACACTATAGCCTGGAGTTTTATAAAATCTGATTAAATGATTCAGTTACAGTGAAATAGACTAAAGGGTCAGGCCCAAATCTTTTGAATCTGCTTCCAGCTATCTAATAAGAGACTTGGCAGATTGTTTCAGCTAAATGTAAAGCCATTCAAATCCTCAGCAAGTATTTTCAATCTGTATTTGACGCTATAGACCACATGTCTAATAATTAGTCTTGTGTTAAAATCCTAGAATTTGTTTCCACAACGGAAGACATGATTCTTATTATCAAACTTGGTCTCTCTGAATCCAAGGTTCTACCTATCAAATGCCTGAAAAATAGAAACAAATCATCTGGGGAAGAAGGGTAAAAGTCCCCACATGTATCCACAGGGAGAAACAAGCTTCAAATTCTCTGAACTCACATAAACTATCAACTATTATGCTATGGTAACTGTCAACTGTTATGTACATTCTAATCAGTATCTCGCTGTGTCCTTATAATTAGAAAAACAGTGAGTAAGGGTGATATTTTATGTTCCCAAAAATTGACCATTTTTCAATAGCCTTAAATAGTTATCTAATTGCTGAGATTATTTTTAGGGTTGAGAGGTAAGCTATTGATAAAAGGAATGAAGAGTTGTGGTAATTACAGGGGCCTGTATTAGTGAGCACTTCTTTTTCCTTCTCCTGAAATAGGCTGTGCAATTATTTATACATGAAGTGAAAGAAATGCTTTTTAAATCTTTATTAAACAGGTTGTGGACAGGTTATTCTTCCACAAAAATGTTTAATAGTTTTTAAACCAAGCAACCTTTAAAGTCTGGTGACAAACAGTAGACTCAGACCTCGCAAGATGACTTATAGTCTGGTAACAAATGTTGTGTCCCACTACTCTCAAGTGAATAACTCTTTATAGGTAAACACCCCTCATCCTGAAGAATTCATATTAAACTGAAACTTTTGTGCATGTACTCTTTCAATCATATATTTCCAGGATCATTATCAAATTAACTCTGTACACTCTATCCCTTCTTTGGAAATACAGCATTGTTTTAGGAATAATAAGAGCCTATAAACTGTGTGTTAAAAGTAAGGGCTGTCATCAGTGAAGAAAAAAGAATATTAAAAATGAAGAGAATAGCTGGTGAGAGCCTCGTTGGAAATGTGACTTTAGAGCCCAAAATGGAAGGATCAATTAACAGTGGAGGAAGTCGAATGGATATTCCAGATGCAGAAAGAATAGAGACAAGCCCATCTCTGAATGAGATCAGCATATTTGGTGCAGTCCAAGAGGACGGGATAATTTATGTCAGGGAGTAGAGGGCATTAGAGTTGAATTGGTACAATGACATCAGATTACAGAGGACCTTGAATGAGTAGCTAATTTTATTAGATTTTTTAAAAAACCATAGCATCTTTTGAGAACACTGACTTGATGGTTAATCTGTATGACCATGAACAAGCACTTCAATATACCTGGACTTCCATTTCTATTATATACACATTCCTCTATTGGCCTAACAGCCCTTTCATATCCCCACTTCCTGCAAAAGCTGGTAAGACTAAAATTCAAAGATCTTGAACAGTTCAACGTGAGAGTAAAAGGACATTGAACCCAATACAGTGCAGATACAGACCTTCTTGACCTGTGAGATCAACAAGAGAGAAGGACAGAAGGGTGGAGACTCATGCATACTGCTTTCCATGGCTCCAGGTCTCCACTGCTACTGTCCACCGACACAGACTCCTACTCAATTCCAGGAACCATCCTAGTCCCTCTGTGGAAAGTCAATATGATAATATTTTAGAAATCAAACTGAAGCTCCAAAGAGCACCAAAGTCATGCATCCTGTAAGGGGTCAATCTGTGATTCAAACTCAAGCAACTCCATTTTAAAAAAGTCTATTTGTTGTACATCTTTCAAAGTTTGTTCAGTGAAGGTCTGTGGCTGTGGACTCTCCCAGATAAATATTTTAAACCTGAAAATTCCTGTATTGTACCCTTGTTCTTCACCAATTCTCTGTGTTCACACATTTAGGTTGACAACTATTTTCTCTTAGAACTGTGAAGCTATCCAATCTGGTGTTCATTGTTGTTGAAGAATCTGCTCTCCATGGAATTCATTGAAGTTCTTCATTTTTTCTGACAGCCTCTTTATTCATGGCCTTCTAAAATTTTACATTTCCTGAAAAGTTTTAAGGTATTTCATGTAGCTAGCATGCTTCTCAGTCATTAATTTTTCAATTCTCTTCTCTTTGTATTCCCAATTTTCTCAACCTGGAAATCTGATTTGAAGTACCAGACGCTTTTTCAAGATATTTTTTATGACTTTTAGCCTCTTTTTCATTTTTTTTTTTTTGCATTCCCTAGTCTTTTCTTGCTGTACCCTGGATAATTTTTTCATCACTAACAGGCACTTCATCTTTATCTAAATTGCTTCATTCATCAGTGAATTTTATACTTCACTTGTAATGTGTTTGGTGCCCCAAATCCTAATTAATTCCTTTGATACTTCTTTGGTAATTTTTGATGGATTTGGCCACTTGCTTACTTTTTAAATGTCATATTTATGTTTTGAAGAATTTTATGTACAATTATTTTACATATTTGAAAGCTGTGGAAGTTGAAACATCCTGACTTTCTAGTATCTTCTTTCTTAGAACCTTTTCCCCCTCTTCTTCCCACTCCCTTAGTTTCTCCCTTAATACTTAGAAAATCCTTACTGGAATAATCCTCTTGCTGATTTTCTCAATTTCATTTATACCTCTTTCTCATCTCTGACACCATTCTACCTGATCACCTTTCCCCAAGCACCTATTTGTGAATTAATGGCTTTAAGCTTTGGATTTACCACTGGTGACCACAACAGAGCTCTTTAGAGTTTCACTGAAACACAATGAAACACATTCCCCCTGTTCCTATACCTGTCACATACCGTCCCTTTCATACTCTGTCATAAGTTGAATGGTTGCAGTAGAGATTGTAAGGTCCCCAAACCCTGAAATATTACTCTGACTTAAAGAAAAATCTATGACCCCTGAACAACAAAATAAATCCAAATTCAAATCTCAACTATTCAAGGAACTAAAGAAGCTTTTCAGTCACTTTTCAGGTCACTCTCCTAATGGAATCTACAGCTCAGTCAGATTACTTACCTAGGCATGTAACTCCAGGTCTTTGATGTGGTATTTGCTCCCTCTCCCATCTTCCATCCTATCCATTTGTCTAAAATGTACTTATCCTCGAGGGCCAAATTTACATGCATTTTCCCCTGCAAAGCTTGTTTCCCCCCCAAACACCTCGGCCCATAGCCTCACTCAACTTGTGACACACAAATTATTGTCTCAGAATATTAGTCTATATTGACAATTCCCTTTATTTCCCTTCTGATGTACATGTCTCATTTCTCCCAGGAGATTCTAGACTGTTTTCAAATTCTTTGCCTGTTCAGCACCTAGGACAGCACCTACATGGCAAAGTGAAAAGGCAGGTACTGGAGAGTTGGGTTTAAATTCAGCAATCACTGACTTGCAAGTTCTTAGCCTGTCTAAGTCTTGGCCTCCTAAACTATAAAATATATACCCAATTATTTAGCTTTAGCTCTCACCACTTCTCCTACCCTTCTTATCACATGGATTCTTCTTGAACTATACAATGCCTACCATTGGCACAGGGTTTATAAACTCAGTGGAGGAGGAAACACAACTGACTTACACACTGAGGTATCCCCAACGGTTGGCACAGAGATTAGAAGGATTTATTGAATAAGTGAATCAATGAAAGTGTCCATTCTAGAAGGTTTTCAACTAATGCTTGCTGTCTTCTATTTTTCTATCTTTCATATATGCTTTTTAATAGGAACTCAATAGCCACAGCAATTTCACAGTGAGTAGGATGCACAAAAATTGATACACAATTGATCTATTAGTAAACAAATTAGTCAAAATGTAATATAAAAGGATGTGAATGCATTGTCTGTGAAAATCATGTATGGCCATGCATTCCTTAATGATGGAGCTAAAGCTGTGAAAACATCATAGAATGTACTCATACAACCTAAAATGTCGTGATGTCACCAGACACTGTACTCTTATGGGGCCTCTATTTCAGTTGGTTGTTGACTGAAAAGTCTTTATGCAGCACATAACTCTACTTATTTCAGTATTTACAGGAGACAGAGTAATAGCATTTATGAAGATCATTATTTTAAAGAAAACCTGCACACCTGGCCACAAAAATCAACTGGGGTTACTTTGTTTAAAAAAATTCTTGCTATGTCAGAATAACAAAAATGTTCATAACCCCAAAGTGTATTGCCTTTATATTTCTACGACTTCCTAGGTAAGTTTCCTTGGGCGATTTCTCTGTAACCTTTTTTGTCTGGTACCAGATTTTTATACACCAAAAAACGATGTGAGAGATTTTCCATGAATCCAATATTCACTTTCTTATTGCACCATTCTCACCAGACATTAGAGAGGAAAGTGTGAATCATAAGATGAGGTAGGACTTTAGTGGGAGTGACTGTGGTTAAGAGTCTCCATTCAGAATTAAAGAAATGTCATATAGGAAGTCAAAAGCCAAGACTTCTCCCTAACCTTGGAGTTTAATAGGTGGTAGCATGATCATGAATTAAGTCATTTAACCTTTCTAGATTCTCCACTTAAAAAGTGGATTAATTTGCCTTATCTCTAATGCTCCCCCTAGCACCAGAAAAAATACATCAGTCTTTTCAAATGCCTGAAGAAATTTGGATTCAATATCATGCTATGTGAAATAAGTCAATCCCAAAAAAACCAAAGACTGAATGTTTTCTCTGATAAGTGGATGATGATGCATAACCGGGAGTGGTGGGGGGAGAAGAGATGAATGGAGGAACTTTGGATTGTTTAGAGGGAATTGAGGTGGACAGGGGGCAGGGGAGGGAAAGATAGTGGAATGAGACAGACATCATTACCTATGTACATGTATGATTACATGAATGGTGTGAACCTACATCACGCATAACCATGGAAATGAAAAGTTATATCACATTTGTGTACAATAAATCAAAATGCGGCCTGTAAAAATAAAATTTAAAAAAAGAAATTTGGATTCAAGAGTCATATTAGCTGTATGTTTCAAAAACACTGTACCTCTTTTTCCTCCACCAAGAAATCAGAAAACATTTTTCAGTAGAGAAAACCCAAGAATGTAATGGCTTGCTTCCAGACAGATTTATTGAAGATGGAAAATCTCAAACACATACTGGAATCAAGAAAATCAATGCTATATACTTCTAGGGTTTGAAAGAGCAATAACTTTCACTTATATTTGGGGAAGATAAATTTATTTTTAAAATGTGCACTAATAATATTGAACAATAAAGCAAATTCCAGCGATTTTTTTCCTAATTTTTACATAATTTTACAGTAAACCATTTTCCTGCAGGTATTCCTATCTACTGGCAAATTCTTCCACTGCATCTTTTGTCAGCAACTTATTCTGGCTTTCCAAATTTTCAAGGCATTGTGACCACAGCTGCCTTTTGTATCTCTTTTCCTCCTTCTAGCTTTGGCAGCAGCTCTGGTGTATCATTTAAAGTGAGCTAAGTAATATTATTCATAAATGCCTACAGCTTTCTCACTTCTCTTTATTCCTCCTCTTCACATGATGATATTGAGGCTGGGAAGGAGAGGAATTCAGGTGGAGCACAGAATAATTTATTATACTTTATAATTCCTCAAAGAGAATTTTATCTGTGCTTCCCTCCAACACACATTGTATACACACCACTGCCCTGTGGGTCACTTCAGACATTCACAGTTGCATCAGACAAAACATATATTAACCGTAAATTATCTCCATAAACCATGTGAATCAGATAGCTTGAAGGCAAGGGGCACATCTAACGAAAAGCCTGAGCTCTGTGATTAATGAATTGGAGAATCAGGAGGCAAATAAAGTGGATGATTTTAATGAATCTCTGACCCACTGCCAAGATAGGCAAAAAAGGGCACATTCATGCAGGATTTGGAGGAAATTTCTTTAAGGATTCAGCACTGAACAGGGTATAGACACTGAGAAATAAAGTTGATTTTATCTTTGAAGCTGTTGATTATTAAGGTTATAACCCACATGTTCCCTCATCACCAACCTGTGGACACAGATGACCTCTGAAAAGCAACAATAATTCAACTTTTACCAGATCATTGCTGCTGTTGTCAGACTCAGGAAGTCCATACTGTGAAAACTTTCTCTGTTTATACAACCACGTGTGCTATTTATCCTAAGAGATGTTTTAAATGAGCTCATGAATAAATTTACCAGTACAGTTATCAGGCCACCAGTTCCCTACATCTGATCATGGCATTTGCCTCTCCCACAATTCCTGGACAGTGGCCACCATATCATCAAGTATGATGACCCACTGAAGCTCTTCCATGCCACCCAGTAGAATGTAACATCCTCCTACCACTGGCTGCCACAGACTTTGTACCTCCCTGGTTGTCACTCATATGCCACTTATTCATTAATTCAACCAATCCTTAGCATCTTCTTGGTCCCAATCACAGTCTTGGTGCTTGGAATATAGCAGTACATATGTCAGATTGCTCTTAAATTCTAGTGCAGTAAGAATTTTAAAGGAAAACAAAAAATAAATAACATAATCTCAGTAATTGTTAAGTATGATAAAGAGAATGAAATATGAAAGTCTGAGAGTCTTCCATAGCTGAGCATTAATTGAATGTGAACTTGGGTCCCCACACCATGGAACACAAAACCCACAATTCCCCATGACCTCCTTCCATTGAAGTTCAACATAGCTTTCTTTAACCCATTCTCATCAGTCTAAAATGAGAGCAAAGAAAATCATGGATAGACAGTACCCATAAAGACACATCCTGAAAGTTGCATATACCACTTATTACCTTCTTCTGTCCAAAACTTAATCAGATGGCCATACACAGCTACAAAGGAAGCTGGAACATGTAGTCTTTATTACTATAGATCACATGCCTTCTTAAGAATCTGAATTACTCTAGAGGAAATCTAATCTGATACTTTTGAGGAAAGGATAAATAATTGGAACTAGGAGCTTTCTGCTATGGTTTGGGTGTATATTCTGGAATCCATGTATTGGAAACTTAATTGCTAAAGTAACTTATTAATAATATTTGGAGGTAGAGCCTTTGACATGATTGGGTCATGAAGACTCAGAACTCATAAATGGATGAATCCACTCTCAGATTGATGGATTCATGTGTTATAGAGGGAGTGGCAAGATCTCTCTCTAAAGCACTTGCTCTGCTTTAGCATGATGTCCTCCACCATGTCATGACCCAGCAGGAGTTTCTGATAATATGTTGACACAATGTTTTGAGATATCCCAGCCTCCAGAACTGTGAGATAAATAAACCTCTACATTTTAGAAATGACTCAGTCTGCAATGTTCAATTATAGTAACAGAAAATGGACTAAGACACATTATAACTACATTTACATAAGCAAAATCCAGTATTCTTATTTAACAAATGAGGAAACCATTGTAGAGAGACTTGACTTGCCCAAAATTACATAGTCAATTTGCAGCAGAGCCAGGACTGGAACCAAAGGACTCTGAGTCTCCCTTTGGGGCATAGGGATTAATGTGGTTAAATAAGCATAAAGGAAGGAAGCGGAACCCAATAGGAAAGAAGCAAGGAGTACCAAAGGAAGCTTCCTTAATTTGTATACCTCCAGTTTAGAAGAAATTTTAAGAAGAAAATTCTACCTTCATGTTAAAAAATCACATCATTTCCCCTCCTGCCTCTTTGAAGATTAACTTGACTCACTGAGAAACCAAAAATGTGCACAAGATTAGGCTGACAATAATGACAGAATGCAATCTTGAAAATCATTTAGATACAGGAAGAGGATAGTGTGTGGGGAGGAACAATTTAGCACTGCCAGTTTTCCAATTCTCCTTAGTTTAAAAATACAAAAACGAACTCTTGGTTGGCTAATGAGCTACAAGATGCTCAGCTGCTTCCTCAGTGTAATATGCAGCAAAGGGCAAAACAGATGGAAACAAAAGGGCAGGAGTTTGCATTCAAGTGAACTTGCCAGCAGTGATTCTCAGTTCTTACAACCACTAATAATATTTCCAAATTATGTTTATATTTTGCAGAAATGAAAATGATCAATAGTTTCCTGCTTCACGACTATTTCTCAGTTTTCACCCTTTAAACAGTGCAAGACTTGGCATTTTTCAACAACACAAGTTCTTGATGTTCAATGAAGAATATTGAACAATATTTCTCAGGGGTTCCATGGTGATGAGGGACAGAGGCAGGTTTGAGAAACCCACGTTTTACTGAGGTAGCATAAACAAGATGGCAAAAAGGCAGGAAAGCAGGACAATGACATGGACAACAGTAACAGTGTGACTTGTCATTTCTCCCTGTCATCTTCCAGTTATGGATGAAGACAGTGTTCTTTCAATGATTCCTCATGCACACCAGCAAGACTCTGATGGTAGGAGTCGACCAAAACCAAACAATTCCTAAGAATCCAAGGGGCAACAGGAGAATAAACTCAGAATTTTCACATATTCATGGGAAATTCTGGTCTTGCAACATTTGTAAAGTTTCTAAGTAAGGATTTCTGAACCTTTGACAAATGGAAAATACCCAAGTGAACTGGAGATTATATCAGGAAGCAAAGTATAGATCTATATTGATAATAAGCTCAGGTGCATTCAAAATGTAGGAAAGTTAAAACCAAAACTTATAGAAGATACTTTCCTTGCCAGGTGCCACCATGCTTGGAATAGTGGAGTTATTTTAGAAGAGTACATTTTTGGGCTCTTGGTCCATGTTACAAAAGATCCTTGGAGACTCACTCACTTTCCAAAGCCCTTAGCTGTCGCTGGACATCCCAAATGACTAAGGCTCTATAATGGTGCCTTAAATCAGCACAATAGATCCAGCTCACTCATAAATTGTCCTACGTCCAGCCAACTCAAGGAGATTCAATCTTCAGTCACTAAAAAATTGAAGAAGGTGCTCAAACTCAATTGAGACTGACCAGATTGTCTTCACCTGACTCCTTCTAAAAGGAATAAAATGTCAAGGCAAAGGAAAGCATTTAGAGTAGTGGCAACAGTGGGGCATCAAATCATCCACAGAGATCCTTCAGAATACATGAGTCCAGATATCTTCCCTTCTGGAAACTGGAACTTACTAGGCTTGTGTCAGACCAGGAAATGTGCATTTCTAAAAAGTTTCACAAGTGGTGTTTTGTAGACATCATTTTAATTCTGATATAAGCAACCCAATTGAGCCCTACTTGGTACATATAAACCAAATGGCAGGAAAAGTCATTCAAATTAATGAAAGGTCAACTTTAAAGATTTTTTATGCAGTTTGACTTCAGTGCCATGGAGATTGGTAAGGATGGGGTTACAACGCAAGACTTCATCTCTACCTACTGACAGATCAAAGGGAGCAGCCCTTAGGTAGGTGATCACTTCCAGGCAAGCTACAGGGTTCCTTGTGAGACCAGCTCAGGAGAGGGAACCACGAGGACCATGAGGTCCTTCCTTGCCAAGCCCTGTGGTAATTTGCAGGTCTTTGTCCTGGACAACACTCCTTCAGTGGTGCTCTTCACCTTGAGCAGCTCCTGGAGTTCATGGCTGCCACAGGATGCACCATTGGAGAATATATAGTCAATTGTGCTTCATGTTCAGCTGGCTGGTTCTCCATGTTCCCTATGTAGCCCACTTTATGATGTTCTTTCAAACTCACAAGCTACCATATCATTGCACATGCTTTGCCTGATGGTTTGATGCCAAACTCTTCCTACATGTGCTTCCCACATATTTTCCAAAATTCTGTAAGGATATGCAATAGAAACATCAACAGGATATTTCTTCATTATGCTAATGATGATTAAATTGAGTGTTGTCCATGCACCAGGTAGTTTAAGTACATCATATCTTTGACTTATTTACTATTCATAGTAAACCTAAGATCAAACCTAAAAGGTAAATACTTTTACTATCCTTCATCTTATCAGTGATGAAATCAAAGCACAGAGAGACTGAGTAAGATGACAAAGATCACAAGGCTGGAAAGTGGCTGAGGTGGAACTTGAATCCTACTGGTCTGATTCAAGATGGCACACTCACACTCTTAATCATGAGATCTGGTCTCATCATGCTGCACCATTACCAGTTTCTTCTTCGTTCTGTGCTTTATTTTAACATGACTCCCAAGTTTCTGCTCAAATTACAAAAATCCCTGGTGTTCCATTTTGCATTGACTAACCCCCTGCCATTGGCAGATCCATAATGGAGAATCTCTCAATTCTTCCTGAACTTGAGCCAGAGGAAAACCAGTTGGTACTCTACAAAATTTACAAATGAAGAGCTAATATGAAGTATACCATAACAACACATAGAAGATAGCACATACTAATACAAACAAGAGACTCTGCACTCAAGATTGGCTTTTTCTTACCAGTGAGCACATGATTTTCTCCCCTATTAGAAACATGTTGCTGTAGAACAAGGGTTGAGTAGAAAACGTCTGGAGCCAAACTACCTGGGTTATAACACCAGTGGCATCAATTAATAGCTGTGTAACATAGCCACTAGTCTTGACAAGTTATTTTCCCTCTCTAGGCTTCTGTTTTTCCTCTGCAGCAATAAAAATAAGCACTGCTATGTTAAGGTACTGCACTAAGTGCTTTTCAACATTCAGACAGTTCATCCCTGTTCAAAATCATCGAGTAGAAACTAGAATAGTGCCTGTTTTGCAGTGAGTGGTCAGCTGGCACAAAATAAATGTGCATAGATATGTGCACACATACACACACATGCACAAATGTATGCATACAAATAATTTTAATGCAATATCATTGTCTAAAAGTGTCTTCTTTTTTATTTTAAGAACTTGCCATTTTCCTCTGAAACCTGATTTCATACTCTAGCCCTGATGGGAGGAGAAGCGAATGGCCTGACATTCTCTCCCCAAAGGAGATACTGACAACAGTGACGGCTAGGACCCAGGAATCTTCTGTATGGAATGTCACCTCTCATCCTCACTCCCAGAATTGACTATTAGAGTCGGGTGATTGAAGGCCAGCACTAATTTTTAAAAAGACAAAAATAATCAAGAAAAAAATGCACAGCACAAAACGTCAGCCATATTTATAGTTCTTACAAAAGTTCTTTTTGGTCAGTGGGACTGGATCCAAAAATGAGCAGTTGTTAGGGTTGCCAGGGAGGAAAAGAGCCTAATTTTGAGGGAGAGGAGGAGAGGGTTGAAGAGGAAAAAAGAGAAAGGGATGGAGAAGAAGGAGAAACAAAACAGGATGACCCTCTACCTGGTTTAGGTGTTAAGGAAGAAACTTTGCAAGGGAGTTCCTGGTATTAGCAATTCAGTGTCTCTTTTGGCAATGCACTGAAGGGCCTCTTACTCCATGATGTGGCTCTACTGATTTGAGCTTGTGGGTTTGATAGCAAACTATTCTTCCCTTTGCATTTTTTTGCCTTCTTGGCAATTAAAATCTTGATCCGGAACATCTGTAGTCAAAGGCATGCTTGAAATAAGCATTATCTTTCTGCTCTTAATACCAACTTTGCTTTACTCTGGTTTTTTCCTATTATTTTAATAGATGAGTTCACTGAGAGAGAACATCCTTTAATGATGACTGCCAATATATTTTGAAAAATAACATTAACAACTAGACTGTTTGCTTCCAGGCAATGAGATAAAACATAAATACCACAAGAATGGACTTGCCATCTTTGACTTCTTTTCCACTTTACTGTATGTGAAAGCATAAAAATTTCACTTTTGTTATACAAACATATATAAATACTTCTAAATAGACGTGTTTTATATATGTATACAAATATTTCTATCTACTTGTGAGTGTATATATCTAAATCTTTATATTCATTATGCTAGAAATATACCAAAATTATTTGGAGTTTCTAAAGGACAGATGTATCATTTTAGAAGATTAAAATTTTTTTTTCCTTCTCATCTTTATTTGATTTTTAACCTTTTCGTATTAGTCAAGGTTTTGCAGAGAAACAGAATCAACAGGATGTACAGTTATATGGAAAGAGATGAATTATACAGAACTGGCTTAGGTGATAGGGGGGTTGACAAGCCCCAGGATCTACAGAACGAGCAGGCAGCCTGGAGACCCAGGAGAGATGAGGGTATAGTTCAAGTTGGAAGGCAAGAAAACAGTGGTGACCAGCTTGAAAGCAATCTGGCAGGATGAACTCTCCCTTGCTCAGGTAAGGGTCAGATTTTCGTGCCATGCAAGGCTAATTAGATGAGGCCTGACATTTTAGGGCAATCTGCTTTACTTTGTCTCTCAATTCAAATGCTAATCTCTTTGGAAAACATCCTCACAGACACACCAGGAGAACATTTGACCTATACTTCTAAATCTCAGAGTATTTTTAAAAATCTGGAAATAAGAATATCCACATCACAAAATTACCATGTGGGTGAAATTTAAAAACAAATATAAAGCAGTTGGCAAAATGACTGATCATGGTGAGATCTCAATAACTGTTAAGGAGAATCAGGGCCAAGAGTAGTAGTGATTTTCAAAAGGGTCCCGACAGCAGACCTCCACTGCCCAGGGAAGAATCCTGGTTCTGTCTTTGGTTGGCTGTGTAATTTTGAGCAAGTAACTAAATTTACCCTTCCCTACAAGGCTGTGGGGAGGATTAATTGAGCCGAATCTTCTATGTCAATTTAGCACAATGCAGGGACATATTAAGCAAGCAGATATTAGGTAATCCTGCTATCACAAAAGCAAACATATTTTATTCTACAATGAGGGGATAATTTTCCTATTACTTACATTTCAAAATAAATCAGGAAGGCAGCTATTATTATCATCACTCTGTTACAAAAAAGTGAGAATTAGCAAGATGAAAGACTTCCAGGGATCATCCAGTGATCAGAATTCCCCCCACATCTTGCGGATCTGCTCTTTTATTCCCTAGCACATTGACTTCTTCCCAGGATGATCAAAAAGACTCAAAAGAGCTATGGGTTCTGAACACCCTTTTTGGGGAAATTTGGGTGTGTGTTCAGGACTATTCATTACATGCTTAACATAGATTAGGGAATATACAGCAGAGACTATGTGGATTAGGATGTCCTTCCCACCTCTCACCTTTTGCTGACACTTCCTATCCACTCACACACACACCACCTGGTCAAAGATAGCTCCTTTTCTTTGCATGTTCTTTCATGCTTCAGAAGGCCCTGCACAAAGTCCTTTATACATACTATATAATTCAGTTGTCATAACACATTTTGATTTAGGAACTGTTGTTATTCCCACTTTAAAGATGAAGAACGAGTGTGAGGAAGTTTGCCTGGGCTCTCGAGGAAAATAAGTGGGAAATCCAGAAACTGCAGGCAGTCAAGCCTACTCCAGCATGCTCTCCCAAGCAGCCATGCCTGCTCCTATATTGATTCGTTTCCTTCAACACATATTTATTGAGCCAAATGGTGTTACAGCACCATGCCAGGGATTGGCTGAATGGATGGCACCTACTCTGCTGCCCATGCAATCTTATCACTCCAGGGCCATGAAAATTGGTTGCTGAGGGCCAAATTAAAATTCACTCTTTCTGTGTATACAATGCATGGACGGTGCATCTGTCATGTCAAGCAATTGGGGAAAAAAATGTCTATCAAGTCTAATTAGAGAAAAACAGAGACATGCTGCTCTAATGTGCCACATACATGAAGTAATTAAACAAATACATATATTGTGATAAACTCTTCTATGAACCATGGTATGAAAATAAATTTAAATGAAGAGATGTCCTTATATTTGGAAGGTTGTGAAAAACATCTCTGCATCAATGACGTTTCAAGTGAAACCTGAACTATAAAAAAGGGTTACCTGGGAGAGTGTCCTGGGGTGGGAACAGCGCGTGTGTCACTAGTCAAAGTTCTCCAGAGAAACAGAACCAAAGGATGCTAGCAGAGAGAGAGAAAAAAAGATTTATTTTATGGAAGGAGCTTACATAATTGCAGAGGCTTGATGAGTTCAAAATGATAGGGTAGACTGACAGGCTGGAGACCCAGGGAGCAATTGCAGCTGGAGTCCAAAGGCTGACTGCTGAAAAACTCCTTGCTCAGAGAAGCTCGACCTTCATTCTATTTGAACTTTCCATTGAGTGGATGAAGCCCACCCACATTATGGAGGGCCATCTGCTTAACTCAAATTCTGTTGCTTTAAATGTTAACAATACCCAATAAGCACTTTCACAGAAATGGGTGCTTTCTCAAATATTTGTGCTCTATGACTAAGCCAAACCATCCCTTTGGGACTTGGCATTTTTGAAGGACAAAAGAAAACAATTCAGTTGGAAAATGACCTACTAGGAACGTGCTATAGTGTGAGGATATAAAAACAGCAGGGATAAGACTATGTGTGCTTTGTGGGCACAATGAGGATTAGAACCATGGAAAGCCAACATGAGATTACAGGGAGAGGCTGATCCAACTCAATCATTAAGTCCCATTGAGGGAGGATACAGGAAACATGTGGCTGAGCAGTCTGAAGGTCTTCATGGCAGAACATGATGGCCTGGTCTATAGCCTTGGATTGGAGGTGGTGAGCAATGCTTGAATTCCATATAGAGTCAGAGAGCAGACTCCAGGATCCATTTGATGTGGGGATGAGAAAGGGAAAATCAAAATTCCCATATTCCTGGAGTTCCTCAAGAACCTCCCCCAGCCTCACTCTTTCAGTAAAGCTCTTCCTGATTTTATCAAGACTTGGTTTGTGCATCTATTGTAACACTGGTTAATATTTTTATCTTTCTCATGTGTGCTTCCTCAACTGGTTTATCACTGCCTCTGCTTATCTTCATTTGTGTCATTGATTAGTCCTGACAGGGATTCTTCTGAACTGCCAAATACACACAGAACAGTGGAAAGCAGACAGAATCAGGAATTCTAATTCCTTAACATTTATCAGACACTAGCCATCACTGAGCTTCAGGTTTCTGAGTTTTTTTTTTCTGGAGAAAACTGTGCTTCTCCCATGCAATCTGAGCACTCATCAATTGAGACCATTAAGGCATGTAAGATGCACAAGGAGAGCACTGCAGAGCCATCACCAATATCTCAGCTTTTAAAAAATAAATCGACAGCATTAAGGATATATGATGGTCTTTCCCTTCCACTTACTACATGATAAACCACTCTTTTCATACTTCAAAAATAACATCCTTTACAGTATGTAAAAGTCATAGAGGAAAATGAAGATCAGAGCCACTTGGAAATTTCAAAGAAATGAAATGTACATAAGCATAAAAAGAGAGAACAGCCAATAAATAAGGTTAAATATTTCTGTTCATTAGGAACTATTCTGTTTCTCTCCAAATAAGGTTAACTACTCTGAAAACAAATAGGCATTTTTGTTCCTTTGTGTTTTCTTTTTCTCTTGTTTGATTTAGATTGCATATCATGAGGCAGATTAAAATATACATATATATTTTACATCATGAAAATTGGAAAGATTGAATAACCTTCAGAATGAAATGGGTCAATATCAGGCTCAAGATTAGGAACTAGTTTTATTAATTCCCTATCTCAGAACTTGACCATAACCACTAAACATTACAAAAATTGGAAAAAAAATACAATTGCATCTACTTGGTCCTATCTATAAGTGAAATAAGCCAAACCCAACAAAAAAACCAAAGGCCCAAAGGCCAAATGTTTTCTCTGATATGCAGATGCTAATTTACAGGGGGGGGGGGGCTGGTAATAGGGAAGAACAGAGTTGCTTTATATTAGGTAGAGGGGAGTGAGGGAGGGGAAGGGGTATGGGGATAGGAATGATAGAAAAGTGAAACAGACATTATTACCTCATGTACAAATATGGCTTCTTAACCGATGTGATTCTACAATATGTACAACTAGAAAAATAATCAATTACACTCAATTTATGTGGTGACATATCAAAATGGATAAATGTGTTCTACTGTCATGCACATGTTATAACAAATAAATTTTTTAAAATGATTATTCATAAGAACTGAGCATTGAGAATGAAATGCAATATCACTCTGTTTGTACCTTTGCTTTCATTGATTAATAAGGACCATCTGAAGTGGACTTTTCTGCAGATTCCCACAATGACAATGGCATGTCTTCTAGATTAAAACTCTATGTACATCCACCGTATGCTTGCATAACCTACTATTGATTTAGCATTTGCTTAAAAGTAAGCAATAAAGTACTGCATATCATTATAGACTAAAGAAAATCAATAAGTAATCCCCAAAGAAGAATATCCATTCTACTTCCTGAAAGCAATACAGTATCTATAAAATGTGTTTATGTTAGTAATCTAAAACTTGGGATGAGCTTGTCTCTTCAATGCTTTTTGAAAACTGAATGTACTAAATTCTCGCACATAGTTCCCAATACACACACATGCACACATATAGATGCAAGTACAAAAATCCCATAATTAAAAGGAAAATAATCTGAATAATCATACAAGAAATATAATCTTAAAGCCCCCAAGGCATGCATGAACACTGTGCAGCTTTGTGCTTTGCTAAAACAGTTCTGAATTCAGCAAGTAAGCACCCTTCACTCAATCTCTGTCTTCATAATAATTCTTAGAATTCAAAATATCCCTAGAAATAAGATGTTTTACAGATCCTTTTGACATTCAAATCATTCCGTAAATAGTCAAATCAGTAGTACAATCAGTTAGGTCATTCCTCCAACCTGAGTTGAATAGTATTTTTTACCTGCCAACCATCTGATTTGGGAATAAAAAAAAAACAGTTTTAAGAATAAATATAAACCTGGCACAGTAGAACACACCTGTCATCCCAGCAACTTGGGAGGCTGAGGCAGGAGAAACACGAGTTCAAAGTCATCCTCAGAAAAGTGCGGCACTAAGCAACTCCGTGAGACCCTGTCTCTAAATAAAATACAAAATAGAGTTGGGTATGTGGCTCAGTGGTTGAGTGCCCCTAAGTTCAAATCCCTGGTACACACACACACAAAAAAAGAAAAACATAAGATCACGCCTAAGAAAGACTATTCCTGAACTTCCTCTAACACATATCCATACTTTTCTGCCATTTTTATTTTTATGTACTTTAAACAGTAATTAACATAGAAAATAACTATGTCTTTTATAGGAAACCCAACTTATTTTTAAACTTTTTAAATGAAGCATTCAGGATGCTATATGGACCCGGAGGGGGAAAAAAAGTCAGTACCTTGTTGGAATGAATAATAAACCAACCATTTTTCCTGATACATCCTGGAAAACCAGAACAGGCAATTGTTCACTAGTGTATTCACTTGAAATTCTAGTTCTCTTGACATTCCCTCTTACATCAGCAATGCATGTGAAGGCACTTTCCCTCCCCCCAACTTTGGGAGGGAAAATGAAGGTCTAGGGGCACCTCATCAGCTCCCTTCCCTCCATGGCTGATCTTGAATGCTGAGTCCTACAGCTTCCTAAATACCCAGAGAAATTATACCTTATACCATATTATAGTTATAGTATATATGATAATAAACCTGGCATTCAAAACCTTCTGTATTCATATTCTAAAAATATTCTGAACAGTCTAAGAGAAAATTTTTAAAAATCATTTTAGTGATAAGAGTTTGATCACTTACTTACCAAGTATCACTTCATTTCATCTCTGAAAGATGTGTCTTCTCCTTTCATCCTGAGGAACTACCTGACTGAATATGTTTAGGGACAGATCTGATTTAAAAACCTGAATTCCATTATCAATTCAAAGTTCTACTTCCAATTTTAGCTTAGAAAGCTAGAATCCAACTCCCATTGAGTAGTAATATTAATTAATCCTTCTTTGTTCTTTTTAAGTACAATTACAGCACTAACGTGGAAGAAAATCTTTCTGAACATTTCCTGCAGCACAATTTAAATTTTCCTGTAAATAGACATTGTTTTTTTTTTCTTTTTTTTCTTTTTCTTTTTTTGTTAAAGTCAGAATGGTACCTAGGAACTTAAGATTTTTGTGCATTTCTGTTTTGCAGGGAGGGTGGGAGTCAATATTTCTATCTTCTTGTTTGCAAAATTTGACTCATTTTACTTAGAGACCTGGAGAGCCAAAGACTTGAAAATTGATTGCATAGTTTCTAAAGTCAAGTTCAGGAAGATACCAAAGATGAGAACTCTGGTACATGTAGGTGTGCCTCTCATCTGTGAATTTTGCAATCAACCAACTAATCTAAAAAAAAAAAAATGACATAGTATTTGCATATAACCTACACACATCCTCTCATGTACTTTAAATCATCCCTAGATTACTTATAATACCTAATCCAAAAATAAAACACACAAAATGTGAAGTGTATATGTACATATATATTCATATATGCAAATAGATAAATGAATAGATATAAGATATGCAGGTCAGAATTGTTTTGTATTTATATGTGTGCATTTATGTTTATGTCTTAGAAAAAGGTTAGAATAAGCAACAAACTAAAATATGGTTACTAAGTAAGAGTTACAATTATATTTTGTTCTTCTTGAACTTTCAAAAACTTTGAATAAAGTTGTAGAAATATTGCTTTACTTTAAATGTGTGCATGTGTATGTGTGTAAGAAGGAAACAAAGCTAGAGATTAGTTGAATGTTTGGATGTAATTCAGTTTTAAATGGAATTTTTCATTTTTTTGACAATCTGAGAATAAAAGAATTTACATAAGAAAAAAACTAAAACAGGGAAAGTTCTACCTTTGTAGACACACACACACACACACACACACACACACACACACATATTTGTATGTGCAGTCATGCAGCACCTAACAATGGGAATATGGGAATACATTCTGAGAAAGATATTGCTAAGCAGTTTTTGTCATTATGCAAACACCATAGAATATACTTGCACAAACCTGGATGGTATAGGTCAATCATTCAGCATGGCCTCCTGATGAAGTCAAGAGATGTAGTAAACCCAAAGCATATGAACCTGCTGCTGGTATAGTACAACAGCAGAAAATAGCATATACTATTTGAAATACTCTGCTGTTTTTCTAAGTAAGAGGAGTGCACTCCAAACTAATAGTATAGTAAATGCATAAACCAGTATCAATCTTTCATTATAATCATCAAGCTTTCTTACAGTGTTAGTACTTAATTGTATTGCTATATTTTAATATGACTGGCATCACAGACTAATTTACACCAATATCACCACAAACGTGAGTAAAACATTGTGTGGCGACATTATGACAGCTACATCATCCTTATGTGCTAGGCATTTTTCAACTCCATAATAATCTTATAGGAAAACTGTCATATACACAGTTTATCATTGACCTGAACAGTGTTATGTAGTGCATGACCAAATCTATATCTCGACATGTTTTATGTATTTACTTATATCTATATTTGTATGCATTTGCATATACATACATACATACAGAAATAGATATAGCTTTATTCATTCTTTTAATAAATATATATTGAGAGTTTAGTAAGTGTTAATACCCTACTATCAATGAAAAATTGCCATAAAGCACCGCCTAATAAAATATTCAAAACACAGCAATTACTCATTTACCGGAATAGCTCAGGTGTCTGTGGGTCACTGAAGAGTCTACTAATCGTGGCTGGACTCACTGCTCTCAGTTGTCTTGTTCATGTATTTGGGGTCTGGTCAGCTCACTCCTGCATACACAGTTAAGCCAAAAGTTTATGAGCAGCCCAAAAACTCAGGATGGGGAAGCAAAAACATGCAAAGGCCTTTTGAGGCATATGCTCACGTGTATGATGCGGTCCCTTCTGCCATTATCTATGGACTCTTCATATGTAGTAAAGAAATAGATTTCACCTCTCCAGGGAAAGGAATTGCTGCAGATCACGTGCAAAGTGGTGCAGGTACAGAGAGATGCATAAAGAATTAGGGCCATAGATGCAATCTACCACAAATCCTAATATTCCCTTATACATGGAAGTCCTCTGCAGTAGTCACAAGAAATGTAATGATGATCTGGAAGAAAAACTCTCTCAAAGTTTTGTTTCAATATCTAATTTTCAAAGGACTTATTTCCTGATCCCACATAGCTGATAAATGCTCATATGGTTACAAGTGCAAAGAAAAGTTCTATGGGTGCACAATATTAGAAGGAAAAGGAATTGGTTTACTTTCTTGCTTGTCTATAAGTTTTGCAGGACAGCACAAAGCAGAGTTTTGGAAAATAGGCAAAATTTGAGCTCAGGACCCTTCACTTTCCTCTTACTTGTTTACACCCTTCTGAGCTGACAAATATTTGTTGAACCTCTGTCACTATTGTTTTCTCTTAATTTGGGATGATCTGATCCTACACAAAGATGTCTCAAGGATTGACTACAAAGATCTTTATTCTTTTTAGGCACTTGACAGCTGAAATAACAGAATGTAAATCCAAATTTTTCTAGCATGAAACCCATGACACTTTAAGTCCTCATCTCTTTCCTTCCGTTAAACACAGCTCTGCTAGGGAAAGCCCCTAGGGAATGGCAATCTCTGACTTATTTCTCTTAGATAGAAAACTGCCAGATGCCACCCAGGATACAGCATTCAGTTCCTGCCATAAAGCCTTTCTTTGTGTAGTCTCAATTTCAAACGAGCCATGAAGTATTACATTCTCAAGAAGTGGAAGATCTTTGACTGACTTTCTTGGGAGCACTTCAGTTGAAGTCAAAGACAAGGCAATGGAAAATGTCATAATAGATTCAGGGCTGTGTTTATAACTTGGAAAACAACTGTCACTTTGTGTTTAGAGAATTATTCCAGAATAAAAAAGCAGAATGTTAAGGTGAAGAGTGAGATGTCATAGTAATAGATGAGTTAGTTTCTGACCAGAGCAATGTGCATTTTTTAAAAATTGGATGCAAACCCCATGCCCCACTGTGGGAAGTAGTTTAATTGATGATTGGATGTTCAATTGCGAGCTGGCCAAAAATGGGTCTACTATTTGCTATTTCTTTTCATCTTTCTAGCATTGTGAGCTTGGTGTGTGTTTTAACATCTAAATTTAAAGATGCACAGGACACTTAACTCACAGTGGAAAATGCTTTCCAGCTGGCCCCAGTCATCAAATGCAAATATGAAAATTCAGCTCAGCACACTTCTGAAATTATAATTGGCATGTGTGGAAAATGAATTCCAACATGAAGTTATCATCTGCAGCTCCAACAGAGGCTGATAAAATGCTTAATAGACTTTTAATAGAGCTTCTGAGACCCAGATCACAAAAAGGCAAGATATGCCATGTGATTCATTCCCTAACTTTCCATTGGTTGTGTGAGGCTTTCCCAAGAAAGATTCACAGGGGTTTTTCTATGGAGTTCACTTATAGATTGGATGAAAGCCTCTCACAGTTGATAGCTTTTATTAACAACTTTCCTCAATAGAGAGGCAGGGTTGCTAGATTGAAGAGCTAAAGGGAAACTTGTAAAAATAGGCAAGATGCTAAGTAGTGGACTAGTGTGGAAAGCTCTTTAATGTCGAAAAATGTGGATTTAGCCTTTCTGCATTCTGCTAAAAATCAAGAAGTGAGGCCAATTTTAATTATAATCTGGACTCCAGAATTAGGAAATGAGAAAATTCAAGGAAAAAAATAAACTTTCTATAAAATGATTGTTCTCCTTGCAGTAGTCCTCAAAACTGACAAAACTAACACTTCATTTCTAAATTGCTTGAACATGAATGACATAATCTTAAGAAGACTGCATCCTCTGGTTGGCAAAATGATGCTTCTCATCCCCAAAGAAGTCTCTGTCCCATGTCCTGCTCCTCACAACCTGGGAGTGTATTGCTTTTCATGGCAAAGGGACTTGGGAGGTAGGATTAGGGTTAAATGTCTTGACATGGGAAGAGTCTCCTGGATTATTTAGTCTTTAAAAGCAGATAATGATTCTCGGCTAGAGATGGGTTGAGGGCAAAATGGCCAGAGAAATGCCATTGCTGACTTTGAAGACCATTTTAGTTTCCTAAGGCTGAAAAAATAAAATACTAGAGACTGGTCTCTCAAACAGCAGAAATGCATTTCTCACATTTCTGGAGACCGGACATCCAAAACCAAGATGCAGGTGGGTTTGGTTTCTCACGTGCTTGCAGACAGCCTCTCTCACATGGCCTTCCCTCTAGGCATGCCTGTCCATAGTGTCTCTTCCTCTTCTAATAAAGACACCATAGTCATAGGAGACTCAAGTCCTCTATAGCAGCCTCATTATTCACCTCTTCAAATACTTTATCTCCAAATATGTCTACATTTGGAATTAATGAAGACTGTGACTTCAATGTGAATTTGGGGAAAAACAATTTCAGTGTGTCACATGGATGAAAGAAGCGGGTCATGAGCCAAGGAATGTAAGCAATTTCTAGAATCAGGAAAATAATAAATTTCTCTTCCTTTAAGTCATTAAATGTTGGATGATTCGTCACTCAAAAAAATAAAGCTTAATAATGACCCTGCCTGACCTTGAGGTTGTGTTGCAAGCAAAACAAAGAAGGGCTGGGATTCAAAGCCCAAACTCTTTCAGTCCCCACCTGGGGACCAAGAAGTCTTAAAAAGTTGGCAGAACTCATGTGAGCCATTCTGTATTGCACATACACACCATGCAATATCCAATAACACCATGACAATAACACAAGTCATGCTCTTGCTATGATCTCTCAATGATTTCCTGAATGGTAAATTTGTTACAGTACCAGTTTCACAGGTGAGGAAATCCTCTGAAGCTGACCAGGTCTCACCTAGCTGGCCTCCTGACACATGATCATGGACTTAAAGGATATTCTTCACCAAGTAAAGTTTGTTTTGTGCATAAACATGCATTTCAAATGTGTGCACATTTTATAGTGGTGCATAAAATACAAAGATACTTTGTGGTGTTCCTGATTATAAAATAGCATTTAAATATTATTTTATTTTTACATTAAAATGTCATTCCAATATCCCTATGTCTCACTGATCAATTTATTATTTCTCATATCAATACACAGAGATGGATAATTAAGACTCACTAATACATCCAATTATATATTTATTCAACAGATAATTGTTAATCTCCTATATAAAATTATCTTTATGTGGGTAGATTTTTTATTGATTATTAAATGCTCCCTCCCTCCAAAAGTTGTAGATACTTCGATAGTCTCAAAGAATGTATGTTAGTCAAACACTGCAAATGAAAATGGCTTCACAATATATTATATTTAATGAACACTTTCTGTGCATAGAGTACTAAACATATAAATGGGTCACACACAGTGCTAAGCATTTAAAATGCATTATTATTTTTGTACCTTCAAATAACCCATAAGATACTTTAAATAGCCCTATTTTACTAATGAGAAAACTGAGTCACCCCCAAAGTGAAGTTAAGTTTTCACAATCACTCATTTGTAAGAGACAGAACTGAGAGGAGTCCAGAACTCTGGTGCCATTCCCAGACTCCAAGACGCCTCTCAAATATCACTACTGTTCTGTATACCTACTGCAGTGCTTCAAGGTCAGATGAGCTTTACTCCAAGAACTTGATAGGAGAATCTTGTTAGAAAAATGATGTACTGTTACCATCTTTATTTGTATTTCTGTAAGGTAATTACTTAAGTTCTGGCTATTCCCCTATGAGAAGACCTTCAAGACAATTAGTGGAAATTTGGCATGAATTGGATCTTCCCTTTGGTTTTTATACCTATGTATCAGTATTGGAAAATGTGTTTTCTTCTAGATATGTGTAGCTAGATTAGTGTCCCAAGTAAAGCGTTCACCAGCTTCTTCCATGCCTTAGGGTCATGTGCCAAACCAGACTGTTTCTACAAATTCTTTCTACAAATTCACCTGTTAAACATGTCAAGACCTGTTTAACGTTTCTGCAGGTAGTCCAGCCTGCAGCAATTCAAACTCTTCACTCAATCTAGTTACATAAAGAAAAGTGGAAAGAATGGAAAGGGGCCAATTCAATTGAGATAATCTCTTGATTTTTTTTTTAAAGCACATCACTAGTCTTTCCATTTTAAAATCATTAACCTTATGTTCATATGCTAATTACATCACTGTTGTACTTTTTAAAAGCAACATTATTAATTCTAATATGCTACTGCTGGCCAGTTGTAAAAGATTTTTAGCTAATGGGGGCAAATGAAGATGTCTCAAGAGCAAAATCTTATCTGTACATGTTGAAATTGAGCTGATGGGATTTGTCCCCTACTCCAGATGTTTTGAAAATAACTTTTCTTCCATATGTGTTTGCCATACACTCTTCTTCCTGATTTGGTCTGAATGATGGGCTGTAGAATATAAAATTGATTAATGTCCCCTCTTTCCATTCTCTCATCAGGTGAACTGGCCAAACATGACAGTTTTGAGAAATTGATACATATTATTGTTCAGATAAAAAAGGGGATCTACTTGTCAAATTTTTGCCATAGCAATTCTTTCCAGGATGAGATCATTGTCTATATTTATCTTAATCACTCCTCCACCTTAGTAGGTAAATCCAATAATATATTAGACATAATTCATACTCCACAGTGCTTAGAAATAAACATCTAGGCTTATACAGAGTTTTGGGATTTCTATAGGCCAAGAATTATAGCAGACTCTTTGGACATCATTCATATTATCAAAAAGTCTCACTGTACTCAACACACAATGACCTTATCCTTCTGTTTGGAAAGGAGCTCAAGGTCACCTTTGCTTAAGAAAGGAATCTTTTCTAACCTTCAAATGCCCTCAAATGAGTCCATTGAGTCCATTTCCCTCCATTTTCCTTTATGGACTTAAAAGAATAAATTACACACCCAAATTTTTTTTTAAGTTCATGGTTTATGTCTGTTATTCTGATAGACTTTACTCTCCAGTATTTCCAAAAGAAAATATAACAACCTTTTATGTGGCAAATGTTTATTCCTTCATAAAGATAATAGTCAAAAGGCACCACACCCAGGCAGGGAACTTTCATGAGGGTATCAAGTCCAGAAAAAAGTCCAGACTCCAGGTAAAAAAACTTCCAGTCCTCAGCCACAGCCTGAGCTGCCAGGTGGGCACTGTGGCAATGTAGGAAAACCTAAATGATGACTTTTATGAGAAAGATCATTTAAATTTTTCTTTTTTGATATCTGGCTTAAAGTTTTAGACATTCTCTAATCCAGACACAAACAAAAAAAAAGCCTAAATGTGCTGTCTGGGTGAGACTGAGGTTGAAAGTCCAATTCTCTGATTATCTCTCCCTACCCCTGTGGATCACGAGTGCCTCCCTCTCTTGATTCTCAGCACTGCACATCTTTTCTTAGTTTCTGGTATTCTGCCTCACTGTTGCAGTAAATTCCCCTTTATCAGCATGCCCCAGTATAATCAAGTAAACAATCAGCCATCAATTAACATAAACATTGGAATATTTATTATACATCACGACAGATATTCCACTGCAAGATACCTCCATTTTGAGTCATTTGAACAACTTCAAGACAGCATCAAGAAACCAGGTTAGGTTCACCTTTTGCTACCCTGTTAGATTAACTGAGGGCAGTCTCTCCCCTGCAAAGCAAATATAGTGTTTCCAGACACCAAATGGAAAAATGAAAATACTCTGCATTCCTGAGTGCTTCTTTAGATATGAAGAAAATTTTCCAGAAGTCTCTGCAGCCAACCTCCCCCTCTGTCTCCCTGGAAAACCTTAATCACATGATCTTCCTACAAGAAACCAGTCACTGGTTTACCATGATGTGTTTGGACTAATTTAACCTTATCTAAGTCATGTGACAGAGGAGAAACAATCAGAACAAAACTTATCTCTCCCAGCAAAGAAGAAGGGAAGTGATGCTTGATTGTCCTTAACCATTGGCAACAATCTTCTTCCATACTGCAAATTTCTTGGGAATAAGGATTAATTATATTCCCAAATAGGACTGTTCAAGAAAGAGGTGGTAAGGACATGACGAAAATAGGAATGGAGACTATAAATGAATGCATCAGTAATGCCTTGTGGCACAGGACTTGGCATCTAATGAAGATGGAGTAAATACTTAACTGAAGAGATTTGAGAAGTCCCTTAACAGAGGTGCACCCAGAGCATGATGGGAAAAGTAAGGAGCAAGAGAGTAACTTTACCAGTGGTGACATACATGTGAGGTGACATGCCCCACATGTATGTCAGGTCCACTGCAGGTCACAGCCAGAATTTACCATCATTCCGTTAACCTTCCCTGGGTTCACACAATTTAAACAAATCTCTTTATCTAAAAAGTAATCAGATAGTTACTAACACGAAAGCAAAGCCACTTCCTATCTGTCTTCCAAATCCTGAGGCCTTGAGATCTTTTCACAGTTACGAAAAAATAAAATAATGAACCTATAATATTCTTACTGTTTCCTAAGTGGACTCCATTTCTGCATAGGGACATCTTTGAGGTCCAGGTATTTGGGAGGCTTTAGCATGCACAGACATTTTTTATTCCTTCCCTTGAGCCTTCTTTACACTCCCCATGTTCTCACAGACTGACATGAATAAAGATTGCCACTCCAGTGCAGCCTGGCATTTTTCTCCTGAATGATACTAGGATTAGGTAATCAGATCAATTTGTTGTTAATCTGGAGGAATTTTCTTTCCAATGAGACTTGTCAGATACATTTGTGTCCTTTGAAATCACTGTAATTGACCCAGCAGAGGTAAAATGTAGAGAGGCACCTGTCTGCTCACAGAGAAGGCAATCAAGGGCAAAACAGATGGTACTGAAAGCAGAAAGTGGGGCTCCCTTTCCCTCGCAGAGCCCTCCTGCTGGGATGAAGGCAGATAGAGACCTAGGATCCTCCTTGGTTAAGTGACAACTAGTGAAGGGGTTCCCATGTAACTGTATCTGCCTAACAGGTAGTGACTAACAGCAGTAGCACATAGAGAAGAACCAGAACCAACAGAAGGACCAATGGACAATGGACTCAGCTGAGGCCACAAGAGGAGGACATTTGGGACCTTCTGGAGATTCCAGACCACCAGCTGACCCCAGAGGAGACAGAGGAAGTGCCTAGTCAAGAAGGAAAATTAAGATACTTGTTGTTTGAAGCTAATGTGTCTTGAAGTCTTTTGTTGTAGAACAACAGGTAGCTGAAACCCCATTGGTCACAGAGATCCTACAGAAAAACCATGAGGGTCACGAGAGGCTGAACCCTTAGCAACTGCTAAGGGTTGCTTTAAGGGTCTTTTCCAAAGACCTTCCTGGTCTAGTTCCAAGATTTGTTTAGTCTCATAGCACCAAGGACTTAATGTTTGTGCACCCCAAAATTCATATGATGACATCCTACTCCCCAATGTAATGATATTGGGAAGTGGGGTTTTGGGAATGCAGTTAGGGTTAGCTTGATCCTCAGGGTAGGGCCCTCATGATCGGATCAATGCTCCAAAAGGAGAAGGAGTCAAGATTTGTCTTTCTCTTTTCTGTCATGGGATGGTACAACATGAAGCTGTCTATCTGCAACCCTGAAGAGAGTTGTCCATCAGCAGACCCTGAGTAATGGCACCCCTCTGGGCTCAAGATGACTTCTGTTCTTTGTAGTAACTAATTAACCAGCATTAGGGGGTGACGGGACTCAGAAAATGAGTTCAGCTCTGGGTACTCATTAAAAATCCCTGGAGTGTGAAAGTGAAGCTGACTCTGTCCTGGGAGGGTGCTGGGTCTGGGTAAAAGCCAGAGGGAACCTAAAGAACAGAGCAGAAACCCACAGAGGCACTAGGAAAGGCAATGTTGACAATGCCAACCCCAAACGAAGGGGGAGACTCCTCAGGTCTCCTGGATCATAAGTCCTTCCAGCTGGGAGACAAAGTGACCCTGACATCACAAGAAAGTCAGTTCCAGAGTTGAATAGGGATGGGCACTTTTCACATCCTGTTTTGCTCCAGTCCAAGCCACTCCCTGGAGAACTGTGAGTATAGATGAGTTTGACCAGCAGTGGGAAAGGAAAATTGAAGAACCGAAATATCAGCCTGGGCTTTCTTATGCCCTTGTATTATAATTCAGTTTATGGGTTTTAGGAGGTTAGCGTCTGTCATAGTTTGGACCTTGAATGTCCCCCAGCGACACATGTATAATTAAAGGCATGGTCTTTAGCCCTTGGCACTATTGGAAGATGGTGGATTCTTTAAGAGGCAAGACCTAAGGAAAAAGCTAGTTTACTGAGGGTGTGTCCTTGAAGGGGCCACTGGGACCCCAGCCTCTTCCCCTCTGTCTCTCTTTGCTTCCTTCCATGAAGTGGACATTTTTCCTCTATGCTATACTTCGACCAAGATGTATTCTGCCACCACAGGTCCAATGCAATAGGGTCAAGAGACCATTGACTGAAACCTCCAAAGCCATGTGCTTTGCAAGATAAATCTTTCCTCATTTCCTGAGTTGATTATCTTAGGTATTTTGTCACAGTAATGGAAAGCTGATTAACACTGAGTCTAAGTACAGTAAGTAGCAAGAGACTGAGGAAGCATGGATATGACAGAAGCCTCAATCTGTGACCTTCCTCACCCAACTGGATTGACAGATTAACTAGATAGGAAGGAAAGATGCACATGGGTTGAATGGGGCTGTTGGTAGGTAATGAGAACTTCAACTCAAAACAGCAATTAAAAGATCAGGGTTAGAGTAGTTAGAATGAGCTAGGTCATGCTGTGGTAACAAAAATTCTCTTTAATTCCATAGCACAGTTCACTTCTTGCTCACACTATGTCTATCATAGTCATAAATCAAGTTCTGCTCATCATAGTCACTAATGGACCACAGTCTTAGGAAGATCCATCTGTAGTGGCTTCACAACAACAGATGCAGGAGTAAAATGGCAATCCACATGTTAGAGGTGCTCTGCCTGGCAGTCACATTCTGCTTTTGCTTACATGACCCTGAGCAAAGTAAATCACATGGCCACACATGCATTCAATATGACAGGACTACATAATCCCCCCACAGGAAGGGAATCTAACATAAGTGAAGAATAAAGCTTCCCTCAGGGCCCAAGCTGCAGGAAAGGACCCAGACAAGACTCCAGGTATGTGAACTCCAAGGTGCAGAGCACACGCTCAAGTTGAAGAGACATGCCTGTGACTATATGGGACAAGGGCCACAGAAGACAGGTAGAAACAAGTTCATGTGGCCAGTAATAAAAATTAACAATACAATGGAGTGACCATGTACCAAATCACACCTTTTTCGGAGTCAAACACATTACATACATTGTTTCATTCTTGTCATAAATTGTACCTACATCATCTTATCTGCAAACCTCATTGTATTCTCCCAAGAATTCCGTGAGTTTAATTCTTCTATCTCTGTTATTACCTTATCAGATGTAAGGTGAGGAGTCGGAAAGATTTCATCATCTGCCCAGACCAGAGACAAAATGCTGGCGAATGACAGAGACAGGATTTCACCTCAGCTCTAGTTGCTTCCAAAGTCCATAACTTTCTGCTATTTCCAGAATACCATTCCACCTTTCTCTATGCAATAGTAAAATAAAAACAATAATTTGAGTGCAATGTGTGTTTTCAATCCAGTGACTTTAAATCCTCTACAAAAGTGCTCCATTTAGCATTTTCACTGTATTGAGTAAACAATATTGGAGATGGAGAGGTGGTTGGTTATAATCAAGTTCTTTCTTCCAAATTAAACCCCATGACCCATTCCTTACACAGCTATCAAGATCCCAAATCAGCAGAAATCAGCACCTAAAGAGTTATTTATTGCAAATCAGTGTGAATCTTTCTCATGCCTCATGGAGAGTCCAGCGAGCTTCATGACAAACACAAATCCCCGAGTCAGATTGCACTGCTGAGGAGCAGCTGCGAAGGCTTCTGTCACCCACAGATTATCACATTCACTGACTTCACAGCTGGGCAGAGGGGATTCACTCTGCCAGACTGTTTAAGATGCACTCAGAGCATCATTTCTCCTGAACTACACACCCATAATGAAGACAGTGTCTCTTCTCCTTCATGTCTACTTGTACTTTTCACTTAATGTATGCCTCTTGCCTTACAGAGTTCAAATTAAAATGCTATTTGTCTTTAAGCATTAAAACATCTCCAACTGTGAGAAATCATAGTCAAATCTGGAGATCATTGAGTGGCTTCTGGATCCTTGACTAAGGAAATAAGGCACTTAGAGAACACACACATCACTTTGGCACATGTCCCAGGCTTTCTCAGAACACATCTAAACTGTGCATTTTTTATCATATCATACATGCCAAATAGTTGGAGGACGTCTTGGGTTACCTCTTGAGATGCATCCTGGACTCTTGGGGAAATGCACCTTCTCACTCAGGATTCAGAGATATTCAGCAATCAAAAGCAAATGTTTATTGAGTTCTCACTCCATACCACAGATTGTGCTCAGCTTTAGGAAATCAAAGGTGGGCTAGACATGATGCCCTTCCCTCAAAAACTATCAGGAGAAGCTGTGGACAAATAAACACTGTGCCATAGGAAATCCACGGTGTCAGAGACAGTACAGAAACACCCATATCTGTGGATTACTTTTCCTTCTTCTGCAATATTTGGAAGACAAATTAATATGACCACCTTCAAATAAAATGGCAAATTTTTTGTTACATGCTACTAAGTAATCAGAGCTCTACAATCAGCAAATGAAGACATAATCCAATTGTCATATGGATTATGTTGTTGTGTGGGATGTGACCTTTAGACACTTCTATTATTTACCTCAGAATGACTTAATTAAAGCACAGGATATGCCAGTTTCATCTTGGAAGTATAGGAAACTGAAAAGAGCATCCAAACTTACAACACTAAGCAAACTGCAAATTACCAACTGGTCTTGAACCATCAGAAACTTCAGACAACAGGGAAAACAAATAATCTTTTAGCTAAAAGAAGATTTGCATCTGTAGGAAAAACAGACACCAGTGATTTGTGTACCTGGGCCAGAGGCTGCTGGATACCATGAAAACCTGTATGAAGAATGCAGTAATATTTTAATCAATTGCTAAAAACAAGATGAAATATAAT
This sequence comes from Glaucomys volans, assembly GCA_020662805.1. NCBI lineage: Eukaryota > Metazoa > Chordata > Mammalia > Rodentia > Sciuridae > Glaucomys > Glaucomys volans. The sequence goes on along the minus strand of JAJEJO010005651.1, from coordinate 998,462 downwards.
TAGTGGATTATGTAAGAGTATGAAGCTCCTGGGAGCCATAGATATTAAAGAACCTACAGCCTCTTGTGCACTTTCCTTCCATGAATCTTACCAGACCCTAAAAGGGAGGATTGGAGAGAATCCCAAGAAAACTTCCCAGACTCTGTGCATGGCTTTGGTAAGTAGAACATCAGCCACTGCTGAAACTCTGCCCAGTCCTATGTCCATGCTCTGCCCTAGAAAACAAAAACTCCTAACTTATATGGGAGAAGTGAAAAACCAAAGTTGTTGCTTTAGGGGACTGGAGGATCCTATTGAAACTGGGAGGAAGAGAGAGTCAACCAACCTCTCTCCTGGGAGAGAGGCAGGAATGCATGCCAAGTGCAGCAACAAACTCTCTGAGAGTCAGGGGTGATGTCTCTGTCTACTGCTGAGGTTTCCTGAGAACACCCTGCCTACCCTACTCCATCCCTCACCTCAGCACTGGACTCGCCTCAAATGAGAGTAGAATATACAGCTGGGAGAGGTGCAAGAGACAGATTTCAGACCCAGCACAAAGGAAAAACGACTCTAGGGAAAGTAGAATTTGAAAAAAGAAAACAAAAAACCCTCCACCAAATTAACCTCCACCCATAACACAAGATATCACCAGAGGAATTAGATGCCTAATGCACTCAGAGTAACTATAGCAACAACAAACCTCAACCACAGCCCAACTGCTGACGACATCAACTCTTTCTGCCCACTGATATAGCAAGCTCGTCTGATATAACCAAAGTTTCCTTCTAACTATTTGGCTTCTATTAGAAAGTGAAATGCTCATTTCATCTCTAAACATAAAAACATTTATCTCACTAACTACTCTTTGTCGTAAGATATCTGACTTTTCAACCAAAACAAAACTAAGACATAAGAAGGTAAAAGAAAGAAACAAAACATTATGAAGAGACAAAGCAATCATCAGAACAAGACTTGGATATATGACAAACTTGCTGAAATCATTATTCAGGGAATTTAAAATAGCTATGACCAGGAGACCAAAGATCCTGATGTAAAAAGCAGATAGCATGCAAGGTCTGATGATGATTTCAGCAGGGAGATGGTATTTATCAAAAAGAGTCAGATGTAAATGCGAGAAATGAAAATCACTGAATAGAGATGGAGAATGACTTCTATGGTCTCCTGAGTAGATGCCATAGCCAACATCAGGAAATCCTACTGAAAACCATGGATGTTAATTAACAGTTATGTCTTAGTAATGAGTCAACAATTATAAAAATCATAAAACAGTAATCCAAAATGTTAATAATAGAGGAGCAAAGGAAGGGAGCAAGAAAGTATGGAACTTGATTCTTTCCACTCATTTTTCTGTAAATCTAAATCTATCCATTTATAAAAATCTAGATTTAAAATAATGCTTCCTTCCTCTTCTCTGATACATTGAAGTCTCACCCACCACATGCACACAGGTAAAAAGCCACTAAGCACAGAGAAATCATTGGCTTCCACTCTAATTTGTATCTGGAATGTCCTCCAAGGGCCCCTGTGGTACAGCCTTGATCCTCAGCTTGGCACTTGAAAGGTAGTAGAAAACTTAAGAGGTGGGGCCTAGTGGGAGGTTTTAGGTCACTGGGGACACTCCCTTGAAGGGGACTATGAGGTTCAGTCTCTTTCTCTCCTTTCATTTCCATCATGTGCACAATTTGTTGTTCTACCACATGATTCACCATGTGGCCAACTTATCCATGGACTGAACCTCCAAAACCGTTTTCCAAAATAACTTTTTTCTCTTATAAAACCAGTTATCTCAGGTTTTTTGTTACAATAAAGAAAGTTGGTTAATGCAGCTTCTGCCAGACTGTCCCATACTGTGGGTCAAATGACACACAGATTGACAGTCAGGAACCTTGCTGGAACCACGGTCTTGAATTTTCCTGATTCTGAAAGCTGCAAAATCAACCAACACTCCCTCAAATTCTCAGCATCATGGACAATGTGGCAGGAAACACACAGCTAATTAAAAGAAAGAAAGCATCTCAACAAAGAAACTCTAAGGAGCAAAAATTGGACAGTAAATAAGAGAATGTTTTTGACCTGAATATTTTTTTTTCAGTAACTCCATTTTCATACCAGTCTAAGCTAAAAAGAAAGTTACTACGAATAAAATCCCTTTTCCCAGAAATAAAATTGTGGCCAAATTGGCTTTACAGAAGAGTAGAGACACAATAAAAGAGTAAGCAGACTATAAGAAGGTGACCTAAAAGAAAGAAGAAACAAAAGAATGAAGTTCTGGTATTTTCTGGTAAATGGATGGAGTTAGAGAATATCATGCTAAGTGAAATAAGCCAAACCCCCAAAACCAAAGGTCAGATGTTTTCTCTCATATGTGGATACTAATTCACAATAAGGGTTGGGGACAGGAAATAAAAGAGTTACTTTATTTTAGGTAGAGAGGAGTGAAGGAAGGAGGAAGGGGTATGAAGGTAGGAATGATAGTAGAGTGAAACACACATTATCACCTCATGTACATGTATGACTGCATGGCCCATGTGATCCTGCAATGTGTATACTCAGAAAAATGAGAGATTTACACTCCATTGACGTGTGATCTATCAAAATGTATAAATGCATTCTACTGTCATGTACAACTAATTAAAACAAATAAAATTTAAAAATTTAAAAAAATTATCAGAGAAAAATTTATAATAGAATTTCTGAATGAATTTCAAGAGAAAATTACTTATTTCAAGTAGAGCCAAATACAGTTCTTCAAAGGCATGACTTATAGCATTTGAATTGCTTTGAGGGCAAGAAATAAGAGACAATATGATGCAGATATATGATTTAAAATGTCATACCCAAAAAACCTCCAAGAACAAAAAGACATAGAAAAAGTGATAATAAGAAAAAGCTAAGAGAATGATGGATAGATCCATGAGATCCAAATGAGATCAAAAAAAAAAAAACACAATTCCAGAAGAGAATAAAACAGAGGAAACATATATGATTAACAAGTAATAGAAGAATATTTTCTTAACAGAAGAGACTTTCTGATTCTACATTTCCACCAAGGTCCAAGAAAAAATAAAACGTAATAGGTAGGTATACACAATTTACTATTTTTAATTTCTAAGGAAAAGAAAATATAAGCTGTTGAGGAGACAAATGGAAAGAGAAAAGAAGAAAAGAAAATAGTTATCAACAAAGAAGAAAGAAATTTGTTTCAACACCAAAACATCAGTAACACTAAATCATCTTATATTCAAGTCTACAAACTGGCTTTCATAGATTCGATTCAGCTGACAAATTTATTTTGTGCAAAATTCCCAAGTTCATTGAAAAACTGCAAGTTCTGGCAAGGGACCTACATTCCCTGTGATAACATTGGTGAAACTTGGATTGAAAAATGAAAAGGCGCTATCTAGAAATTACACATATCACTCTTCACAATTTGATCCATAGTCAGTCCTGTTTCAAGGGATCTAAAGATTATGCAGCTACCTTCAGATGAAATTGTGTGGGGCCATTTATAATATCCTTGCTTTGGAGCCAAGCTCATTGGAACCCAAACCCTGCTTTCTGTGTGTCAATCAATCACAGGACTTCAGATAAATTACTTTTATCTGGGTATTCTGGTTTCTTCTACAATACAGAGGTACAATGGTGTATTTGGTATTCCCTTTTATGCCTCCATCAATGCATTGCTACTGGAATTCATAAAGCAGTTGAAGTACTGAAATATCCAAAAAAGGTGACAACAGATTAAAAGGATATTTTCTAATTAAATTTAAATTAAACTCACCTTGGAAGTTAGGGTTTCAACATATGAATTTTAGGTAGGCACAAACATTAGGACCATATCAGAATTAGTCACAATCCAGACACTGAAAGAAGCCACAAGATAGTCTACTAAAAATCAATATAAGAGTCATACTTCTCCATATATTCATTAACTTGATCAATGTTAACTGTATTCGTTACATGCATAAAACTAATCTTGGCTCTGTGGAGTTTATAAAAAATGTACAGCATTACCACTGCCCTATAAGGACTTGTACAAATTTAATGGAAAATAATACATATACCTCTGAATAGATAGTATACTAGGATATATATGAAATATGAAGATGAAAAGACTGAGTAAGTGATGGTGTAGTAATTGAGAAGATCTTTCCTCTGTCTGAAGCAGTTCAGGAAGAGAAGACTTTGATTGGAATCCTGGAGACTGAATAAGTGAGGCAAAAACTGACTAAAAGTTTATGTTAACTATTTTCTCTTCTTTCTATGCAAATAAACAAATAAATAAATGACATTTCTCAACCACTCTTTCAGCAGGATGTAGTCACATGACTGAGTTCTGACCAATGAGATGTAGGAAAAGTGATGTGCTCTCTCCATGCATGGCCCATAGAAGATCTTGCAAACTACATGTTTTGGTTCTTCCTTCTTTCAAAGACCAGAGTCAGTTAAGGATCATGTGGCCCCCAGGAATAAAAAAGAATGACACAGTCACTAAATAACTGCACAGGGATGACTTCCCCCCAGCCCAGCCCACAGTGGACTGAGGTGAGAAATAAACTTCTTAAGTCCCTGAGATTTAGGATTGTTTTCTGTGGCGATAACAACTCTGAATAACATAATATCATTTTCTAGAATTGAGCAAAAAGCAAAACAGGAATTATTGGAGATGAGCACGTTCTATACCTGAGCTTCACAAACATTAATCTTGCCTATGAACATTTGTGGGATTTTGGTAAAATGCAGATTCTGATGCAGCAGGTCTGGAATAGGACTGAGATTCTGTGCTACCAAGCTCCTGGAGATGCTGACATTGTTGATCCACAAACACATTTTGTGTAGCATTGATCTTTAAGAAGTGAATATTGGAAGAACAGGATTCTACCTCCCTAATGAAGACATAAAGATCAAAACCCCAAAGTGTCCCCTGTACTCACACTCACAGCGTCACTCACCACATAGCACTTCCCACACCAGCTGTGTGGGGTTATTTGTCCACACACCAAGCAGTTCTCAAGCCAACACCCAACCTTGGGTGCTCATGCAATCCAGTTTCAACACTGTCTGCCTGGGGACAGCACAAGACCCCACAGGGTGAGGGCTCAATGCCACTAGACTGCCCCCCGCTGCAGATACCACTTACATTCTTACACTGTGACCTATGCTTCCCAGGACCCCCTCCTTAGGTTCAGTGAACCTGCTAGAGTGTCTCACAGAACTCAGGGAAATATTTATGTTTGCTGGTTCATTTTAAATGACATCGCTGAACATATAGACAAACAGCCAGATGGATAACAGATCAAGGGAGGAGCATGTGGGAAGGAAGTGGGCTTCCACCTTCTGTCCAGAAATGCTACCTTCCAGAAACCTTCCAGAGGTGGGGGTTAGGGGAACGGGGGCTGAAAGTTCCAATACTTTAATCCTGACTTGGTCTTTCCAGTGACCGACCCCCACCCAGAAGCTTTCTGGGGGTCCCAGCCACCAGCCATCTTATTAGCATACAAAAGGCATGCATCACTCTGGACAGTATCAGGATTTTAGAAGTTACATGCAAGGAAATAGGGATGAACACCAAATACCCATTGCACAATATCACGGTCCCCCTCCTCAGTAAGCTATTTTAGGGCCATGTGTGGGAACATGCTTCATTTTGGAACTGAGCTCTATATATTTTACATCTGTTAATAAGGATGCAAATGTCTAGAAGTTTTGTTCAATAATGAAATAATAAGTTCATGTGCCAAAAGATCAAGTGGACTTGAACACAGAAAGTCTTAAATTCTAAAAACCAGTTTTCTTGGTTGTTTATACTAACAAAATATTTAAGCAACCTCATTTTTGCAGCACCCAAACCAAACAAGGACCTGAATTTAGTTGCATAATGTGGAGGAGCAAAAGTTTTGAAATTAGTTCATCTTTAAGAGAGAAAGGAATGCTCAACTAGGCTTTGAAGTGTTTTCCATTATAAAGCTACTTTGACAAAAGACAGGGTGAGAACCCACATAGGACTATTAACGTTCAGAGCAACACAGAAATTAAGTTGCTTTTTACACTTAACTCTCTATTATTGCTTTTCCATTTCTACTTAATCATTACATCTTTTCCAAAATGAGTAAGGGAAAGACAGTGAAAATAAGAAGAGATTGAGAAAGAAAATCTTTGTGCAAGTCATTTCTAGGAAACTGAGTATAACAGCTTTAAATTTGCATTGTAATTACTTATAAAAGGAAATTTAATTCATTTGCCTCTCATAACTCATTTTTCAAATATAATTAAAATGACCCCAGGAAGGAGGTTAAAATAGCAAAGTCAGTTTATACAGAGTAAAATCTAGACTTTGTCGTAAGTTCTTATGAGTTCTGGTTTGTGAGAATCAGAAAGAATGTTCCTGTCATTGTTTTCTAAACAAACATGATTTAAGTAAGACATGAAGTAGTTTTGCCAAAAAGTATCCTGTATGTGAATATGGACTCTTGTTCCTCATGGTGAGCAGAGCCTTGTGTTATTATTTGAGATCAGGAAAATATTGAGACTTTGAATCTACTCATGTGTCCTTACCCACTTGGAATTCCTAAATTCTACAGTCATTTATTTCTGTCTTCCTGAGAAAACATGAGCGTTCTTAGGAAATATCATCTGATCAGTCATTTTCACAGTATTGAGTTTCACAGATCATTTTTTGGAGTTGATATCAGTCATGCAAAAGTTGTGGGAATACTGAAATTCCAGAACATGGGTGGAGGAGAGAGAAGAGACACTGCAACATAAAGGGGAGTATGTGAGGTTACCTAATCCATTTTTAATTTTATCTTGGGAGTCCCCTGATAAATCCGTATCCTGCAGGTTGACATGATAGGAGGAAGTAAGGACACAAGGAATTAATAGGGTGGCAAACCTGTGATTTCACATAAGATCACCATAGGCAATATTACCTTAAAATTGTACGGGCAGCTTCAACACTCCCTGAAAATGGTGGCACCCATTTCCAAGGTGACGATAGAGTCAGATAAAGTGGAGCATGTTAGTCAGCTTTCCATCACTGTGACCAAAATACCTGACAAGAACAACTTAGAGGAGGAAAAGTTTCTTTGGGGCCATTGGTTCCAGAGATTCAGTCCATGGCTGACTGAATCCATTGTTCTGGGACCAAGTGAGGCAGAACCTCATGGCAGAGGGCAAGATAGAGGAAAGATGCTCAGTTCATGGCAGATGAGAAGGAGAGAGAGAGAGAGAGAGAGAGAGAGAGAGAGAGAGAGAGAGAGAATGAGAACATGGGGAACCAGGATAAGATACAATTCCAAGGGCACATCCCAGGTGACCCACTTCCTCCAGTCATGCCGCACCTACCAGCAGTTCTTGCCCAGTAATCCATTCAAATTATTAATTCATCAAAAGAATTCATCTACTGATAAGGTTACATCTCTCATAATTGTTTCACCTCTGAACATTTGTGCATTGCCTAACACATGCATGTCATGTCCAAACCATAACATGGAGGTTCTTTATTGCTGTGTCTGCATGACTCAAAAATATCCCCAGGACTGGAACACCAAAGCACACTAGGTTTCCCTCAGGATTTCTCAGATAATCCTGCGATTATCCATGGTTGCCAGGGGCACCTGGCCTGCCTTCTCTAGTCTTTCAAAGGAAATGTCTCCAGGGGGAACTGTCAAAGGGAAAACAGGGTCAGACACCATTTACCATGTTCATCCATACTCTGCACTCTCCTGAGACTTGACAGCCTAATGAGGCAAGCCAAGACCAATAGGGGTTACCTAAATCTCTAGATCATGGCAGAGGATACATTATCCTCAACCCCAGACAGTGTTTGGTCCTTAAGGGAATCCTCGAATCCAAAGTACAGCACCAATATGAAAACGACCTTAAAACCGTACAGGCTGTGTAATTAAAGGATGTATCATTTACACTTTCCTTTACAGTTAAAATGGGCATCTCAGTTAAAGGGTCCTGGGAGTTGTCATTGTAGTTGGACTTGTGCCAGGTTTTTGGAAGAGAGTCAAAAGCAGTGGGGCTTTGCTACAGACTAAATGATGTCAGAAGTTGGAGGTAATTCTATTATTCAGTATCTCAATATAGTAGTCCCCTTCTCTCCACACAGAACATATCCCAAAACCACAGTGAATGCCTGAAACTTCGACACTCAACCCTGTGGATTTTTATACTGTTTTTTTTCTTATACATACCTACCTATGGTAAAATTTAGTTCAGAAATCAGGAACAATAAGCAATTCACAGCAATAACATAACAAAATAGAATAATTATAATATTGGGTTATAATAAAATTCTATGGGTTCTCTCTCTCTCTCTCTCTCTCTCTCTCTTCCATTCTTTCTTATTGTTGTGTGATATGAAATTACTGATACAATGTCCATGTGATGAGATGAAGTTAAGTGAATTATAAAGGCTTTGTGACAAAGTGCTAGGCTTATTTGAATAGAGCAACATCATATGTGATAATCCAAACAGTTCATTAGTAACTAATGGGCGGGTAGCATATACAGTGTGGAAATGCTAGATAAAGAGTTGTTCTCCTCCCAGGCAAGTTGCAGCAGGATGGCATAGGATTGTATCATGCTGCTTAAAATGGCAAACTGTTTAAAACACATGAGTTCTTTGTTTCTGGAATTTTCCATTTACTATTTCTTTTGACTGCGATTAACTACGGGTAAATGAAACCATGAAAATGAAAACAGTCCACAAGTGGGATTACTGTAATTCTAATCTAGGAAACAGGAAGAGCAAAGCAAGGATAAAGCTCTATTTGATTTCAGAAAACATCAGTCAGTTTTGCAGTTAACACACAGTGTTCTTATTTTTGCCAGACTATAAGGGGATTAGAATGGTACTATAGTTTGGATCTCAAATGTCTCCCAAAGGCCATTTGGATTTGAACTTTTGAACAGCGCTAGAACTCTTTGCAGATACTTGGAGATGGACAATGCATTTTGCACTGTGAGGTAGACATGAACCTTTGGGGGCCAAAAGAAGAATGTTAGAGCTAGAATGTCCCCCAAAGGCCCATGTGTTGAAACCTTGGTAGTTAGCCCATGATGCTATTAGGTGGTGGTGTAACCTAGTGGAAGAAAGTTAGATCACTGGAGATGTGCCCTTCAAGGTGATATTGGGATCCCAACTTCTCCCCTGCCTGTTTATCTCTCTCCTTCCCAACTACCATGGCAGGAATAGATTTCTCCCACCACGCTCCTTTTCCATGATGTTCTGCCTCACCACAGGCCTGAATGCAACAGGGACAAACAAACCTCTGAGACCCTGAGCCAGAATAAACCTTTCCTCCTTCTAAGTGTTACTCTTGGGTATTTTGTCACAGTGACAGAAAACTGATTAACACAACCGCCTTTATTTTTGTCTTATCTAGCACAGTAGTAGTAGCCATATTTGATGTTGCTATTCTGTGAGATTATATTCAACAAAAGTAAACCAAGGCAAACCTGCCAGGTCAGCTCTTAGCATCATCAAGGTCCAGCTGAGAGTGCCAGGCCAGTCCCTTGGCATTCAGCTACCAGACAAGGAAAGATGTCTTTATGAAAAGCTTCCATAGCACCTGAGCTGTGATCCATACTTACATCACCTTTCATAAATAGAGGAGAGATTTTTCCCACTGCTTGTGCTACCACCAGCCAATGGCCATATGCTGTTGGCATCACTCAGGAATTTCTTCAGTTGACTAGAATGGTCTTGGCCAAAGTCATGCCTGTTTCCTGGAGAGATCACCAAATGATTGATTACTTGTAATATAGAAAGACCTGCACTCTGGCCCCAACTTGGAGAAGATGAGAAGGGTCATCCCACATTAGACCACTGGGTCACCTCAGCTTCCCAAAGGGAGTTCATCACAGCTTGGCTTCCCTTTTTGTTCATTTCTACTTCCAACCCTTTTCCTCCTCAGGCATTGGTCCCAATAGCCCTGCAGGCTTATGTCCACTCCAGAGTCAGCCTCCTGACAGACCCAGGCTGTTTAGCATCTCTTACACATCTCTATCACTATCTTAGTAATTCTTGGGAATAATTACCTTTGGCTAGGTGTGAACTCCCAAGGCACTTAACACAGCACCTAGTTTGTAGTAGCTCCCAATGTCTTATGAGTAAATAGAAGCCCATGGAAAAGCAATCAGAAATATGTGCATTCAACACGATACCATATGAGGAAGGAAAATGGGAATGGATTATGAGGAAAGGGGAAAGTTTGGAAAGGTCAGTATTGTAGGCAGAATAAAGCTGCCCACCCCCCCCAAAAAAAGTCTATGATGGTTAATCTGGATTTTCATTTTGATTGGATGGAGAGATGCCTAGGAAGCATGTAGGATTAAGAGACTTCTGAGTGTGTCGGTGAGGAGGTTTTCAGAGATTATTGGCATTTCATCATCAAATTAAGGAGACATTCCATCCATGTGGGAAGCACTGTCCAGTCAATTGGGGGCCTGGATGAAACCAAAAGTGTATGGAGGAAGCCACAGCAAATGCAGGTTCAATTCTTCTTGAACTGTGTGTATCTATTGCTGGTGGCACCACCTGTGGACACCAGAGTCCAGCTTTTCAGTCTTCGTCATGGATTCTCACAAGCAATTCTTCAGGAAGTTTCCAGGTTTCAGTTTTATACTGGGACTACATCATTGCTTCCTCTTATTCAGTTTCTCAGATTGAGCAGTACTGGTTCCTCTGGCTCTCCAGCATACAGACGGCCATTGGGGGTACCCAGCTTTCATCCTATTGGCTTTGTCACAATGTCCATGTACTAATTCCCAGAACCTGTGAATATTTAGCAAAGAGGACTAAAGTTGAAGATAGAATTAAGCTTGCAAATCAGATGAGCTTAAGGTAGAGAGATTATGCTAGGTTATCTGGATTAATACAACATAATCAGAAAGACTCTTAAATGTGGAAGAAAGAGGCAGAAGAAGAAAGACAAAGAAAGAGATGCGACGTTGGATACAGGATCTGAAAGATGCCTCATAGCCAGCTTTCAAAATGTAGAAATGGCACCATGAGCCAAGAAATATAGAACCACACCAGGCAAGGAGATTGATTTTCTCCTAGAACCTTCAGATAGGAATGTAGTTAGCCCTGCTGTGGGCAGAAGGAATTTTACCCAAATAAGACTCAAACTGGAGTTTCAACCTATGACCCATAAGAGAATAAGTGTGTGTTGTTTAAGACTCCAAGTTTGGGGTAATTTGTCAGGGAAGAAGTGAAAAAATAATAGAGGTGGGATGAATAAGTGCAAATATTTGGAGCAATGGATGCTTCAAAATTCTTAGAGGTATAGGCTTAAGAATCTGTGGTCTGATAGAGGTGACTTCTCCAGAAGCACATTTGCAAATTCACCAAGACAGTGTTCATTTGGGTTACCATGAAACTGCTTTTTCACAGCACACTTAAATTTAAACCAAGAATGTGTATTCAGTAGTGACATGGCAAGAAGTGCAATAATGGGGGAGCTAAAACCCTTCTCCATGCTGTACCTTGATGCTTCCAATCATTTGATCACTTGCCTAAGTGGAAGGAGGATTAGATGGATTTTGTGTTACTCTAAGAGCTCACATGAGTGGTGCTTCATTGTTCATAGAATATGCTTCCATCTGTGTGTCTCTGAAGGACAGGACTGGAACAGAAAGGTGAAACTCATAAAGTTGCAGATTTGAGCTCTGTTTAGATAGAGGGACACATATGATATGATATGTAAACATATTCTGAAACCTGAGAATGTAGACTCTAAGTTCAGAATGCTGCTTTTATACATAAAGCCACCTTAACAAAAAGCCTTTCCCCAAAATCTCCAAATAAAGGAGTTATTTGAGGGGTAGTACTTTATGCATTGAAAGACAGGTTGATATCTAGCTGAGAGAGGGAAAGCATGACATAATGTAAGAAATTGGGGGAAAAAAAGTTGACCTCTGGATGCTTCTTCTAATTTTGATATTATCAAGCAGAAGTTTCTTTGTTTTTGTTTTTGTTTGTAAGAAAACCCAGAGATGCTTTGCAGAGCTCCACCTGTCATGTCCCATGAAGGGAAATAAAATACTTTTGCATTCCTAAATTGCATAAAGAGTACTTTTATAGGATTACACGAACGGTGCCAGTTAGTTAAATAAAATGAAACTTGCTTGTAGCATTTTAATGTTTCCCCAAAGTGGTGTTTATCTTTAACTTTCACATCTAATGCAAACACCAGAAGTCAAATGATAATGAAGCTCCCTTTAACTGGAAGTGCCAGCAAACACTTCCTTGCCCTACAGTTTATTCTCTGGATTCCAGCTTTTTCTCCTTTAAACTGGGTGCCCTAGTTATTCTTCAGTCTTACTACAAATTATAAAATGTTTAATATGCAATTTATAGTATCTATAAATATAAAAAGAGCATCTGGTGAACCCTGAAGGAATTGGGGAGGCAACACAATATACTGAAAGTCCCAGAGTCTTTGAATTTAGACAACCTGGCTTTAAAGTTTAGCTTCTTAGGGGTTATGACAATGTGAAAGTCACATCACCATCATTAACTCCAGTTTTTTCACCTGGAAAATGGATTTAAAATATGTCATGCCCTTCTTCATTTATCAAGTCTTGGTCCTCAAAGAACAGTATGAGTATGAAAATATATCAAATGCAAATATGATTCCAGGTACTCACTTACGGAAGTCACCATCTAGTTTCCAACATATTTCTGTGTTATTCTCTTCAAGATAATGGGGCAAAACCTTCTATTTCATATTAACACCATTAATAGCACTGTGGATCACCAGTGCTCTGATTCTTTGCAAAACGTGGTTGCAATTCTGCAGGGAGAAGGAGGCTGGGCTACTTGTTTTGTCAAATGAAAGCTTGCCCATCAGATATTAAAAATCAAAAACAAAACTCTACATACAGGAATGGGAAAAAACATTTCTACATCAAAAATGGCTAATGAATTGAATCATTTATGCTCCTTATGGTTTATAAGATTTGCAGAGAAAATAAGAGTATTCTAAGGACTATAAAAGCTGAATGAGGGCCAGAAGCAGCCAGCTGTCAGGTGGCCACTTGTACTTGGAAGAATGATCATTCCTTCATTCACAATGAAGTGTAAAATAAGACTGGACTTTAGCTTTTTTTAAATCATCCTATAAAGATGGATATATTCTCCTTGAGAAA